>CM038679.1:577331271-577869216 GCA_021605205.1 Aegilops longissima | reverse complement strand
GAGGCATGAAAGGGCTCCTCGGCGGTGAAGCCTTGGCAAGACTGGAGTTCGTCAAGCGTAATACCTGAGCTGAGCTTCTTGACTAACCACATTCGGATGGAAGCTCGGGAGAGTTGGCGTTCATGGAAGATGACCTCGTCAGCGCCTGCGTCAATCGCCGGTTACACCGGCTACCAGCATCTTCGTCCGGGCGGGTTGAGATTGGCGCGAGCACCACCAGAAATGGTTGAGCTGAACCGAAGCGGAAGAGACTCGTCGGAGGTGATAAACTCAGTGAGAAGAAGCGCGGCCGGAGAGGAGCGAAGGGAGGTGCGAGGTCGGAGCGGACGGCCAGCCTCGGCTCGACCAAGCGCTTCTAGCGACGAGCCACGCCCAACCAGGCAGCTACTCGGGGCGACCAAGCGAGGCTGACTAGCGGCGCTCCACCAGCAGCGCCACCGACTCCTCCGATCCACCGAACCGTCTGCGCTCCCTAGGCCAGCTGACTTAACTTTTGCTTTACCTACCTACGGTCTCGATGAACTTGTTAATTTTGCACAATTCCACCAGGGGGTGTATCTCAAACTTTCTGTTGAAGGTCGTGAGGCCTTTGCTATGTAAATATATTTTCGAGTTCTGTCTTTCCTTGCTTGGTGCTCTTTGGCTTTTCCTTTGCCGCCTTCCTTCCGGTTGCCGTCTTGCCGGCCAGACAGCCTCTGCAGACTATGGCTGGGTCAAGTACTTAGCTACTTTGGGAAGGCAAGTACTTAGCGTCTTTAGAACATTCTAGCAAGTTAAGTAGAAGCCGCAGGCGGATGCTCAACGATCGTCGTTAGAAAGGCGAGAAGCCGGCTTAAACTATGCACATGCTTTATGTCATAGCCATTTTTCATGTGGACACCCTTTCTGCCTTGCTCACTGCCCACGGCAGTCACTCTGCGAGTTGCGGCTTCGGCGAGAGGCAGCAAAGTGCCAACACATTACTTGTCCGGCTGCAGGAAGCATTTCATAGTACAAAGCGGCAAGTCCCGGCCGACTAGTCGGACCTATGCAGACAACATAAAAAAATGACATACTTATAGGCATGATTCTTATCATATAGATAAAAAAAGGCAGTCCCAGAGCTCTTCTCGGGGGCCCCGGAGTCTTCGTACTTTAATACAAAAGGTAGCGTGGTACATCTGCATCAAGCTGTAAAACCTTGATTTGCATTCCATGGCGCTCCATCTCCTTGCGGAGTCATCCCTCTTCGCGTGCTTTCGAGGCTTCGGCGTCGATCGGTAGTAGGAGTCATTGCCCAACACTTTGCGATGATGAAGGGCCTTCCCAAAGGCGCTGATAGCTTGTGATGGCGGCTGTTATTTGGATCGGCCCGAGCACAAAATCTGCTTCTTGGAAAGATCTCGGCTTGACCTTTCGGTTGTAGTATCGGCGTGAAGGCTCTCTTTGGTAGATCTTGGACGGTGGAGTTAGCAACGGCCCTCTTCCAGCGAATCAACACCGTCTTGGCGTGCTTCTTACGCCTCCTCTTGGTGTACATGGTGACTCGAGGAGTCAAATTCTATGTCCGTTGGGATAGCGGCTTCGGCACCGTGAGCGAGGAAGAAAAGTGGCGGTTGACTTATTCGGAGTTGTGCTTGCCAGGCTCGAGGAGGAATGCGGCAGCTCGTCGAGCCGACATGACGGCGGCGCAACTCGAGCTCGACTAGTTGGGGCTTGATGCGGACAAAATGAGGCCGTTTGCTCGCTCCACTGGCCGTTTGTTGTGGATGGGCAGCGGACACTAAATCGATGTCGGATGCCACTGCGTCGGCGTAAAGCGGGCCAAAGGCGCCTTTGGCAAAGTTTGTGCCATTGTCGGTGATGATGTTGTGTGGTATGCCATACCGGATGGTGATGTTGAAGATGAAAGTCACAGCTGTCAGACCATTCAACTTCTTGATTGGTTTTGCTTCTATCCACTTGGTGAACTTGTCCACCGCGACAAGCAGATGAGTCATGCCACCTCGCGCTGTTTTGAATGGTTCCACCATATCCAGGACCCAGACAGCAAAGGGCCAGGCAATGGGAATAGTCTTGAGTGCAGAAGCCGGCTGGTGTGGCTTAGAACGGAACTTTTGGCACCCTTTGCATTTCTGGACCAAGTCTTTGGCATCTTCTAGAGTAGTCGGCCAGAAAAAACCATGGCTTATAGCTTTGGCGACAAGTGCTCTTGAAGCCGCATGGTGGCCACATTCGCCTTGATGGATGTCTTTGAGGATTGCTTGGCCTTGCTCGGCTCCGCCTTGGTGGTAGACACCGATGTGTTGCGCCTCCACAAGCTCTCTACATTGACTATGGTGTATCTTTGCTGCCGGCGTTGTACTTGGGGCGAGATCTCATCGATGGGCGGCTCTTTGTTTTCCATGAAGTTGAGGATGGGCTGGGCCCATGAAGGTCTTTACAATTTCTTGATTATGGGGCTGCAACGGAGGCGAGGCGGTTGGGCGGGAGGCGGCGGGTTGGGTCGGCGACGCTTCTGGGTCGGCGAAGTCCCGAGGCCGACCGTAGTCCACAGGGCTGCTTGCTGCTGATCCCAGGCGGGTTCTGAAGTCTCCGGGCGGGTGTATTGCTGCGGCCCAGACACCCGCCTGAATTCCGTGCTTGGCTGCTGGAGCTCTCAAGTCGGATCGGCCGCTTCGAGGAGAGTTAGCGCGAAGATAGGATCCGACTCTAGCGATGGCAGCGAGGCAGCGAGGCGTTATGAGGGTGGCGCCGGTCGGTATTGCTTATGCCAGTGGAGCGATTCATGCCAAGGCATCTGCTTGCTCATTATCGTTTCTTGGCACATGGGCTTCTTCGCACCCTTCAAAATATCCACCGAGTTGTTATGCGAGGCGGTAGCTTCGCCATGTTTGCATCCTTGGCGTCGATCACTGGCACTTCTTTGGACCACCAAGTCGAGTCACCATATACAGGATCCGGCGAATGCCAAGCTCTTTGGCAAGCTGAGCCGGTGAATGAGTGCCTCGTATTCAACCACGTTGTTGGAAGCGCGGCAAAATGGATTTGCAGCATATATCTGAGCTTATGCGCCTTTGGGAGAGGTGAGGGCGATGTCGGCTCCCAAACCGTTCGCATCTTGGAACCATCAAAGTGCATCCGCCAATGGGTGGAGTCTGGCGATGGCGGCATCTTGAGTCTCGGCCAGTCGGCGAAAATCGGCCGGCGCTTTGTGACTTGATGGCGGTCTGAGCTGGTAGTAGATGGTGTAGAGCCAAATCTATGGCCCATTTGGCCCTTTCGGCCGAGGCATCTGGGCTTCAATGATCTCGATGGCGAGGCGGTCAGGACAACGATGATTGGGTGCTCTTGAAAGTCCGGCTCCAATTTCTTGGCAGCAAAGTGCACGCCGTAGCACATCTTCTGATAGTGGGGGTAGTTACTTGGAGGCTGACAACACTTCACTTAGGTAATACACCGGTCTCTGGACTGGTAGCGCCTTTCCTTCCTTCTTGCGTTCTACCACCACGACTGTGCTGACCACTCGGCTGGTGGCGGCGATGTAGAGGAGCATGGACTCCTTAGGAGTCGGAGCCGCCAGGACAGGTGGAGTAGCCAACATCTTCTTAAGCTGGAGAAAAGCTTCATCCGACTTGTCGTTCCACTTGAAAAAGGTGGTCTTCTTCATGAGCTGGTACAGGGGAAGAGCCTTCTCTCCCACCGGTGATGAAAGCGGCTGATGGGCGTAAGCGGTCGGTGAACCGCACATCCAGCGATCGGTGGGTACTTCCATCCTCTCGATGGCCTTGATCTTCACAGGGTTGCACTCTATGCTGCGCTCTGAGACCAGGAATCCGAGAAGCTGGCCGGCTGGTACTCTGAAGACGCATTTCTCCGGGTTGAGTTTGATTTGAAATCGGCATAGGTTCTCAAAGGTCTCTTTGAGGTCTTCTAGCAGCGTTCCACGCTTCTTCGTCTTCACCACGACATCGTCCACGTAAACGTGGGCGTTTCTGCTGAGTTGTTTGAGGAGGCACTTCTGCATGCAACGTTGAAATGTGGCGCCGGCATTCCTCAAGCCGAACGTCATGGTCAAGTAGCGAAGGCTCCAAATGGTGTGATGAAGGCGGTCTTGATCCTGGCGGCGGGTTCACTTGATCTGGTGATACCCTGAATATGCATCCAAGAAACTCAACAGCTCGCATCCGGCTGTGGAGTCTATCACTTGGTCGATTCTCGGCAAAGCAAACGGGTCCTTGGGGCAGGCTTTGTTGAGGCTGGTGTAATCAATACACATGCGCCACTGCTTGTTTTTCTTCAACACAAGGACTGGGTTGGCCAGCCACTCTGGAAAGAACTTTTCCATGATGAAGCCAGCTGCCAGCAGCTGGGCTATCTCTTCTCCAACGACTCTTCTCTTCTCTTCTGACAGGCGGCGCAAGGGCTGCCTGACTGGCTTGGCATCGGACCGGGCATGTAACTTGTGCTTGGCGAAATCCATCGGAACACCCGGCATGTCTTTAGGTGACCATGCAAAGATGTCCTGATTCTCACGGAGGAAATCGATGAGCTCGCCTTCCTATTTGCTGTCAAGGTTTGCACCTATGACAGCTGCACCTCTTCAGTGCTCCGGGTCCAAGGGTATCTTCTTTGTCTCTTTGGCGGCTTGAGCGAACCCACGACTTCGACTCCTTGGGGTTGGGTGACATCTCCGATCGCTTGCTCGCCATCGCCACAACTTCGGTCAAGGCAGCTTCTCGGCGCGATCACGAGGGACTCGGCCAGCCGATCGCTATCTGCCGCTGGCGGGCGACCTTTTGTAGTCCCGGCTATGGTCAAATTCCCTTAGAACTCGGCATCTTCATCTTGAGGTAAGCGTAGTGGGGATCGCCATGAACTTGGCCGAGGCCGGCCAAGTAGTGCATGGTATGGGCTCTCAAGGTCCACCACCTCAAACCAGGCGGCTCTCGGCGGAAGTGATCTTTGTCTCCAAAGGGACGCCTATCTAGATCTTGCCGATTGGTGAGCAGGAAAGGCCGTGAACTATGCCATGGAATACAAATTCCGGTGCTGAAGCGCCTTTGTTTGATTCCTAACTTCTCCATGGTATCTTTGTGCGAATGTTGATGCTGCTGCCGCCATCTATCAAAACTCGGGAAAACCAAGCAGCTCGCCTATCAGTGGCAAAGGTGGCATCCAGGACCAGGGCGTAGGAGCCGGGGTTGGGCATTACTTCCAGGTGGTCAGTTCTGCTCCAGCTGATGGGCTTCTCGGACCAATGCATGAACTCGAGGGTCTCTGATGCCACTGCATTCACCTCTTGTTGTCGTTGTCGTCTGCTGTGCTTATCGTCGGCCACGCTGGTGAACACGACATAAGCTCCATGCTCTTCAGGATGCTCGTCTTGTATGGCTCCGACTGGTCGAACCGCCGGCTGCTGGGGCGGGGGAGGAGGCGGCTGCTCAAAGAAAGGCGGAGGAGGCCGGTCACACCTTGGCGATCTGGTGAGCCAATGGCACTTCCAGTGGTGTGGTTGGGCGGCTTCGCGCCGCCAGAAATTGCGGTATGCGTCAAGAGTCTGCTCATACAAGAAAGCCGGCAGCCAATTGGGCTTGCCGCCTTCCGGCGCTTTTGGTGGAGGCTGCCCTTACGCTGCCGGGTCTTGATTGTCGCCACATGTCGGCTTGTGGAAGCCGCTGCATGGCCTTGCGCTTGTTATCGCTTTTGCCGGGCGCCGACCGTGTCGCCACCGGGTTCGAGGAGCTTGAGGGGCCACTTTGCCAGACGCATCAACTTGGATTTCTGCCTTCATGGAGGAGTCGGTCGTGGCATATTTATCTGATATGATCACCAACTCGTCCAGGGTCGCCGGCTCGTCGCAGAGGAGTCGGTGCTTGAGAAGGGTGCCCTCTCGGCACCCAGCGGTGAAGTACTCGATAGCCTGCACCTCATGCACGCCTTCACAAGAGTTGCGGAGCTCGACCCAACGCGTGAGGTAATTGCGGGTCGACTCGTTGGGGCCTTGTACGCACAAGGAGAGCTGGCGAGGTTTGGGCGGCTTATGCGTCTTTGGTGAAGTTGCGGATGAAGGCTTCGGTGAAGTCGACCCAAATTGATGATGCGGGGCTTCGGATCGCTCAGCCATGTCCGGCTGTGCCTGGAGCATGAGCGGAACGTACTTCACAGCAACGCGCTTGTTGCCGTTTGCTATGCTGATGGCTGTGGAGTAGTCGACCAGCTAGTCCTCTGGCTTTATAGAGCCGGTGTATTTGGGCGTGTCTCTTGGGAGTGTGAACCCTTTGGGGAAGGGCTCGTCTCGAATGCGGGGGCCGAAACAAGGCGGACCCAACTCATCTTCCTCTTCTAGCGCCAGGGACCAGTGGAGACAGTCGATCTGGTGGCGGGCATCATTCTCTCTGACTCCCTCTCGGCGGCCAAGGCGGTCGCCGAGTGTCGAGTGATCAACCGGTGGCGGGGAGACGCGCCTTTCCCTGCGAGGGGGAGGAGGCGGACAGTCATCCCGGCGCTCCACTGCTCTCGGGCGGCCGTCTTGGTCGCGCTCAATGGTGATGCGAGTCCGGCTGCGGCTGGCAGCCGGCTCCTTGTCTCTTCTTCCGCGGACGCCTCGCCGGCGTCGAGATGTCGCGCTTGATCTCGGCGGGAGGCGATCGTCATTTTGCGGTGAGGCGCCTCAAGGCTGGCAACCGGCCTCGTCTTCTTTCGGCGGCAGCGTCGAGAGCCGCTGGGCGCGCTCCGCCATCTGGCGACGCTCGCCCTCGAACTTGTTCAGCTCTTCTTCGCCGCTGGGCAGCCCGGTATTTTCATGGCGTGGCGTAAAGGGGCGATCTGCCCCAAACAGGTTGGCGATGGCCACGTCGCGCTGCTGGTCCGTGCCAGGACGGCTGGGCCCAGCGGGAGCCGGCGTGCCATACAGCCTTGATCCATCTCGCGCGGTAAAGCTTCCGCCATGCGTCTCATGCTGGCCAGCTTCTTGGCGCCCTCGACGAGCTGGATGCGGCGTGCTTCCAGCATCTCGGCGTCGGCGTCTTCTGGGATGGGCGCCGTCAGGTCTTGTAGTGCCGCGTTGAGCGGATCGCGAGCACCTTCGCCGGAGTGCTCGCTGTGGCCGATGACAAGCACCTCCGTGACGGTGCTTTCGCCGCTCTCCGCGCAAGGAGGCGGCTCGTCGTAGACCACCACGTTGGTGGGGAACGCGTCAAGCGACACAATGTCGGAATCGACAAGCATCGGGTCGGTGGAGCCGACGGATTCCAAGTCTGCAGCGGGCTCGCTGGTGACGTGGAGCTGATTGAGGAGGTGGACGAGGTGGCTCTCAGGGGCGTCGGTGCCCGCGTCAGACGCGGGCTCGTCGGAGAGGCGGACCTCGCCAACAAGGTCAGCGAGGCAGCTCACCGACAGCGATCTCGCGCTGCTGCTTGGCTGCGCGTGGCGAGACTTCGTCTGGCGTGCGGGCTGGCTTCGCTTCGCCAGTGGAGGAAAAGGGTTCCGCCGAGCAGGTCTCCGGACGGTGCACCTTGCCCCACGTGGGCGCCAAATGTCGGGGTTGGGTGCGACATATGCCAAGGGATGGCTTATCATGGTGGGAGCGAGTAGAACGCCTCCGGTGCTCGAAAGCGGATGAGGCGTGAACCAACGCCGGCGTACTTTACCTGTGTTCGGGCTCTCCTAGGAGATAACACCCCTAGTCCCGCTCTGCGGTCTCCGATGATCACTAAGGCTCAAGTGAGTACAATGGTGCTCCTCGAGTTTGTATGCTAGAGGTAGGAGAAGGCAAGGCTAGCTCTCCTTCCTCTAGGGCTGGTCTAGTTCTATCGTGTTCGGAACCCTTTGCATGGGTGCCACAGGGGGGGTTTATAGGCCTACCCTGAGGGTACAATGGAAATCCACGCGAGGCGTGGGGCGGGTCGATCTCTTGACACGGCTTCTCCGCCGATCGCTGGGGCCCGCCGCTGGTGGACCCGCCGATTGGTTAGTCACGGACCGACAGTGCCGCCGCCGCTCTCGGGTCTTGTTGGCTGGCGATCACGCTGCCATGGACTCTAATGACCAGAGCTTGGTCGGGATCGTGGCCACAGCTCCGCCACCGATGGCGACATCGTAGCTACTCCGTCTTATGCGGTTAATGGCGCGGGTCCCGAGGAAGGGCGGCCAATAACTGGGGCCGACCTCCGCCAGTCCGGCCCAGTAGGGTTCTTGCCGCCTTCCGGCTCTCCACGATTGGTGGGGCCCGTCGTCTGGGGCCGCACCGGCAAAGCCGTCGTGGGAGCAGGACTCCACCGCTTGTGGTGATGTCGAGATGGCGTGGCAACAGATGATTGCCACGGGCGGAGATCTCCGCCAGATGCAGTGCTGCGTGGCCACGCCGTCCTCGATGGGGGATGGGCTACTGTAGCCATTCCTGCCTTGTCTTTCTTGATGAGGCGCGAGCTTTCTTTGGCGCCACGACCGATTGCTAGGGGCGGCTTCTCTAAAGCCGCCACTAGGAAGTCGGCTTGTCTTGACGTCGCCTCGGGACTCGGCCGTCTACGGGCAGCCGGCTATTCCTCCAGCCGGCCTCCAGAAGGCGGCACTTCATTTTGTCGCCTTGAGGGGCGCTGCTAGCCCCGATGTCTTGAAAGGTTCTGGGCTTCGGGTTGGCCTACTCATGGCCCATTACTCCGACAAATATCTTCAATAGAAGTGTACCATGCCATTCAAGATTTGGGTAAGCATGAAGATCTTCAAAGAGATCTCATCGATGAGTGGTGGGTATAGAATGGACAACAAAACCACTAGTTTCATCTCTGTTTCATGTCATGTGTGATGAACTTTGTGTTAAGTTTGATGAACTTGGTGTTGACTTTTTATGTTAAAGATTGACGAACCATGGAATAATCAAGTATTACTATTTGTGTTTTACTTGTTTTGGATTCATTTCAAATGCGTTTGACATTATTCATAGCTGAAAAACTTCACGGCTGCCATCGACAAGGTCAGGCCGGCTCCGCTATGGGAGCGGCGTCAGCAGCACGTCGGCAGCTCGTTCTGGCGGCGGCAATGGACGTTCGGTGGTACTAATTTTTACTATGTTTGAGGTGTTTTATACCTTCGGTGAATCTTTATAACATATCTGATCTTTTTCGCAAAAAAATATACTTTAAATACACCAAACGACAGTTTTTTTAGCACTAATAAAACTTCTTTTGGATGCCTTATTAGGCTGGTCACAATGGGCAAGAACATAAGCTAGTAACTTACACGCTTCCCTAGACTATGTTACTACCTTCATAGTGGGTACGGACATCTATAGATAGTGTCATGCAACGATGTATTTATTAGGTTATAGACTCATTGTTTCTTGGAGTGTGTGATGTTCCGGTAACTTAGCTAGTTACCACAAGCACACAAGCACCTCTCTCTTCATTAAATATGTGCCACATAAGCAAAGTTGTATTGGAGTGTGTGATATTACTCCTAAGTTCCTCCTCATTGTGACCAGCCTTAGGCTGCCCATAGTGAGGGTAACATAAGTAGTGTCATGCACTTGGAACTCGCAAACATACTTATGTGGCAGACAATGAAAAAAGAGAGAGATGATTATAGTAACCTACATAATAAATGTGATACTACTATATGTCATGCATGGCAATAAATGAGACCACCTATGATACTAATCTATGATACTATGCACTATAGAGGTGGTAACATAGACTAGTAACATATGCATGTTAGTAGTTTAAGTTACTCCCCACTATGACCAGCCTTATACATCATCTTGGAGATGCTCTCAAGATACCAAACTTGTCGACCGAGATCATCTCCCTCCCATCCATCCGATCGCCATCACCCAACCAACCACTGTTTCCTCGCGCACACACGAGACGGCCACGCCTTCCAGAGCCTTCCGGCGTGGCCCTGCGCGACTGAGACCCGGAGCCCTCACAGAGGCCGCCAGGCGGGCCCCGGGCGTCCCGGACCCGCACGTCATGGCGTCCGTGTACAACTCCCGCACCGGAGCCCGGGTCGCGGAGGGGAGAAAATCCCAAACCCCTCCGCGCACGGAAGAAGCTATAAATAATGGCGAACTAATCCCCTCTCTCTCGCCCACCTCCTTCACTTCCCAACGCGGAGCGAAGGATATCCGCAACCCCCCGCAGCAGCAGCCCCGCCGAGAGACCTAGCGGCGCCGGCGAACACCGATCCGCCCGCCATGGCCGCCCCGACGCCGCAGGGCGAGGCCTCCTCCTCCGATCCGTAAGATCCCGCGCCGATCTATGGCTCCTCGGTTCTCCTGCGCTTTCCGATCTGGCTGATTGTTTTGCTGATTTTTCGTTCTTGTTTTTGGGGCGGCTGCAGCAAGTCGAAGAAGGACTACTCGACGGCGATTCTAGAGCGGAAGAAGTCCCCCAACCGCCTCGTCGTCGACGAGGCCACCAACGATGACAACTCCGTCGTCGCCCTCCACCCCGACACCATGGAGAGGCTCCAGCTCTTCCGCGGCGACACGGTCCTTCTTAAGGTACGCGCCATATCCCAAGGGCCTCGGTTGTTTCTAATCACTTCATCTTAGTGTATTATTCTTCGCTGCTTCTCTACTGGCCAGACAGAGTAGCCAATCTAGTCAATTTAAGGTGTGGTTGGCCACACTGCTTTACTTACTGGGGTCTGGATAGCTGCATATGTATGTATTATACCATTTTAGCTGGTTGATGCGATTAGATAATTTAATAACTTATTAATTAATACCAATGGATGGGATGGACTCCTGGGAGTTAAAAGCTTTCTTCTTTATACTACACTAGTATTTCCTGTACCATTGCATGATGTAATTGAGGTACCCCCTGTTTGGAATATGGTAATATATTTATTGATGTGTATTTTTACCATGGACACTGCAATGTGTACTGCAGTTGGTATTTTTATAATTATAACCTTCTATGATTCTGTGGGGCAAGACGTAGATTGGAACATGTTTGATGAAGTTTAGATGCTTCTCTGTATTGGCGCTATATGATAATTATTATGCTTTTAGCAGCGAGCTACTAGTACTTCATTCACGCCTCCTGATCACTGTCTTACAGGGTAAGAAAAGGAAAGACACAATCTGCATTGTGCTTGCAGATGACACCTGTGAGGAGCCAAAGATCAGAATGAATAAGACCGTCAGGAAGAACTTGAGAGTGCGACTTGGTGACGTGGTGTCTGTTCACCAATGCCCTGATGTCAAATACGGGAAGCGGGTGCACACACTTCCTATTGATGACACAGTTGAAGGCATTACTGGAAACTTGTTTGACGCCTTCTTGAAACGTGAGATTTCTTTATCACTGAAATATTCTCCCTATCTTTTGTCGTGGCCTAAGTTAGTTAACCTCCAGTGCTTAGCATATCATCTGGTTTTTTCTAGTGTGCTGTTCACAACTTTTTTTATACAGTCTTTTAAAGCCAACACCTTTGTTTATAAGTGTAAACGGATAGGGTTTCTCAGCTGTCATACTAAAACTGCTGTTTTCCCCATGATATAGTATTTGTGTCTACTCTCTGAACTATCTTCATTGAAATAAAGAAATCCATTGTACCCATGCTACACTTTTTTGACGCTGCTGCTGATAGGAAACCTTGAAATGCCTTGCCATATTTTGTTGGGACAATGTACACTGCATGCAGTCCTTTTGTTGACATTGTATTCATCTTTTTTTTTTCAGCATACTTCCTAGAAGCTTACCGCCCTTTGAGGAAGGGAGATCTTTTCCTTGTGAGGGGTGGAATGAGAAGTGTGGAATTCAAAGTTATAGAGACAGACCCTGCAGAGTATTGCATTGTCGCACCAGACACTGAGATATTCTGTGATGGTGAGCCTGTTAAGAGGGAGGATGAAGAAAGACTTGACGATGTTGGCTATGATGATGTTGGTGGAGTCAGGAAGCAAATGGCCCAGATCAGAGAACTGGTTGAACTCCCACTGCGTCACCCTCAGCTTTTCAAGTCGATTGGTGTGAAGCCTCCAAAGGGCATATTGCTGTTTGGGCCACCTGGCTCTGGCAAGACCCTTATTGCTAGAGCTGTTGCCAATGAAACAGGTGCATTCTTCTTTCTGATCAATGGCCCGGAAATTATGTCCAAGTTAGCAGGAGAAAGTGAGAGCAATCTCAGAAAGGCATTTGAAGAAGCTGAGAAGAATGCTCCGTCCATCATTTTTATTGATGAGATTGATTCAATAGCCCCAAAGAGAGAGAAGACCAATGGAGAAGTTGAAAGGCGTATTGTTTCACAGCTGTTGACTCTTATGGATGGGCTCAAATCCCGTGCACATGTTATTGTCATGGGTGCTACAAACCGTCCAAACAGTATTGATCCTGCCCTTAGAAGATTTGGTAGGTTTGACCGGGAGATTGACATTGGAGTCCCTGATGAAGTTGGGCGCCTTGAGGTTCTTCGGATTCACACCAAAAACATGAAGTTGGCTGAAGATGTAAGTGATCTTCATTAATAATCCTTGAATGCAATATCTTTCTGGATGATTGCTCAATTTGATGAAATCGTTTCTTGATTGACATTGCTAATTGTATTGCAGGTGGAACTGGAACATATTTCAAGAGATACTCATGGGTATGTTGGTGCTGATCTTGCTGCTCTTTGCACTGAGGCTGCTCTCCAATGCATTCGTGAGAAGATGGATATTATTGATCTTGAGGACGAGACAATAGATGCTGAGATACTCAACTCTATGGCTGTGACAAATGACCATTTCAAGACCGCCCTGACGACAAGCAACCCGTCTGCTCTCCGTGAAACTGTGAGCATCTCTTTGACTTTATTATTTGTCAATTTTGTTTTGTATATACATGTTTTCTAGAGCTCACCTTCTATCTTCTGAAAATCAGGTTGTTGAAGTTCCCAATGTTTCTTGGGAAGATATTGGTGGGCTGGAGAATGTCAAAAGGGAGTTGCAGGAGGTATTTTTCTGCTCTTATGTTTATCTCTATTCTTAAATTTGCTGTGTTCTAGCTGTAGGTTGTATAACAAAAATGAAATTCTTGCAGACTGTTCAATACCCTGTGGAGCATCCGGAGAAATTTGAGAAGTTTGGCATGTCTCCTTCCAAGGGTGTTTTGTTCTATGGCCCTCCTGGCTGTGGTAAAACCTTATTGGCCAAGGCAATTGCAAATGAGTGCCAGGCTAACTTCATCAGTATCAAGGGACCTGAGCTGCTTACCATGTGGTTTGGTGAGAGTGAGGCCAATGTGCGTGAGATTTTCGACAAGGCTAGGGGGTCAGCACCATGTGTGCTCTTCTTTGATGAGCTTGACTCTATTGCTACCCAGGTCAGTCAGTCTCTCTCTCTCTCTCTCTCTCTCTCTCTATCTCTGAATTTGTGTGAGTTTTTTCTTTGTATTTCATAATGGCTGATAACAATGACCATATTACAGAGAGGAAGCAGCAGTGGGGATGCTGGAGGTGCTGCTGATAGAGTGCTGAACCAGCTGCTGACTGAGATGGATGGCATGAATGCTAAGAAAACCGTCTTCATCATTGGTGCTACAAACAGGCCAGACATCATAGACCCTGCCCTGCTTAGGCCAGGGCGTCTTGATCAGCTTATCTACATCCCTCTTCCTGATGTCGAGTCGAGGCACCAGATCTTCAAAGCTTGCCTCAGAAAGTCTCCTTTGGCCAAGGATATTGATCTGAGTGCTCTTGCCAAGTACACTCAAGGGTTCAGCGGTGCTGATATCACTGAAATTTGCCAGCGGGCTTGCAAGTATGCCATCAGGGAGAACATCGAGAAGGTACCAGTAATTTCTATGAATTGATCTGGCAGTTTGGACTAGCAATCAATCCTTTTGAAGCACTTACTTTTCTGTCATACAATCCTCTTGTTTTATAGTACCTGTGGTCTAATGAAACTTGTCCTTCCAGGACATCGAGAGGGAGAGGCGGAGGAAGGACAACCCTGAAGCCATGGAGGAGGACGAGGTTGATGAGGTTGCTGAGATCAGGGCTGCCCACTTCGAGGAGTCGATGAAGTATGCGCGCCGGAGCGTGAGCGACGCTGACATCCGCAAGTACCAGGCCTTTGCTCAGACTCTGCAGCAGTCTCGTGGATTCGGCAGCGAGTTCCGGTTCCCTGATCAGCCGGCTGCGGGCGCTTCCTCTGCCGCTGCGGCCGACCCTTTTGCCTCCGCCGCTGCAGCGGCCGACGATGATGATTTATATAGCTAAATCCTTTCGCTGTGTGATTTCGTTCGTAGACAGTACACGCGAAAACTATGTTCTTAAGTTAATATTGTGATGCACAGTTAGTCGTTCTGCCCGTTATTTCCAGCTGTATCTTTTTTCTGTGATGTTGCGTAGAGTAGCTTTGCATTTGTCATGCCGTGTTCATGTGTGCTGAAATAGTGCTTGAGATTATTGGATGGGGACGCCTCTTCTTCATATGGAATCTATGGCCTTCGTGGGCTTGCAAGATTCTATGAAACAATATTTTTCATCGTCTCTTTGATATCTGCTGGTGCAGTGCCCTCCATACAATTTAGGGGAGTTCTTTTGCCCAGTTTTCTGTAAACAGCACTTCTTTTACCTATAATATTTAGCGGATCCGCTATATTCGCCCACCATCCAATATAAGGACGGGACGATTTGTCCGTGCTGAGTTAATTACACAAACCACAACTTCAGGATAACTTATGCTCCACGGCCGTAACGCGGTATGGTGTATGCGCTACGCGAAGAAGGTGAAGACTCTGGTGTTTTTTAACACGAAGCCATAACTTTCGAGCAACTTATAACACTTTACCATAACTTTTGAGTTTTCAAACACAAAAGCACAACTGCTGAACTAATTCTCAACATTGGACCCAAATCTACCAGTCAACTTCTTTTAACTGCCAATCTGAGTTTTCAAACACAAAAGCACAACTGCTGAACTAATTCTCAACATTGAGCCCAAATCTACCAGTCAACTTCTTTTAACTGCCAATCTGAATGATTGGGCCCACATGTCAGGCTCTTGATGGCAAATTCCCTCCTATGTGGCGCTGACTGAAAAAAAGAACTTCTACGCAATATACACTGAAAAAAAAACACCACAGTCTTCACCTTCTTCGCGTAGCGCATACACCATACCGCGTCGTGCATACACAAGGCTCCTGCCTTATGCTCCACGGCCGTAGAGACGCGCTCGTCCTCTCCAGGACCTCTCTATCTAGTTCGTGCTCCCCGCCCGACCATGCCATAGTCTGGAAGGGCGTCGCCAGCACATCCATGCCGCCATGTTGTGCACAATCAGGGGTGCCACCTCATGCTTCACGACCACTACAACATGCTCATCCTCACTGATTACGACGTCGAGATCATTTGGAACCCCACTGCCAACTACAGTGACATGCGGGCACGGCTTTGCGACATTAGGAACCTCACCATCGAGGACGCTCGGAGTGACCGTCCCGTGGCAGAATTTCGACCACCCCACCAACACCCAGCTCCCTGCTCAATGCGTCGGTGGAGTTCATAGCGCCGGTATAGGATGGCAAGAGGAGGAAATGGCAGGCCACATAGGAGATGCGCACATGCCACATTTTTCTTACTTAGGTCCTAACATGTGGGCCCAGTCAATCAAATTGGTTATTAAAAGAAGTTGACTGATAGATTTGGGTTCAATGTTGAGAATTAATTCAGAAGTTGTGGTTTTGTGTTAAAACAAGTCAAAAGTTGTGGTAAAATGTTGTAAGTTGACCTGAAGTTGTGGTTTTTTGTTAAAAAACTCAGAAGTTGTGGTGAAGTGTTATAAGTTACTCTGAAGTTGTGGTTTTGTGTAATTAACTCGTCCTATGCAGATCCGCTATATTCGATCGTCTGTAATTTTTTTTGGGGGGTGATTTTGTAAAATTTGGCTCTCGTCCGTTAGATCTACGTTTCCACCTCTTGCCGGTTTCTCTACTCCACCTGCTCATTGGCGCAAAGGAATTTTTAGCACGCGCCCGTTGACACTTGCTGCCCCTCCCGATCCTGTTGAGTAGCTCCGCCACCCCCCATCCCCCACCAATTTTGGAGGCTGGGGGTGCCCATTTTCCATGAGAGTGGGCGGCTGCCATCGGCGCCATGGATACGCCCCGAACCTTGCCGCGCAGCCTCGTATTAGGTGGATCCGCTTGGTTTGAGCCACGGAATAGATTATAGACCAAGGTGTAGTCGCGCTCGTCGGCGACGTGGATTTGTGGCCTTGGTGAAGAAGAGGTCATCGATTTGCTTTGGTCGGCGGCAGAGAAGACAGCGGCAACTGACTTTATTCTGGTGGGTGGATTTCGTTCCGGGGAAGTTAATTTGAAGGCAATTTGTTGTTCTAATCTTAGGCGCAACGATATTTTAGAAAAATCTTAGGGGTGGATTTTTTTAGAGGGATGCTTGGAGTTCTTCGTCACCATCTTCGTAGGATGATTCCGACATAGAGATGATTTTGGACGACAATGTCGACCAGCTAGTGTTGTTGCATCTCGTCGACAAATTTGAAGCGGGCCCGAAGATAAAGCGCCACGAATTGATGGTTGGCGGTTTTGCATTCTGCGCAACCGAGCTCTCGTCCACAACATGCTCATGAAGGACTACTTGGCTGGGCTACCGACATATCCGGCTCACCTTTTCGGCAGGCGATATCGAATGCGTAGGTCTCCTTTTGTCCGCACCGTTGAAGCTTGCAAGCAAAGTTGCCGTTTCTTCACTCGCTGGGGGAATGCCGCTGGTTTGCTTGTTCATACCAAAAAATATCGGCGACAATGAGAGTGATTGCATATGTCATTCTGGACGACTACATCGATGAGTATCTTCGCATTGGAGAAGATACCACACTCAAATGTGTGCGGGTGTTTGGGAAGACATTGATCCAATTTTTTTTGTCCGGAGTAACTTCAAGGTCCAAATGAGGAGGACACAGAAAAGTTGATGGCGATGAATGAAGCAAGAGGATGGCCGGGGATGCTTGGAAGTGTGGATTGCATGTATTGAAGGTGGACGAACTGTCCGGTGGCTTGGGCGGGGCAATACACCGCCACAAATGTAAACCAACTATTGTGCTCGAAGCCGTGGCTTCACACGACTTTGTGGATTTGGCATTGCTTCTTTGGATTGATAGGGTCTTTCAATTATATCAATGTGCTGCATCGATCTCATCTTTTTGCTCAGGTGGCTAGTGGAAAAGCTCCGGCTTGCAACTATACCGTCAATAGACATGACTATACCATGGGGTATTATCTTGCTGATGGTATTTATCCTACATGGTCAACATTTGTCCAGACCATAAGTGACCCGAAAATCAAGAAGAACATTTTTTTGCCCAAGCACAAGGAGCATGCCGAAAGGATATTGAGAGGGTATTTGGTGTGTCGCAAGCTCGGGTTTCCATTGTTCGAGGTCCTGCTTCCTACCGGGATAAGAAATCCCTCAGAAATATCATGACTGCATGAGTAATTCCAGACAACATGATCCTTGAGGATTGATGTTGGCTTGAACTACGTCGGTGTTTCCCCAAAGAGGAAGGGATGATGCAGCACAACAACGGTAGGTATTTCCCTCAGTGATGCGACCAAGGTTATCGAACCAATAGGAGAATCACGCAACACTACGTGAACGACACCTGCACACAAATAACAAATACTCGCAACCCGACGTGTTAAAGGGGTTGTCAATCCCTTTCGGGTAACGGCGCCAGAGATAGGCAAACGGACGTTAGAGAGTTCTAAATATTGATAGATCAAATGCCAAATAAAATGAAGTGCAGCAAGGTATTTTTGTATTTTTAGTTTAACAGATCTGAAAATAAAAGCAAAGGAAAATAGATCGCAACGGCAAATATGATAAAGAAGAGACCCGGGGCCGTAGATTTCACTAGTGGCTTCTCAAGAGAAAAATAGCAAACGGTGGGTGAACAAATTACTGTTGGGAAATTGATAGAACTTCAAATAATCATGACAATATCCAGGAAATGATCATTACGTAGGCATCACGTCCAAGATTAGTAGACCGACTCCTGCCTGCATCTACTACTATTACTCCACACATCGACCGCTATCCAGCATGCATCTAGTGTATTAAGTTCATGGAGAAACGGAGTAATGCAATAAGAGCGATGACATGATGTAGACAAGATCTATTTATGTAGAAATAGACCCCATCGTTTTATCCATAGTAGCAACAATACATACGTGTCGGTTCCCCTTCTGTCATTGGGACCAAGCACCGTAAGATCGAACCCACTACAAAGCACCTCTTCCCATTGCAAGATAAATAGATCAAGTTGGCAAAACAAAACCCAAATATCGGAGAAGAAATACGAGGCTATAAGTAATCATGCATATAAGAGATCAAAGAGGACTCAAATAACTTTCATGGATAAAAAGATACTCCCTCTGTCCCATAATATAAGAACGTTTTTGGCACTACACTAGTGTCAGAAACGTTCTTATATTATGGGACGGAAGGAGTATATCTGATCATGAACTCAAAGTTCATCCGATCCCAACAAACACACCGCACAAAGAGTTACATCATATGGATCTCCAAGAGACCTTTGTATTGAGAATCAAACGAGATAGAGGAAGCCATCTAGCCACTAACTACGGACCCGTAGGTCTACAAAGAAATACTCACGCATCATCGGAGAGGCACCAATGGGCATGATGAACCCCTCCGTGATGGTGTCTAGATTGGATCTGGTGGTTTTGGACTCTGCGGCGGCTGGAATTGATTTTTGTGGACTCCCCTAGGATTTCTGGAATATTGGTGTCGGTGTCAAAACCGGCGGATCTCGGGTAGGGGGTCCCGAACTGTGCGTCTAAGGTCGATGGTAACAGGAGACAGGGGACACGATGTTTACCCAGGTTCGAGCCCTCTCTATGGAGGTAATACCTACTTCCTGCTTGATTGATCTCGATGAACATGAGTATTACAAGAGTTGATCTACCACGAGATCGTAATGGCTAAACCCTAGAAGTCTAGTCTGTATGACTACGGTAATGAGTCTCTCTCCTTCCCGGACTAAGTCCTGCGGTTTATATAGACACCGAGAGGATCTAGGGTTACACAAGGTCGGTTACAAAGGAAAAGAATCTACATATTTGGTCGCCAAGCTTGCCTTCCACGCCAAGGAGAGTCCTATCCGGACATGGGTGTAGTCTTCGGTCTTCGTATCTTCACAGCCCATCAGCTCGGCCCATGACTAATAGACCGGACGCCCGAGGACCCCCCCAGTCCAGAACTCCCTCAGTAGCCCCTGAACCTGGCTTCAATGACGAGGAGTCCGGCGCGCAGATTTGTCTTCGACATTGCAAGGCGGGTTCCCTTCTTTCCAAACTCCAAGATAGTCTCCGGATGTGATGATTGTATCCGGACCTGTAACACACACCACACATAACCGCAAAGAGAATATAATATTCCGCGGGTCCAACCCGCTGACAACTTTTTACCACGTGATATCACGCCTGCCCGGTCATAATTTCGGACCGTTTTGTTCTGCCGTTCCTCGTTCCAAAACGTGGTTGTCATTGACACGTCTTATCCAAGCAGAGATCGTGTCCCCTTATTAAGGGATTCTTTTATCGACACGGACGTGGGTAATCCAACCGCCCGTAAGGTACAACTCCTTGGGAATAGGCAAATTTTAAGGCCCGGGAGGAGGCGTTCGATATTATTGGCCTTTACAAAGGGGCATAGACCCGCCTTTCCTTTCCCCGCTTGCTTCTAACTCGAATCTCACTACCTCGAGTTCCAACACCCAGGTTTCACCCTCCGTAAGCCTTAGTCATGTCCGGATCCAGCCGTCAAGGCCGGTCGGTGGCTTCTTCTGTTACAGAGGAGGATATCGCAAAGCTTCGGGTCGCAAGATATCTGACCATAGAAATCCTCCATCAGCTTCCCGCGGAGGGGTAGGTTATCCCTACCCCCAGATCCGGTGAGAGGGTCGTGTTCGTCTCCCACTTCCTCCAAGGATTAGGGTTCACCCTCAATCCCTTCGTCAGGGGGCTCATGTTCTATTACGGATTAGATTTTCATGACTTCGCCCCGAACTCTGTTCTTCTCATCTCGGCGTTTATAGTCACATGCGAAGCCTTCCTCCGAACTCCTCCATGCTTCGGCTTGTGGCTCAAGACCTTCAATGTGCGGCTGCAAATGATAGAAGGGGAGCAGGCGGAGTGCGGTGGTGCCTCAGTGAGCAAGCTTACCAACGTTGTCTGGCTAAAAGGATCTTTCAAAGAATCTTCTGACTTATGGCAGCAGGAGTGATTCTATATCACCGAGCCCCGTGGTTCCAAGTGGGCAGCTGCGCCTGCGTTTCGATCCAGTCCCCCGAATCAGCTTGCATCATGGATTGATAAGGGGTTGGACTGGGGATCAGTTGATGAGGTGCGGACTCTGCAAAGTCGCATCCGAAGCCTCATTGAAAAGGATATCAATATTGTCAATGTTATTCAGGTAATGCTAGTCCGCCGGACCCTACCGTGCCAGCGACGGCCTCTCTGCATGTGGGAGTTTAACCCAGAAGGGCCACAAACACTTCAGCACTTCTTCGGCACTACGCATGAAGGAATGTGGAAATTATTCTTCGGGAGGTGAAAACAATGGCCGGACACCATCGAAGATACCGGCCTAGACTGTAATCATCCGGACACCCCAGTAAGTACTCATCCGCCGAACACCTCATAGTTAGATATTCTGTGGTAAGATGCTGAGCAAACCATCTTCTTCCAGGGCTGGATAAAGAAAGCGGAACGGATTAGGTGTCCGGCCGCTCTTCCCGAAGACTCAGCGGACTCCTTATTAACAAGGATGCTGGCACCGGCACCATACCAGATACCGGCAGGGGAGGGCAAGGTGGAGAGTGAGAAGACCCGGGATGACCTTCGTTCTGGAGGTAAACCAGATACTGAGTCCGGAGAAATCGATATTTCCTCGCCCGAAGACAAAGGTGAAAAAGAAGCCAGTATCCCTTCTCCATTCAGGAGGAAAAGGACCGCCTCCGAAGGTTGGGAGGGGCGGTCTCTTAAGAGAGGCAAGGTGCCACCGTCGAGCGGCTCGGGATTGGAAGGCGATGCCAGTGAACAGCTCCGTCATGAGGACAGACCCTTGACCAAACCGTAAGTGAAACCGGGTACTTTGATAGCGTCCCACTTCTTTCCTGTTACCAAAGAGATACGTAACGTGTCTGTGTATTTTTACAGTCCGGCACAGAGTTCCCCTGGGCACTCCTCTTCTTCGGGAGATCTCCTCCCAGAGATGATGGAAAGCGAGATGCCTCCCCCGACCTCCTCGCCCAATAAGGCGGATGACTCTGAAATGTCATCTTGGAGGGTTATTCCTGATCAACAAGCGGTGCAGGGGATGAAGGAGGCAGTACCCGAAGGTGAACCTCCAATCGTTTGGGATTCGGGGGCCACTAATGAAGGCCCCGGACTGTCCGGTTGCCAACCAACGATGATTCTAGAGACGGGTGAACGGGTTCCTATAAAGGATGGTCGTGCTCCCAGAGTGGCTTCCGGAGACCCGGCGACACCAGATACATTGTGGGATATGCTGCGAAAAGAATCTGTTTCGGAGGAACATCGTACCTTGATGGGTACGGTGGTTGAGAAGATTCTGTCCGCGAAGAGCGGATTGAATGAAGCCTTCATGAGCCTGCTAAGAGGCTTCGAGGTTTGTAATATAATGTTTTCAACTATATTTTACTTGCAAAGGTGCACCTGTGCATAGGTAGTAGCCCCTGAGACTCGGGTTGGCTCCACATGGTAGGCGAACGGAGGATCGAGAAGAAATATTCAAGGACTAATCTAATTAACTTGAACACGGGCTGCTTCCCCCTGGCTACTTCCCAGACCACGGAAATTGCCGAGCTGCAGCGGAAGCTTGATGTGGCAGGGGATGACATTGCATTAATCAATATGCGTCTTGACGAATCGCAAGGTATATATTCGGGGCTGTCCCTTCACATAATTGTTGTGATATAAGCATGACGCTGAAGGTTATATACTGGAATATGCATGACTGCAGATGGTGCCGCCGCCGTTGAAATTCTTCGGGCGGAGCTGGTCCGGGCCAAGGAGCAGGCCCGGTTTAGTAATGTGGCTGCCAAAAAGGCATCGGCTGAGTTAAAAGCCGAACAAGCTGCTCGGCGCCAAGACGAGGAGAAGATATCCGTGATGGCGCTCGAATTAAAAAATGCTGCTAGCCGCTGTGAACTTCTTGAGAAGGAAAATGAAGCCAAAATGGCCGAACTTGACAAGGCCTTACGAGAGGTGAGAGAAGCTCGGTCCAAATCTAGAGCGGCCCGCGAGGAGATTCAGCAAGCTGGGGAGATTGCAGCCGGTAAGCACTTATTGCTGCAGACTAAGTTCGGCGATCCGAACTATGCTCAGCTTAACCAAGTGTGGAGTTCTCCGGACGAGTTTTTAGACTTGCCGAAGAGTTCTTCTGATGCGATGCAGTTTTACCAAGCGCGAGAGGGATATGCAACGGAGAAGCTTTTTTGGTCACAGTTTGGTGCGTCAAAGCGGCCCCTGTTGCTGAATGAGCAGATGTCTCAATGGGCCAAGCTACATAGGATATCCGGCGCTGCCATGAAGAACGTCATAATCCGGCTGTGGCCGAATGAACCCGTTCCGAATAGGTACTTCAGCTTGGTGCAGCGGCTCGTTGATGCGGTGCCACGTATCGACGCTGTGAAGCGGTCGACGTGCATTGAGGGTGCACGGATGGCCTTTGCCCGTGTCAAGACATTCTGGGGGAAGATGAAGGCCATCGATGTTGCGGCGAAGAGTCCAGCCAAGGGCAAGGACCGTCACGCACCGGAGCTTTATTTTGAAGACGTCCTAGAGTCCGCCTGCTTGATAGAGGGTCAATGCTCGAAGGACATAATATTCGAGTGAGGTGTATGAGAATTGTAAAAGATAATATATTTTTATGTTTTGCTCGAAAGCTTATGTTCCTCCTGTGCGGCCGTTTAAATATAAACTGAAAGTTTTCCAGTCGCCGGCTTCAACCCCCTCGTAGGAAGTACGGGGATGTTCGGAAAAGCATTTAATCACTCTTGATCCAACGTCTTGGTCCATGAAGGAGGTGACAGCGAACTAGGCAATCAGACTATTAGAGCGTTAACATTTTCACTTAGCCATAGGAGTTTTATAGGGGGGACTACGATATAGCCCCTGATATGTGTACGGCTTATTCCAATATGGTGCGTTACATATATAACCTGAAGAAAAAGGTCCTTCGTGTAATACGGAGGGAATCGCGACATATTCCGATAAGTCATCGAGTGGTTGACCAACTCTCGTAGCATCATGACAGTCGGTTTCCGGCTTTCTCTACCGAGGTGCTTGACCAGACGAGTCGGAAGCACAATCGCAGTAGTTCTTCCTTTACTACCCTAGCTGATAGAGCGGAATGTAAGGTAGTAAGCATAGGAGCTGGGCAACCCAACCATTGAACCAAGACATGATTCGGAGCTGATGCATATAAGGCCAAACTCGCGACGCCGAAGTACGTTGTGAAAGCTGTTCGGACTTTGTTGGCAACTCATTTGTTCCCATACCGAGCCCCTGGCAGGTTATGCCGAGGTATATCTATGAAACAACCATAGGAGCCATATTCAGTGGCGAAAAGACATGAATGATTAATTCGGATAATATTTACAGGGACCTGAGCAATATGCCGATGATTACTTTATGTATATCAAGACCACAACCCCGGCTATTTGACATGCCTAGGGTCGAGGGCGGAGGAAAAAGGCACATTACAGGCTCGAAATAAAGAGTGCGGTCTACAAAAAGTTATTTTGGACCTCCTGTCGCACGTCTGCGCCGCCTGTCCTCGGCGAGGGGGGAATCCTTGACGGAAGTAACCCCTGAGGTGAGTGTATGGATCCGAACTCCGATAGAGTCAGTTTTGGATGTTTGTCCTTTATGTCACCTGTTTTTAAAAGATAAAAAAGAAAGATAAAAGAAAGTAGATAAAAAATGTTACGGGAATGCTCGCGGGCTTGTCTGTATTGTGCTTCTGCCTATGCCCATGGTATCTTGAGTGCATAGTGATGTATGCGCGGTACAAATATTGCAGGTATATGCGGCGGGCGGCGGAAGCCGAACTGCTATTTCTGCTCTGGGATTGGTCGATCCTCTCCGTCGTCCCTATCGCCTGGTGGCCTCCTCCCCTTGTGTCCGACGTTGAGCTTGCCGGCCTGCTTGAAGACCCAACAGTTTCTGTTGGTATGATTAGCTGGTTTATCGGGGTGGCCGTGAATCTGGCAGGGTCGGTCCAGTATCCTATCTAGGTTGGATGGTCCACTTGGTTTGCCTTGAGTGGCATTTTTCGTTGACCGGGTTTGGGATTGCTAAATCCGGCGTTGAACGCTGTGTCGCGTGATCTTCCATTGTCATTGCGACTGTTGTGTTTGCTTCATCGTGGCTTTCCATTGCCGTCCCGGATTTCGGAAGTGCCCGAGTCGCTGGCGCTATTGCTTCTACGAGCGAGCCAGCTGTCTTCTCCCGTGCAAAAGCGGGTCATTAGAGCGGTAAGGGCTGTCATGGATTTAGGTCCTTCTTGACCGAGGTGGCGTGCAAGCCATTCATCCCAGACATTGTGTTTGAAGGCCGCGAGGGCTTCCACGTCCAGACAGTCGACGATTTGGTTCTTTTAACTAAGAACCTAGTCCAGAGTTCCCTGGCTGACTCTCTGGGCTGCTGGACAATATGACTTAAGTCATCGGCATCCGGTGGCCAGACATACGTTCCTTGGAAGTTGTCGCGGAGGGCGTCTTCCAAATCTTCCCAGCTGCCCATAGAATTTTTCCGGCAGGCTGTTTAACCAGTACGGAGCCGGTCCTTTGAGTTTTAATGGTAGGTATTTGATGGCATGAAGGTGGTCTCCGTGGGCCATGTGGATATGGAGGAGGAAGTCCTCGATCCATACCGCGGGATCCGTTGTTCCGTCGTATGATTCGATATTTATTGAACCCGTCTGGGAATTCATGCTCCATTACTTCGTCTGTGAAGCAAAGAGGGTGTGTGGCGCCTCTATGTTGGGCCACACTACGACGTACCTCCGATGGATTCCATTTGCGGTTTTCACCCTGGGCGTGGCTAGGTTTACCACGTCCGAATAGGTAGCCGTCGTCGCGTGTCGAGGCATGTCCTCGCGATCCCGTAGAGAGATCTTGCGTGTCTTGCTCTATTGTCCAAGTCCTGTCGAAGGTCGTATGTATCTTGCGTGTCTTGCCTTTATAGCGGGGTGGTGTGGTCTGGTGTTCAGCCCGAGTTTGCCGCTTTATCCAGACCAAGTTGTGGTCGGCCTGCCGCATTGTGCGATGATGGTACGGGCTCCAACGCCTCGTCATCAAACTGGGGTAGCAATCTACGCTTCGGGTAGCTTTTGTGTCACGCCCAAGATGCGACCCTATCCTAAAGGAACTCGAAGGTCCCACCAAGGATAGAAGCACATCTTGAAGACGCTTTTGCAAGGTGGATATCATTACATCAACATAACATAATAGTGGGGATACATCCAATACGTACAACGTCACATGAATACAACAATACAACATACAACATCAACATCCGACTACGGATGAATCATAAACAGAAACTCAAACGACATCCACCCTGCTAGCCCAGGCTGCCGACCTGGAACCTATCCCCTGATCGAAGAAGCAGAAGAAGAACTCTAAAACAGTAACGCCGCTCTCGCGTCAAGATCATCGCATAACCTGTACATGCAACTGTTGGTGTAGTAATCTGTGAGCCACGAGGACTCAGCAATCCCATTACCATGGGTATCAAGACTAGCAAAGCTAAATGGGAAAGGAAGGGGTAAAGTGGTGAGGTTGCAGCAGCGGCTAAGCATATATGGTGGCTAACATACATAAATGAGGCGAGAAGAGAAACAAAGGAATGGTCGTCAACTAGTAATGATCAAGAAGTGATCACGAACTCCTACTTACATCGGACATAACCCGAAACCGTGTTCTCCTCTCGATCAACCCGAAAAGAGACACTCACGGTTACACACACGGTTGGTGTATTTTAAAGAGTTTACTTCAAGTTTACTACAACGGATATTAACAAATTCCCATCGCCACATAACCGCGGGCACGGCTTTCGAAAGTTCAAACCCTGCAGGGTGTCCCAACAACCCATGATAAGCTCTCGCGATCAACGAAGGATATTCCTTCTCCCGGGAAGACCCGACCAGTCTCGGAATCCGGCTACAAGACATTTCGACAATAAAACAAGACCAGCAAGACCGCCCGATGCACCGACAATCCCGATAGGAGCTGCACATATCTCGTTCTCGGGCAACACGGATGAGACTAGCTACGAGTAAAACCAGCCCTCGGGTTGCCTCAAGGTGGCCTACAGTAGCTTTCGGTTCGGACCAGCACTTAGAAAGCACCGCCCGGGGGCTAAATAAAGATGACCCTCGAGAGCGACTCCCAAGGGAAAAGTAGGTGGTGGCGAGGCAAATGGTAAAACCAAGGTTGGGCCTTCTTTGGAAGAGTCTTATTCAAAGCGAACTGTCAAGGGGTCCCATAAACCACCCAACCGCGTTAGGGGCGCAAAATCCGGGAACATAATACCGATATGCGGAAACTAGGGCGGCAAGAGTGGAACAAAACACCGGGCATAAGGCCGAGCCTTCCACCCTTTACCAAGTATATAGATCGTTAATAATATAAGAGATATTGTGATATCCCAACATAAACATAATCCAACATGGAGCAATCTTCATCTTCACCGCAACTAGCAACGCTATAAGAGGGCTGAGCAAAAGCGGTACCATAGCCACACAACGGTTTGCTAGGAAGGGTGACAAAGGTTAGAGGTTCATGGCAATTTGGGAGGCTTGATAAGCAAGTGATAGGTAACGCAGCATAGCGATAGAACGAAGCAACTAGCATAGCAATGATAGTAATGAGATCCAAGGTGACGGTCATCTTGCCTGAAATCCCGCTAGGAAGAAGAACGAGTCCATGAAGAAGATGAAGCCACGAAGACGAACCAAGCGTAGACGAACGAATTCTCACGATCGCAACGAAACGGGAACTATTGAGAAGAAGCACACAACATGGTGAACACACCACACATGAACAAGGCATGATGCACAACCAAGTATGATGCATGACAAGGCTACATGAAACTACTCATGGCAAGAGATGATGCAAACAAGAGCAACACATCAAAGCAAGTTTAAATGAGTCCGGGAACAACATATAACAATTCCGGTAAGTCCTCATATGCAAATTTCGAAATTGGTCCAGATCTGAATAAACGTTATGTTCAAGTTGTTAAACAGCAAGTTAATATGCACCAACATGATCTATACGAAATTCTAGTCAAGTTACATATAAAGTTCATTAGATTCGGAGCTACGGCCTAAAAGATATGAGCAAAACAAGTTAAACATGGCATTGATGCAAAATGCATCCAAACATCAAGCAAACACTCTCAAAACAAGGATGCAACGTTATAATATGAAACTACATGCAAAATCAAGCAAGTTTCATATAGAGCACACTCAAAACGGAGCAATGGTGCAACACATACATTCTATACAAGACATAACAACAATCTGTCCAAAACAACAACTAGGCATATTGCAAGCATCAAAACAACATTCTACAGTACCAAAATATGAAAACAAAAGGCATGGGCATGATGTACAGGTAAAGCATAACAAAACATGAACACTGAGCTATCTCCAGAAATCACTAGAACATGCTCAAATGCACATGGAAAGATTGCAAATAATAACAGTTCAGACTTTGCAGAAAAATAACATCAGGTTGCAACGTTTAGAGCTATCAAACAACATGTTACAGGAACTTATCATGGCAAATAAAGGCATGGAATGAATATACTAATTGCATAGAACAAAAGTCATTTATTGACCATGAGCCAAAAAGGCACATAAAATATGAGGGCACCGATGTAAACCTAGCAAGTTATATTACAGATCCATACATGGCAGGAACAACAATAAGTAGACATATTGGTGATCTTGAACCACTCACCACAGAGCAATACATGGCATGGAAAGGTGACCAACAGTAATAAGGCATGTTTATGAAGCTAAGAATGGCAAGAGCAAGTTCATAGAGTGCATGGATCACTAACAACAATCATGACAACATTGAACTTAATGTTAACAGGCTGACATCAACATTATTTAGCAATTTGAGAGCAAGATAACAACATGTTACAGAAGGCTATAAATGCAACCAGGGGCATGAATGGATAGAGCAAGACATGTATAACAAAGCATTCTTAGTGAACATCTCCAGATTATGCATAGAATGACTTGTAGCAGCAGGTTTACATGGCATCACGAAATAACAGATTCAGCCTAGCAAAACAGCAACAACAAGTACCGTACTTAACAAGCTCGATGCACTCACTACACAACTCACAAAAATACATGGATGGCACCCCTATAAAGATAGCATGATGTAGATCAAAACACATATAGACATCAACCTCATAGGATGCACACATCAAACATGGCAAAAATGACAAATGAGCATGTTATAACAGTTTCTGCAGATTAACATCATATAGCACTCTTGCAACGATGATTCGGGCATCAAGATGAACTCAAATGAACATGGTGCAATGGAATGAAATGAAGTACTCGTCGAGACGAACAATTTGACATATTACATGCACGAAACGGAGCAGTATGCAGCAAGTTATGATGCGATGAACATGGCATGATAAAGTTGCAGATGATGACAATGCAAAGTGCAACACGCAAGCACATGACATGGCAACGACGGCGAATAACTGGCAAACACCTGGCGTATCGACTCTGGGGCATTACATTTTGGCTGGGCCACTAAGGCCGTATTCTTCGGCGGCGAGGACTTCGGTCCATCTATCATTGAGCAGATCTTGGTCCGCTTGAAGCTGTAGCTGCTTCTTTTTCAGGCTTCTTGCAGTTGCTATTAGCCGGCGCTTGAAGCGCTCCTGCTCGAGAGGTTCCTCGGGCACGACGAAATCCTCATTGCCGAGGCTTTCCTCTTCCTCGGAGAGCGGAAGGTAGTTACTGTTCTCCGAGTCTTCGTGTATGGCCTGTTCATCCTGTCCGGAGGTTGCTCCAGCAGGGTCTTCATTGTCTTCGGCATCGTCCGGAGTATTGTTTTCTCCGGTGCCGGTGTTGTTGTCCTTTGTACGATGTGACTTAGAGCGGCGCCGCTAATGCTGGCGACTGGGCTTTGTCTCAGGAGGTTTGTCTTCAACTGGGTCCTCTTTGTCATCGTTGTTTGTTTCTTTAGGCGTATTCACCATGTATACGTCGTAGGAAGAAGCGGCCGTCCATCGCCCGATGAATGGCAGGTTGTGGCCCAGCTCCTTGTCGGCATCGTCGTCCGTACTGACGATGTCTTCGGAGCCGTAATCGAGCATGTTGGTGAAGTCCTCGATAGTGGCTATGGAGTGGGTGGCGGGTGGGAAGCAAAATTCCCCATCATCAGCCCCTAGTTCGAACCGTATGTAGTTCGGCTGTGAGTCCCCCGCCAAGGACAAGTTCTTTACTGAGTTCGGCACATCGCCCAAAGGCGAGTGCTGGAAGATGTCTGCGGCGCTGAACTCGAAGATCGATAAATGATCAAGCTCGGTATCCGCGGACTTATATGCTTTGGAACTTGTACCCGGAGAAGAGTCCGGAGTTTCGGTGAAACATATATTGTGTGAGGTTAAGTCCATGTGCGGCTCCAACGCCGGGGAATCCATGGCCTCCATGGTGGGGTCGAGCCTCCCGTCCTTGGATGCCGCAGTGTGCTCTGGATCTAAGGCCAGAGTGGTTGCAGGAGCTATCTCCTGGATGCGGTCTAACGACAGATCTAGGTCATGCTCGTCAAGGTGGCCAGGAGCGGTTGCCGCGGTCTCGAATCCGGCAAAGATCAAATCTCCACGGATGTCCGCAACGTAATTCAAGCTCCCAAACCTGACCTGATGACCAGGGGCATAGCTGTCGATCTGCTCCAGATGGCCAAGCGAGCTGGCCCACAGTGCGAAGCCACCGAACACGAAGATCTGTCTGGGGAGGAAGGTTTCTCCTTGGACAGCGTCACTATCGATGATTGAAGGGGCCATCAAACCTTTTTGTCAACGGCACAGTGGAACTCTCAATGAAAGCACCAATGTCGGTGTCAAAACCAGCGGATCTCGGGTAGAGGGTCTAGAACTGTGCGTCTAAGGTCGATGGTAATAGGAGACAGGGGACACGATGTTTACCCAGGTTCGGGCCCTCTCTATGGAGGTAATACCCTACTTCCTGCTTGATTGATCTCGATGAATATGGGTATTACAAGAGTTGATCTACCACGAGATTGTAATGGCTAAACCCTAGAAGTCTAGCCTGTATAACTACGGTAATGAGTCTCTCTCCTTCCCGGACTAAGTCCTCCGATTTATATAGACATCGGGAGGATCTAGGGTTACACAAGGTCGGTTACAAAGGAAAATAATCTACATATTTTGTTGCCAAGCTTGCCTTCCACACCAAGGAGAGTCCTATCCAGACACGGGTGCAGTCTTCAGTCTTCGTATCTTCACAGCCCATCAGTCTGGCCCATGGCTAACAGACCGGACGCCCGAGGACCCCTCAGTCCAGGACTCTCTCAATTGGGGTATTTATAGAGCAAAGAGGCAGTTCAGGGCGCACCTGAGGTGGGCACAACCCATCTGGGCGCGCCTGGGCCCCCAGGCGCGCTCTGGTGGGTTGTGCTCCCCTCGGAGCACCCCAGGTGCTTCTCCGGCCCACTGGATGTCGTCTGGTCCAAAAAAAATCTACAAAAAGTTTCGCTGCATTTGGACTCCGTTTGGTATTGATTTCATGCGATGTAAAAAACATGCAGAAAACAACAACTGGCACTTGGCACTATGTCAATAGGTTAGTACCAAAAAATGATATAAAATGACTATAAAATGATTAGAAAACATCCAAGAATGATAATATAACAACATGGAAAAATAAAAAAATATAGATAGATTGGAGACGTATCAGTATCCCCAAGCTCAATTCCTGCTCGTCCTCGAGTAGGTAAATGATAAAAACAGAATTTTTGATGTGGAATGCTACCTAACATGTCATCTCATATTCTTTTCTTTATAGCATGGACATTTGGACTTTTATATGGTTCAAAGCAATAGTCTAGTTTTGAAATGAGACTCAAATACTCAAGCATATCGACAAGCAATCATGTCTTTCAAAATATCAACGGTAAAATAAGTTATTCCTAGCCCATCGTCCTCAATCATTGATCCATTCGTGAAACACACTCGCTTATTAGCTACACCCAATGCTCAAGTAAGATCATAGTGCCCCTTAGTTGGTGCTTTATAAGAGAAGATGGAGACTCAAATTAAAAATAAAATTGCATAAAGTAAAAGAAAGGCCCTTCACGGAGGGAAGTAGGGATTTGTAGAGCTGCCAGAGCTCAAAGCGAAAATTGAGAGATAAAACATTTTGAGAGGCATACTTTTCCCACCAACGAAAACGACTTAGAGCTCCCAAAAATTTCCATGCTTGATATATCATAGGCGGTCCCCAAACAGAAAATAAAATATATTCCTTTTTCAACCATACTTTCACTTTCCATGGCTAGCCGTATCCACGGTTGCCCTCCATACCAACACTTTCCAAGGAATTTATTATTTGATAACATAAAGTAAATTCATTTTTTATTTCAGGACTGGGCATCCCTAATACCTTTGCCTTACTCTCATGCAATGACAAGTGAATAAACACTCATTGTGAGAATAACACATCTAGCATGGAAAATATTAGCCAGCCCTCACTCCTTCCGAGCGGTATGAGCACACAAAAGAGAAATTTATTTTGAAAATTAGAGATGGCACATACAAATTTTCTTAGAACGGCAAAATAATACCGTACATAGGTAGGTATAGTGGACTCATGTGGCAAGACTGGTTTAAAGGATTTTGGATGCACAAGTAGTGATCATACTTGGTGCAAAATGAAGGCTAGCAAAAGATTGAGAAGCGACCAACCAAGTAACGAATAATCTCATAAGCGAGCATTAAGCATAATTAACACCGAATAATGCACCACAAGTAGGATATAATTTCATTGCATGACTGTTGCCTTTCGTGCTTGCATAGGGAATCACAAACCTTAACACCAATATCCTTACTAAAGCATAATTACTCATCAACATGACTCACATATCACATCATCATATCTCAAAACTATTACAAGGAATCAAGTTTATTTTGTCCAATGATCTTCATGAAAGTTTTTATTATATCCTTCTTGGATATCTATCACTTTGGGACTAATTTTCATGTGTTGCTTTTGATAAGCTCAAACAAATATAAGTGAAGATCATGAGCATAATATTTCTTTCTCTCAAATTAATTTAAGTGAAGCAAGAGAGAGGTTCTTAATTTTTTTACTAACTCTCAAATATATCTAAGTGAAGCATGAGAGCATTTCTTCAAAAATAACAAAGCACACGATGCTAAAAAAGATATAAGTGAAGCACTAGAGCAATTCCATAGCTCATAAAAATTTAAGTGAAGCATAGAGAGCAATTCTAACAAGTCATGGCATAATTTTGGCTCTCTCAAATAGGTGTGTCCAGCAAGGATTCAAGACTTAAAACAAAAAAAACAAGCAAAGACTCAAATCATACAATACACTCCAAGCAAAACTCATAGTATATGTGACGAATAAAAATATAGTTCCAAGTAAAATACCGATGGTCATTAGAAGAAAGAGGGGATGCCACCTGGGGCATCCCCAAGCTTAGTTTATTGCTTCTCTTTGGATAATAGCTTGGGATGCCATGGGCATCCCCAAGCTTAGGCTCTTCTTACTCCTTATTCCTTCATGCATCATAACATCACCCAAAACTTGAAAACTTCAATCACACAAAAATCAACAAAATCTTCGTGATATCCGTTAGTATAAGAAAACAAATCACTACTATAAGTACTGTAGCAAACCAATTCATATTTTATTCTTGCATTATATCTACTGTATTCCAACTTTTCTATGGCAAAATCTCATCAAAGAAAACCATAGAATCATCAAAACAAGCACACAACGCAAAGAAAACAGAATCTGTCAAAAACAGAACAATCTGTAGCAATTTGGATATTTTGAATACTTCTGGAACTCCAAAAATTCTGAAAAATTAGAACGACCTGAGAAATTTGTATATCAATCTTGTGTAAAACATTCAGAGCAAAAGAACGTTTCTGTGATTTATGAAAATTATTTTCGTGAGCACAAAAGTTTCTGTTTTTCAGCAAGATCAAACAACTATCACCCAAGAAGATCCTAAAGGCTTTGCTTGGCACAAACACTAATTAAAACACAGAACACAATCATAACAGTAGCATAATTGTGCAAACACTCAAGAACAGAAATCAAAAAACAAAAATAAATTTTATTCATTGGGTTGCCTCCCAACAAGCGCTATTGTTTCACGCCCTTAGCTAGGCATAAAGCAAGTATCTAAGTTTTGTCATCCTTGTTTCTAGATCCATAAGATGACCTCATGATTGATTCATATGGTGGCCTAATTATTGTTCTAGGGAAGTGTTCCATACCCTTCCTTAGTGGAAGTTGAAATTTAACATTGCCTTCTTTCATATCAATCACGACACCAATAGTACGTAAAAATGGTCTACCAAGAATAATTGGACAAGACGGATTGCAATCAATATCAAGAACAATAAAATCTATGGGCACATAATTCCTATTTGCAAGAATAGGAACATCATTAATTCTTCCCATGGGCTTTTTAATAGTAGAATCCGCCAAGTGTAAATCTAAAGAGCATTCTTCAATATCGGTAAGACCAAGCACATCACATAAAGATTTCAGAATTATAGAAACGCTAGCACCCAAGTCACATAAAGAAAAACACTCATAATTTTTAATCTTGACTTTGGTGGTAGGTTCCGATCATACAATTTTCTAGGAATTGAAACTTCTAAAGCTTTCATCGTAGCATCAACAATATGTTTAGTAAAAGCTTTATTTTGTTCATAGGCATGGGGTGAATTAGTCATGAATTGCAACAAAGAAATACAATCAATCAAAGAGCAACTATCATAATTAAAGTCTTTGTAATCCAAAAGAGTGGGCACATCACTAGTTAAAGTCTTGACCTCTTCAAACCCACTTTTATCAATTTTCTCAACAAGATTTTCACCCTCCGAATTATCAAGACGCCTTCTAGCTGAAGTTGAATATTCTCCAGTCCCTTTTTCATCAATCTTAATTTTACTAAAAAATGAATCAATAGAAGAAATACCAATCATTTTAAGATCTTCATCAATTTTATGAAAGCAATCACTAGAAAATGATTTTAAAAAAATTCTCTTCTAGCTCTAAGAATAGCGGTTCTTTTCTTACTTTCATCCATAGAAACATAAAGAGCTTTAATTGATTCCTCTACCTTAGGCACAAAAGTTTTCATCTTGAGATTTTCTACATCATGAGAAATTCTATCAACACTTCTAGAAAAATCATCAATCTTATTCAAATTTTCTTCTGTGGTAGTGTTGAAAACTTTTTGAGTGTTGATAAATTCTTTAATATTATTCTCAAGATTAGAGATGTTCCTATTATTATAAGATTGATTACCATAGGAATTACCATAATTGTTAGAGAAATTACTAGGGAAAGGCCTAGGATTAAAATTTCCTCTATAAGCATTGTTATTGGAATTATTTCGCGAGATAAAATTCACATCTATGGCATCACTATTTTGCTCAATCAAAGTAGACAAAGGCACATCATTGAAATCAATAGGAGCACTTTTACTAGCAACCAATTTCATAAGAGCATCAACTTTTTCACTTAAAGAAGAAATTTCTTCAACCAAATTAACTTTTTTACTAATAGGAGCTCTTTTGGTATGCCATTGCGAATAATTTGCCATGATATTTTGTCGGGGGTTGGGTGCGACATATGCCAAGGGATGGCTTATCATGGTGGGAGCGAGTAGAACGTCGCCGGTGCCTGGAAGCGGGATGAGGTGTAGACACGTACGCCGACGAACTTTACCCAGGTTTGGGGCTCTCTGTGGAGATAACACCCCTAGTCCTGCTCTGCGGGGTATCCGCATGATCACTAAGGCACTAGTGATACAATGGTGCTCCTTGAGCTGTATGCTAGAGGTGGAAGAGAGCAAGGCTAGCTCTCTCCTCTCTCTATGTATGAATCTAGTTCTAACAGGTTCGGAACCCCCTTGCATGGGTGCCACAGGGGTTTATATAGGCCTACCCCGGGGTACAATGGTAATCGGCCGGCGTGAGGGCCCGCCGTCGGTCTCTTCGACGCGGCTTTTCCGCCGATTGCTAGGGCCCGCCGCTGGTTGGGTATGGGGCCGGCGGGGCGTACTGCCGCTTCGGGTCTTGTCGGCGGTGATCCTTTATTGCCGTGTCTCGATGGCGGGCTTGGTCGAGGGTCATGGCAGCAGCTCCCGCTTTGGCGGGCGATTCTGTAACCACTCCTGTCTCGTCGATTAATGGCGCGTGGGGCCGAGGAAGGCGGGCCGCCTCCTAGAGGCCGACCTCCGTCGGGTCCGTGGTAAAACTCTTGCCGTCTTCAGGCTCTCAGCGACCGGTGGGGCCCATCGTCCTTAGGGCGTCTGAGACAGGCCGTCGTGGGAGCAGGACTCCGCCTGCTCGTGATGATGTCAGGGATGGCATGGCAACAGTGCCGCGCCAGGTGGAGATCTCCTCCGTTACTGCGTACTGTGGCCACACCAGCCCCTGGAAAGTGGAGGGGATGGGATACACTGTAGCCATTCCCCATCCCGTCCCCACCGTTGAGGGCATGGGCTTTGCCGTTGACGCGGGCCGACTCCTCGGGGCCGGCTTCCCTAGAAGCCGCCAGTTAGGAGTCGGCTTGTCCTGACCTCGCCTCTAGGACTTGGCTGCTTATGGGCAGCCGGCTTCCAGAAGACGACCCTTCACCTTGGCGTCCTGAGGGGCGCAATCAGCCCCAATGTCTTGAAAGGCTATGGGCTTCGGGTTAGCCTACCCGTGGCCCATTACTCAGACAGTAGTCCCCGAAGCTGGTGAGGCGCCGCGGGTGATTGGTCGAGGATCCTCAGCAGTTTCCACCTTCCAGCGCTGGAGATAGAGTTTCTTCCGCCTTCCGCCAGGCCGACTGGTAGGAGTCGGACTCGCCCAATCTCAGTTGTCCAAAAATTTTCGAACGCCTCGGCGGGATCCAAGTGGCGTGCTAGCTAAGCTTCTAGGCCGCCGCCCGCTTCGGGCTTGTCATGTGGCGACGAGCTGCCGGGCCAGTCTGCCCACCCACGCGCGTGACGGGACATGCCTGCCAGCGGGGCCTGCCACTACCACGCCTCGGCATGCGAGCGGATCCGCTGCGGCCGAGGTGGGTGGTTGAGGTTCCTGCAGAGTTACTGCGCGCAGTAACTTCAAGCAAAAACATGGGGCGCGGGGTAGTGGGCGCAGTAAATCCCACGACCGCCCCCTCGGCTTCGCAGCCCATAGGCCTATAAGTAGGCGGAGGAGGGGGAGCGGCAGAGCACACGCGCCCCTCCTCCTTACTACTTCCTCTTTCTTCTTCCTCCCGCCGACGCGCCTCCACGCCACGCTGAGCACCGCGGCTCTTTGTCCCCGATGAGCTCCTCTTCCACCGTCACGCCCCCCGTGCTGCGCTCCGGCACGTGGGATGGCTCCGAGGTTCACGACGACCATGTCGATTTCCTCCGCAAGACGCGGAGGCTGCCCGACAAGGATTTCATGAGGGTTCGCCTTGCGCCGGAGGGGGAGATCTCGCTGGCGCCGGAGGAGGGCGAGCGGGTCATCTTCCGCTCGCACTGCCTGCGCGGCCTTGGCTTGCCGGCGAGCGGCTTCTTCCGGTCCTTCCTCGACTTCTACGGCCTCCAGCCGCACCACCTCACCCCAACACAATGGTGCTGCTGTCCGCCTTCGTTACTTTGTGCGAAGGCTTCCTCGGCGTTCTCCCCACCATCGAGCTCTGGGGGGAGTTCTTGTACACCAAACTTGGCACCCACATCGCAGGCGTGCCGGCCCAGTGCGGCACGTTCATCATGGTGCGGAGGTCGGGGGCCGACAATCTGTTTCCCCCAATCATGCTGATAAAATCAATGAAGACGTGGCAGCGGTCATACTTCTACGTGAAGAGCATCTTCGCGGAGGGCGACTGGGTCAGTCTGCCGGCTTACGCAGCCGGCCCACCAGCTGGAAGGCGGCCCAACTGGTCGTACCGGGCCAAGACTTTGACGCCTGCTGGAGCCGCCGCCATCGCGGCTCCGAGTCTTGCCGATCGGAGGGCCTGACCGGGCCTGATTTGTTGGCCGCCAGCGGCGCGCCGAAATGCTCCGCTCGGGGCTGCCCTCACATGATCTGCGGATGGCGGACGCCGGGACCCGAGCGGCTGTGCACCAAGGAGATGCCTCACGCTGAGGTAGCCTACATGGTGAACTACCTTGCCAACTGCAAGCTCTCGGAAGAGTGGCAGTTCGGCAAGGAGCCGTATTCACGCGCCAATCCTTCGCCCATGGTGAGTTATCTCTTTTTCTTTTTCCTCTGACTCTTTTTCGCCGAGTCCGTCTTGTCCAAATGACCAATCGTCTCTGAGCAGGCCCCTCCTCCAGCCAGCAGCCGGCACCGCTGGGCCGGCCCGCGAATTCCTCCCCGACCGGGCGGAGAGCGACATCGATGACCCCGACTTGGGGGCGGCGGCCTTGGAGGACGATGCCGAGGGGGGAGGCAACTGGGCAGGTGGCTCGAGGCTCGGAGCCAGCCTCGAGGACTGGCCTAACGACGACGCGAGGGAAGTCGCCCCGCGCCACCCCAGCCAGATGCCGGCCAGCCGGGCGCGAGCTCTTCTGGCGTGCCGGACGCCGAAGGCGGCGTGAAGAAACACAGGGCCGCGCCGAGCATGTTTGGCAGCCGGCCGAAGAAGCCCAAGAGCTCGGCCGCGGCGACCAAGCGGGATGAAGCGGCCGCGAAGGCCAACCTCTTCCGCAGGGAGGTGAAGACGCCGCAGCTGGTTTCTGCGTAAGTGTTACCTTCCTTTGCTTCTTCATTTTTTCTTGGTTGATCTTGCCTGAGTCCTTTTCTTCGTTTCCCTTGGGCAGGGCTCCCCTCTCTCTTGAGAAGGTGGCTGCCGCCTCCATTGTGGGGTCGGCAGAGACTTCCGCCACCACTCGGCGGTTTGATCCTGCCGCCGACCTCTGGCAAGCGAGGGAGCGGAACACCCGAGAAGTGCGCGAAGAGCAGGAAGCCGCCCGCCTGGAGAAGGCGGAAGCTGAGAAGACAGAGGCCGCCGCCATGAAGAAACTGGCGAAGGCCGAGGCCGCCGACGCGGCGAAGAAGCAGGCTGAAGAAGCCGCGCACCGCCAATCGGCGGTTTTCGTCATCCCCCTGAACTCCACACCGCCGCCTCCGGAGTTCACGGCACAGACTGGGGAAGCCAGCGGCGAGTACCCGATCATGGAGAGGGACGGCGGCGACACCGTCATGCCGGATGTGATCGTGCCGCCACCGCCGCCGTCTGGGATCGCGCAAGGCGGACAGCCGGCGGACCCGCCGGTGCCTCCAACTGAAGATGAGGTGGTGGCGGGCCTGGTTCTCGAGGTCGGCACGCCAACGCGTCACCGTCTTGCTAAGGCGGTCTCGGCGCCGCGCCCTCAGGAGACCGGCGTCGCGAGCTCCTCGATCCCGGACGCCGAGGCGACGAGCGCCGCACCCACCGGGTGGGTGCGAGGAGGCGGGACGGGTCCGCTGAATCGGGCGCTTTTGGACGTCCAAGCCAAGATCCAAGCCGAGGGCGAGGCCATTAGGAACTGCAACTGGGCGCATCTGGCAGCGCGAGAGGTCGTCCGGGTACGTTTCCTTCTTCTTTGTTTCTGTTTCTTGTGCTTCTTGGTGAGGCGCGCCCGCCTCCTGCTGGTGTAATCCCGAGTTTCGGGCCGGCTGCTGAGCAGGCGGCTTGGAATTCTGATCAGCGAGTTCCAAGCACTAATACTTGTCTGAAATTTTTGTCGCAGGACTACCACAATCTCCTTGTGACCGCCTACAACTCCAAAGTCCAGGAGCTGGCTCAGCGGACTGCTGACCTGTCAAAAAGCCGGAGTAAGTCCTCTTCTTCTTCCGTGGGGGCGCGCTGGCGCACCCGCAGGCTATAGTCCCCGAGATTCGGGCCGACTGCCGAGCAGTCGGGCCGGATATCCCCGGCAACTGTTCTTCTTTGTTGGTGACTAACACCTTGTTTTCTTCTTTCTTCCGCAGAGGCCAACGCCACCTTGCAGCAGCAGCTGGGCGAAGCCAACACCACGCTGCGCGCCAAGGAGGAGGAGTGCAGTAAGCTGGCAGAGAAGCACGACCGGTTGGCCACGCAACTGGCAGAACAGAAGGAGCTCCTCGAGAAGGCCCAGAAGGAGGCGGAGGACAAGGAGACCAGCCTCCTTGCTGAGTTCGCGAGTGAACGCTCCTCCTGGACTGACAAGGAGGCGATGCTGACTTCCGGCTTCCATGAGATCGAGGATGTAGTCGATGGTGAGCCTCCCTCATTTTTCTTCTTTGCGCTGCCGGCTGTTGGTCGAGCCGGCTTCTGGTCTTTAATTTTGTTCTTTGCTTCTATCTTGGCAGACTTCTTCCCTGGCCACTCGGACGCCGCCAACCGGGCCATCGAAGCTGATCCCGAAGGGCGGAGGGCGGAGGGTGCGAAGATCGCCGCCGACGCCCCCCGAACCCTTAGCGAACAGATCCTGAGCATCGAGGCCCGTCTTGGCCGGCTCACGGATCTTCTGCTGGCTTCAGCGTGTCGGCCTTGACGATCGCCGCCACAATGGCTAAACATGCCGGCACCGCGCACTCCCAGTCGGACTGCCGACTGGCTGGAGGTAGCGGCCGACCGTCTTGAAGCCTGGAAGGGCTCTTCGGCCTGGGCTGGAGCGCGCCGGGCCTTGGAGTTCATCAAGGCGTGGTACCGTGGGCTGAACCTGGCCCAGCTGGCCACGTTCCGGCTGGAGGCTCAGGCGGAGTTGGCGGTCGTGGAAGACGATCTTGTCAAGCGCGCGGCGTCTGTCAGGACCCCGATTCTAAGTCACACCGATCTAGCGTGTAACACCTCATATCACTTTGCGGCCTCACGCACGGTATTCCCACGGGTGTCGCCTTACCATGGCCCGGGACCGATTGTGCCTTTTGGCTCACGTATATGATAGTGTCACTAGCATCCATATGACAGAAAACCCAGGCCGACATGACTAGTCGTGAACCCAAAGTGGCACTAACTTACAGGGACAGGCATACATGAATCAACATCAAGCATGTCGGTCAGCAGCGTGCGAATCTGGGCTGTAGCACTGGGCTAACAGGACTCCGGGAACCCGGGCTGTAGCAGGCTAGGCAGGACTCCGGATGTCACCGCGTGACATTTCCCCGAAGGGACAGACACAGGAATGAAGTGAAACACATGCCGGCCAGTCAAGCGTCCTGAGCAGTAGTGCTGGGTTAGCAGGACTCCGGTGAACCGGGCTGTAGAGGACTACTATGGCTCATGGAAGCACTAGACTACATTGCCCCATAAGAGAGGCTGCCAAGGATAAACAACTAGATTGTCGGATCCCACACATACCAAGCATTTCAAACATACACACAATATGCTCGACATGTGTAAATACAACATGGCATCACAACATAACTCTACGACTCAAGTATTTATTCATTAGGCTCCGAGGAGCGAGATATTACAAACATGGGTCTCATGATCCAACATTGAGCATACAAGTCAAAGCACAAGCGGAAGCTTAACATGTCCGATACGAGACATCTACAAATGAAAAAGGCTTAGAAGCGACTATCTACCGAGATCCTGCCGAGGGCACAAGATGCGTGGCTGAGGTATCAAGCTAAATGTCAAGTCCACGGAACTACTAGCGAGGCCGACATCTCTCCATAAAACATAAAATAGGCAAACGTGAGTACAAATGTACCCAGCAAGACTTACATCAGAACTAGCTACATATGCATCAGTATCAATAAAGGGGTGGTGGAGTTTAACTGCAGCAAGCCAGCTTTGACTCAGTGGCTAACCTGAACCACGACTGCAAGTAACTCTTTGAGGTGGCGCACACGAGTCCACATATTCACCATACCAATACACCACTGTGGATCCGCTCCCGTCTCCCTACGAGAACGCCATCCATAGCACTCACGCTTATCTTGCGTATTTTAGAGTATCCACTTTCACTTGTCTATGAACTGTACAGGCAACCCAGAAGTCCTTTAATGCGGACACGGCTATTCGAATAGATGATGTTAACCCTGCAGGGGTGTACTTATTCACACACGCTCTCGCCACTTACCACCATGTACACGTCGTGTATCTCGGCAACCTTCAAGCGGAAGCTTTGGCGAGGAGTCGGCCACGACCGACTAACCACACAAGTCTCTCGTCCAGGTTTATAAGCCTATTCGGGTTCCATCCGCAAGGAGATCCGGCGGGGTGTCGCTCACGACCCCAAATGATGTGTGCAGGGTTCCCAAGTCCACCATCCGGGTGCCACTTGGTACACCGACCCTTGTGCCTAGTCATCCCAAGCCCACATGCAGGGTGCCACTTGGTAGACTACTAACACTACCTACAAACACGAAAACTAGTTGCAACTCACGGACAGAGATCAAGTTGATTAATAAGCCGAGAGGGGCCGAGTTACCGGAACCCAATGTGTGGTAGTAATTGTTCATGGATCACAAACACAGAACTCAGTTCCTGAGGACGGTTTCAATGAGACAACCCACCAAGCATTTCAATCATACACACAATATGGTCGATATGTGTAAATACAACATGGCATCACAACATAACTCTACGACTCAAGTATTTATTCATTAGGCTCCGAGGAGCGAGATATTACAAACATGGGTCTCTCGACACAGCATTCAGAGCATACAAGTCAAACACATGCGGAAGCTTAACATGTCTGAGTACAGACAACTATAAATGAAAAAGGCTGAGAAGCCTGACTATCTACAAGATCCTGTCGAGGGCACAAGATCGTAGCTGAGGTAACAAGCTAAACATCGAAGTCCACGCGAAACTACTAGCGAGACTGAAGTCTCTCTGCAAAACATAAATTAAGCAAACGTGAGTACAAATGTACCCAGCAAGACTTACATCAGAACTAACTACATATGCATCGGTATCAACAAAGGGGGTGGTGGAGTTTGACTGCAGCAAGCCAGCTTTGACTTGGTGGCTATCCTGAACTACGACTGCAAGTAACTCATTTGAGGTGGCGCACATGAGTCCACATATTCACCATATAAATACACAACTATGGATCTGCTCCCGTCTCCCTACAAGAACACCATCCATAGTACTCACGCTTATCTTGCGCATTTTAGAGTATCCACTTTCACTTGTCTATGAACTGTTATAGGCAACCCAGAAGTCCTTTACCGCGGACACGACTATTCAAATAGATGATGTTAACCCTGCAGAGGTGTACTTCTTCACACACGCTCTCACCACTTATCGCCATTTACACAACTTGTACTCGGCAACCTTCAAGCGGAAGCCCAGCGAGGGTGTCGGCCACGACTTGACTAACCACAGAAGTCTCTCGTCCAGGTTTATCGCCTATTCGGGTTCCATCCGCAAGGAGATCCGGCCGGGGTGTCGCTCACGGCCCCAAACGATGTGTGCAGGGTTACCAAGCCCACCATCCGGGTGCCACTTGGTACATCGGGCCACTGTGCCTAGTCTGTCACAAACCCACCTGTACCGGGTGCCACTTGGTAGACTGTTCATGGATCACAAACACAGAACTCAGTTCCTGAGGACGGCTTCAATGAGACAACCCACCATGTACTCCTACATGGCCTCTCACCGATACCTTTACCAAATCGTGTTCACACACTTAGCTCTCAACAGTAGGACATGTTCACACACCTACGATTCATTCCCGATGAATCAGACCTAACGCAACTCTAAGAAATAGCAGGCACGACAAACAAGCATGAATAAGTAGGCACATCAGAGCTCAAACAACTCCTACTCATGCTAGTCGGTTTCATCTATTTATTGTGGCAAAGACAGGTCACGCAGAGGATAATGGGTTCAACTACCGCAGCAAGTAACAGTTGAATCGTTGTTGTCCTAATGCAGTAAAAGAGAGCAGGAGTGAGAGAGTGGGATTGTATCGGAATGAACAAGGGTTTTTTGCTATCCTGGCACTTCTGAAGATAGCATTGAGTCTTCATCGGTGTCAGCGATCTAGCGTCGATACAACTTCTACGAGGGGAACAACACCGCAAGCAGAGAGAAGAAACACGATCAATGCAATGCTCAATATGATGCATGCTATGACATGGCAATATGAATGTGTTTTGGGCTAATGCAAGCTAGAACAGATTGACATGAGTCCATTTGAACCAAAGATTCAAATGCAAACCCATTTTAAGAGGTCATATTAGTGCATTAACTTGTTTCACCTAAACAGCAAGGTTAAAGTGTTCTAACATGCATGAAACCAGTACAGCTGGAAAGATTTGATTTTTCTGATCAATTTTCATATATAAATTATTTCATTTGGAGTTACGGTTGAATTTCTATGAATTTTTGAAGTTAGCACTATTTTCTGGAATTTCCTGAATAAGAATAAATCCAGAAAAGGATTTACTGCATCAGCCTGGCGTCAGTGTGACTTCAGCGGTCAACTGACATGGTCCAGGTCAAACTGACCAGTGGGTCCCGTCTGTCAGTAGTTAGTTAAACTAACTAAGTTTAGTTAGCGTTAAACTAATACTAACCTAGTTTAGGTAGTGGCACAGGGCCAACACGTCGATGACCTAGGGGTCAAGCTGGTCCACCCGGGTCAGCGGTCAGTGAGGTCAAACTCACTTGGCGACTCGACACCAGCGAGGCCGAGGCAGCGGCTTGGCTCGGAAATCGCCTGGTGCCCAAATGGGCGGAGAGGCTCTACTGGTGCGGCCTGACAAGGCGCGTCTAATAGAACAGCGGGAGGCGGCTGGGGTGGACCGAGCTCGTCATAGCGAGCTCGCGGTGGCGGCGGAGTTCGCCAGCAGCGGGTTAAGCGATGCAGGCGCTAGGGGGCGTTGGTGTGTGCTCGTGCTCTGGTGAGGTGTGGAGCACGGTGGTGTGCCTAACTTCAAGCCACTATGGCTCACAGCCATGGCGGCGGCGAGCACGGCGGCGGCGAAGCCGGCCGTGGTGGAAGACGAGCTAGAGGGCGGAGCGGAGGCGAGCAAGGGAAAGAATCGAGGAGCTCACGAGGAGTCGTCTGGCGGTCTCGGCGGGCTGGAGGCGAGTCTTGATCGTCAGCGATCTCGGATGCTGAGGTAGAAAACGACCACGCAGCGCGTTGTTGGGCGTCTGGTGCCGCGTGGCTCGGCGGAGAGGTCTAGGCGACGGCGGAGCTCTTGAGCGATCGAGGAAGCGAGGGGGCGGTGGCAGCGGTGGCAGCAAGCGGCGACTAGCTCCGCTCGGTAGCGTCTTTGGGAGAGAGGCGAGAAGGGGAGAAGGCGAGGGAGAGTGAGAGAGTTCGAGGGAATGTAGAGGCGATGCGTGGTGATCGGGGCCGACTCCAGCAGCGGCAAGCAAGCGAGGAGGTGGCGGACGCGTCTTTCAGCAGCAGCATCGACCTGCCTCGTCCTCTGGCAAGGGGAAGGCGAGCGGAAGGAGCCTGGTGGGCTGGACCGGCCAGCTGGGCCGGCCGGTGGGCTGTGGTAAGTGCCAGGTGGGTTTTCCTCTCTCTCTCTGTTTTTTTGTAATTCTGTTCTGTTTTCTATTTTGCAGGTTTGTGTTGAATTTGGTTTTGAAAACAGTTCAATTTTGTTGCTTCTAAAAATATTTTTTTTGAAGCTAAAAGAATTAAACCAAAGCTCCACAAAATATTTCTGAAATATTGGACCTATATTTATTTAATAGTAGATATAAATCCAATTCAAATAGCTATTGACTTAATTCAAATGCCTAAAATAAATGTTTCTGAGACACCAAAAATATTGGTTGGGATTTTACCTCTTGCCAATATTTCCAGAGAATAACAGGAACATTTTCTTGGACTTATTTGAAGCAATTTTATCTTCATCATTTTTAAAAGGATTCTGAGGCTTTGAAAATTCCTCAATTCAAATTTCATTTGAATTTAAACATGATGCAACAACCAAGCTAGTCCAAGGCCAAGGTAAAGCTAGGGATGTGACGGAGTCAATCGCTGAGTACACCGACACCAGCATCTTCGTCCCGGAGTGGGTTGAAAATGGCGACGAGGCGCCACCGGAATGGTTTGGGCTGAACCCGGACGACGACGAGGATTCGGTGGAGGTCATCGACTCCAGCAGCGAGGAAGAAGGCGAGGCGGAGGAGGGAGGCGGAGAGGAGGCGCCAGAGGTTGGAGCAAGCGGCCAACCTCAGCTCGACCGCGCCTCCCGCAACGAGCCACGCCAAACTGAGCCAGTTGTTGCCGGAGGCGACCAAGCAGAGACCGACCAGCCGGCTGCTCCGGCAACTGGCACTGCCGACTCCTCCGATCCTCCGAACCCTTCTGCCGCTTCCTAGGCCGCCATTTTATCTTTTACTTCACCTGTCTATTAGTCTCGATGAACTTGTCCTTTTAAAAATGATCAAGATAAAATCGCTTCAAATAAGTCCAAGAAAATGTTCCTGTTATTCTCTGGAAATATTGGCAAGAGGTAAAATCCAAACCAATATTTTTGGTGTCTCAGGAACATTTATTTTGGGCATTTGAATTAAATCAATAGCTATTTGAATTGGATTTATATCTACTATTAAATAAATATAGGTCCAATAATTCTGAAATATTTTGTGGAGCTTTGGTTTAATTCTTTTAGCTTCAATAAAAATATTTTCAGAAGCAACAAAATTGAATTGGTTTCTAAACCAAATTCAACACAAACCTGCAAAATAGAAAAGAATGAATTAGAAAAAAAGAGAGAGAGAAAACCCACCTGCACTTATCAAGAGCCCACCGCCGCCCAGCTGGTCGGCCCAGCCCACCAGGGGCTCCTCCCTGTCGTCTTCCCCCTTGCCAGGAGGACGAGCACGTGGCCGGCGCACGCGAGCACGCGTCCGGCCACCTCCTGCTTGCTTGTCGTTGCTGGAGTCGGCCCCGAGCGCCACATGCATCGCCCTACCTTCCCCTGGACCTCTCTCACTCTCCCTCGGCTTCCTCCCCCTTCTCTGCTCTCTCCCCGCAAGCGCCCGAGCGGAGCTAGTCGCCGCCGTTCGCTGCCACCGCCTCCCCCTCGCTTCCCTGACTGGCTCAAGAGCTCCGCCTCGTCGCCCTAGACCTCTCCGCCAAGCCACGCGGCACCAGACGCCTCCGAACGCCGTCACCGTGGTCGTCTTCTACCTCAGGCATCCGAGATCGCCGGTGACTGCACCTCGTCTCCAGCCCGTCCCCGAGCCCGTTGAGACCGCCGTATGACTCCCTACGAGCTCCTGATTCTTTCCCCTTGATCGCCCCCTCTATTCCCGTCCTCTAGCTCCGTCTTCCACCACGGCCGAAGCTCGCCGCCGCTATGCCGTCATGGCCAGAGCCACAGTGGCTCGAAGCGAGGCACACCACCGTGCTCCACACCTCACCAGGAGCACGTAGCACACACCAACGCCTCGCCTAGTGCCCTGCATTGCCTAACCCGCCATTGGCCGAACTCCGGCCGCCGCCGCGAGCTCACTTCCGACGAGCTCGGTCCACCCCAGCCGCTCCCGCTTGCCCCGTTAGACGTGCCTCATCGCGCTGCACCCGTAGAGCCTCTCCGCCGCCCATTTGGGCACCCGTGGGCGATTGCCGAGCCGCGCCGCCGTCTCGAGCCTAGCCGGCGTCGAGTCGCTGGCAAGTTTGACCCCGCTGACCGTTGACCCTCGGTGGACCCAGTTTGACCCCCTGGGTCACTGACGTGTGGGCCCAGGCCACTACCTAAACTAGGTTAGTATTAGTTTAACGCTAACTAAACTTAGTTAGTTTAACTAACTACTGACAGACGGGACCCATCGTCGGTTTGACTGGACCGGTCAGATTGACCACTTACGTCTAATCGACGCCAAAGCTAATGCAGATAAATCCTTTTCTGGATTTATTCTTATTCAGGAAATTCCAGAAAATAGTGCTAACTTCAAAAATTCATCGAAATTCAACCGTAACTCCAAATGAAATAATTTATATATGAAAATTGATCAGAAAAATCCAATATTTACATCTTTACTGGTTTCATGCATGTTAGAACACTTTAACCTTGCTGATTCGGTGAAACAATTTAATGCACTAATATGACCTCTTAAAATGGGTTTGCATTTGAATCTTTGGTTCAAATGGACTCATCTCAATCTGTTCTAGCTTGCATTAGCCCAAAACACATTCATATTGCCATGTCATAGCATGCACCATATTGAGCATTGCATTGATCGTGTTTCTTCTCTGCTTGCGGTGTTGTTCCCCTCGTAGACGTTAAACCGACATTGTGATCGTTGACACCGATGAAGACTCAATGCTATCTTCGAAGTGCCGGCAAGCAAAACCCCTTGTTCATTCCGATACAATCCCACTCCCTCGCCTCCTCGCTGCTCTTTATCTGCATTAGGACAACTACGATTCAACTGTTATTTGCTGCGTAGTTGAACCCTTATCCTCTCGCATGACCTGCCTTTGCCACAAGAATAGATGAAACCCACTAGCATGAGAAGGAGTTGTTTGAGCCCTGATGTGCCTACTCATTCATGCTTGTTTGTCGTGCCTGCTATTGCTTAGAGTTGTGTCAGGTTTGATTCATCGGGAATGAATCGGAGGTGTGTGAACATGTCCTACTATTGAGAGCTAAGTGTGTGAACACGATTTGGTAAAGGTATCGGTGAGAGGCCATGTAGGAGTACATGGTGGGTTGTCTCATTGAAGCCGTCCTCAGGAACTGAGTTCTGTGTTTGTTATCCATGAACAGTTACTACCACACATTGGGTTCCGGTAACTCGGCCCCTCTCGGCTTATTAATCAAATTGATCTCTGTCCAGGAGTTGCAACAAGTTTCTGGTGTTTGTAAGTTGTGTTAGTAATCTACCAAGTGGCACCCGGTACAGGTGGGCTTGGGACAGAATAAACCTGATGGCCGGTGTACCAAGTGGCACCGGATGGTGGGCTTGGGAACCCTGCACACATCGTTTGGGGCCGTGAGTGACACCCGGCGGATCTCCTTGCGGATGGAACCCGAATAGGCGATAAACCAGACGAGAGACTTGTGTGGTTAGTCGGGTCATGGCCGACACCCTCCACTGGCTTCCGCTGAAGGTTGCCGAGTACATGTCGTGTAAACGGCGATAAGTGGTGAGAGCGTGTGTCAAGAAGTACACCCCTGCAGGGTTAACATCATCTATTCGAATAGCCGTGTCTGCGGTAAAGGACTTCTGGGTTGCCTATAACAGTTCATAGACAAGTGAAAGTGGATACTCTAAAATGCTCAAGATAAGCGTGAGTGCTATGGATGGTGTTCTCGTAGGGAGACAGGAGCGGATCCATAGTTGTGTATTGATATGGTGAATATGTGGACTCGTGTGCGCCACCTCAAATGCGTTACTTGCAGTCGTACTTTAGGATAGCCACCGAGTCAAAGCTGGCTTGCTGCAGTCAAACTCCACCACCCCCTTTGTTGATACCGATGCATATGTAGTTAGTTATGATGTAAGTCTTGCTGGGTACATTTGTACTCACGTTTGCTTAATTTATGTTTTATAGAGAGACTTCAGTCTCGCTAGTAGTTCCGCGTGGACTTCGACGTTTAGCTTGTTACCTCAGCTATGATCTTATGCCCTCGGCAGGATCTTGTAGATAGTCAGGCTTCTTAGCCTTTTTCATTTATAGTTGTCTGTACTCAGACATGTTAAGCTTCCGCATGTGTTTGACTTGCATGCTCTGAATGCTGGGTCGAGAGACCCATGTTTGTAATATCTCGCTCCTCAGAGCCTAATGACTAAATACTTGTGTCGTAGAGTTATGTTGTGATGCCATGTTGTATTTACACATATCGAGCATATTGTGTGTATGATTGAAATGCTTGGTATGTGTGGGATCCGACAACCTAGTTGTTTATCCTTGGTAGCCTCTCTTATGGGGAAATGTAGTCTTGTGCTTCCATGAGCCATAGTAGTCCGCTACAGCCCGGTTCACCGGAGTCCTGCTAGCCCATCACTACTGCTCCTAACACCGACTGGCGGCATGTGATTCACTTCGTTCCTATGTCTGTCCCTTGGGATATGTCACGCAGATGACATCCGAGTCTGCCTAGCTCTGCTACAGCCGGGTTCCCGAGTCCTGTTAGCCAGTGCTACAGCCCGGATTCAACGCAGCTGGCGACCGACATGCTCGATGTTGATTCATGTATGCCTGTCCCTATAAGTTAGTGCCACTTTGGGTTCACGACTAGTCATGTCGGCCCGGGTTCTCTGTATATGGATGCTAGCAACACTATCATATATGTGAGCCAAAAGGCGCAAACGGTCCCGGGCCATGGTAAGGCGACACCCGTGGGAATACCGTGCGTGAGGCCGCAAAGTGATATGAGGTGTTACAGGCTAGATCGGTGTGACTTAGAATCGGGGTCCTTACAGCTTGCACATAGAATTATTCCCTTAAGTGGCAAAAAGAATTACTTTGATACATAGGTCATTGAAAATCTTCATACCAGCCCAAGGCAATTTGCAATCGATTACCTGAAGGAGCTCGGAAGAATGGCAAATTCCGACTAGAATGGATGGTGTGGACTACCTTGTTGAAGACAAAGCAATGGATGATTTTTGCTTATCACCGGAAATGGATGGGACCCATGACAGGACCACTTTTGGAGATGATCCTGGACAGCAACTGCTGGGAAGGACAGCCCATGGAAAATTGGCACGATGGGATGCAAGCTGGGAACAAAATGCAAATGTTGGTAATGTCCCAACCATCATATCTGCCTGAGATTCAAATCTGGTTAGAAACAGGATACTTCAGACTCACATGTCTGAAAAGAAAAGTTGCAACACAAATCGACGAGATAACGTTGCGAGACTCTCGGGAGATGAACTACGGTAGCAAGCTTCAAAACATGAGCTGGTTCTGCTACACACCTGTGAACACACTGTCCTAGACAAGCATGACCACATGGTAGTATTATAATAAAACACTACCGAGTTCTGGTTGGGAACCATCATCGAGGATAACGGAATCTTGGACAAATCCGTCTGGTACCTTCAGGACTAGCACTTAGAACTTATTATCCTTGAACAATTCAATCAGTGGCTTGGCGTGCTAGGAAATACATTTGGAATGGAGGTAGCTAATCTCACAAACCAATGTATACTTCTCACATGCATGACTGACTTGGCATGATTCCCGAGGAAGCAACATTAACTTTCTCGAATTTACGGCGGCAACTTGCATCAAATGCACATGTGTTAGAGGGAGTCACTTCTTTCATCCGAACATATGCTTCATGAAAGGGACATGAAGATAATGCTTATAAAAGTTTCCAACACTAGCTTTAATGTTCGACATAATCATGGAGAAGGTAGCAGTGTTGCTGATGGGCTCAACAACAATTCATCCAGGTTTCCATGGAGATGGAATTCCATAATTGTGTGAACAAGTGATAGCATTGGTCAGACCCAAAAAATATAATGGTGTATGCTCGAGGGATCAACCACGAGTAAGACAACATTATGAACATCGTTGGTTCTGATTTGATTTGATGATAGCCCATACTCAAATCAAAGTTATGATACGAGAATAGGTCCAACAACTGATCACAGGGACCAATCTATGAAGATATCATCTATCTTCAACACACACAAACACAAAGATATCCCTTTGGAAAATAACTAAGTTAGACAAGCTTTTATCTTCCAACTCTCCAAGTTGTTGTTTAGCTTGACCAACTAGCTCAGGGGTATCCAACACGGATTCTTGGAGAAAGGGTGGTTTACAGGAATAAACCAACTTGATACGAACTCAACATAAGGGTCAGGGGACAACCTGGTAACACTTCCGAGAAGATTTTCGGAAAATCACGAACCACCGATATGTTACTAAGCTCGAGAACAATCTTGCTTTTCAAGGCAAGATGATGTGATCAAAAGAGCAAAGGATTGACACCATCCTAACTCACTGATCGAAGAGTGCACCGGAGTTAAGGACTAGGGGGCACGATCAACCTTAGGGTGATGATTCAATAACCAACACGCTAAGAATGAGATTATTGTCCTTTGACTACCAAGAAACAAGGTTGCTAGGAGTATTGATTTCATACATCATGATTCACTTGTCGGTATTCCGGTTGCGACAATATGAAATCGAAGAGTGAATAATGATGGCGAGAAGTATCACTACGTCAAGAATTCATAAGAGAGGGTGCAATTCTCATGACATTCCTGACATAAAGTGGGTAATACTTCAGGGTAGAACAGACCAAAAGCTTGATTGCATTTGATCTGCGGAATGCAACTGCTTTGACCCAATCCTCGAAGTGGACAAAGTCTTTGAGTTTGTTTCTCCTAGTCATTCCGAATAGAATGGCAGCGGACCACAAGAATAATAAGCATCGATAACACGGATGCACAATGACTCCTGACTATCAATTGATAGACAATGGCCGGAATACAAATGAAGAGGGACAACTCAAGGGAACATATATCTTTCTGAGTTGTGGATGCATAGATTAATATGTCAAACCAAGTTCAACAGGTCTCTTCCAGATAACCCATGCAGAAAGGTAGAACTAGCAGAATCACAATATAGAATGGAGGACTCATCAAGAGCACTCTGGTTGTGATCTTTTGGTTCAACGAGGAACTTCTGCCATAAGTAGTTCATGGTATTTGGAAGAAGGAATTACCACGGACCTCGAGTACTATCACAAAAGTTACTAATAACCTAAAGTAACTAGCAAGCACTATCAACACGAGATAAGTAGAGTGAATCTTGGGCTTAAGAGCCCATAAATAGAATGCCTACTAACTAAATGGCATCACGGGATGCTTTCGAGAATAATGGCCAGAATCATCACACTAAGAATATAAAGCATGACTAGGTTACTAGATGATCCTCTAAGACACCTATGGTCATAATAATAGTTCCAACATATATGTCGAGGCAACAGAGTACCTCAATAGACCGATTAGTGAGCTTAATCTGGCCAAAAGGACATCGGGAACTGGGAGGGAGGATTTGCAAATGCATCAGACTATTTAGAAACCCGGGATGACCCGGACAGCATAACGGCTGTAAATGCTCAAAAGATTTGAGACATGCTACAAAAATGGTGGCATAACCACTCGGAAGCACAATATCAAGGGTTCGAGATCAATAGTTAACATACAGAAGTAGTAGGAACTGAAATGAAGCTTAAATCCAACAGTCCTATGAGTCTACGGATTAGTAACACGTGATCCTGATAGATAGATGAGAAGGCCTAGTTCTTAATCCCCGTAGAAGAGAAGAGGATGACTCAGATCAGAAGGCATAAGGTAAAGAAGTAAAAAGAGCCTTACGTTCCTTCCTCAATCAATTCCCTTATATAACTAAAGAATTTCTAGACTCAACTTCGACCAGTTTGGCTTGGTAATCCTCTGAGCATCGGGGCTCGGTACCAAAGCTGTCGGGACCCGATTCTAAGTCACACCGATCTAGCCTGTAACACCTCATATCACTTTAGCCCTCACGCACGGTATTCCCACGGGTGTCGCCTTACCATGGCCGGGACTGTTTAGCCTTTTGGCTCACGTATATGATAGTGTCGCTAGCATCCATATGACAGAGAACCGGGCCGACATGACTAATCGTGAACCCAAAGTGGCACTAACTTACGAGGACAGGCATACATGAATCAACATCGAGCATGTCGGTCACGCGTCGCGAACTCGGGCTGTAACCTTGGGCTAATAGGACTCGGGAACCCGGCTGTAGCAGAGCTAGGCAGGACTCGGATGTCACGCGTGACATTTCCCGAAGGGACAGAACCACGAGAACAAGTGAATCACATGCCGGCAGTCGGTGTTAGGAGCGATAGTCTTTGGGCTAGCGAGGACTCAGTGAACCGGGCTGTGGCGGACTACTATGGCTCATGGAAGCACAAGAGTACATTTCCCCATAAGAGGCTACCAAGGATAAACAACTAGGTTGTCGGATCCCACACATACCAAGCATTTCAAGCATACACACAATATGCTCGATATGTGTAAATACAACATGGCATCACAACATAACTCTACGACTCAAGTATTTATTCATTAGGCTTCGAGGAGCGAGATATTACAAACATGGGTCTCTCGACCCAGCATTCAGAGCATACAAGTCAAACACATGCAGAAGCTTAACATGTTTGAGTATAGACAACTATAAATGAAAAAGGTTGAGAAGCCTGACTATCTACAAGATCCTGCCGAGGGCATAAGATTGTAGCTGAGGTAACAAGCTAAACGTCGAAGTCCACGCGGAACTACTAGCAAGACTGAAGTCTCTCTGCAAAACATAAATTAAGCAAACGTGAGTACAAATGTACCCAGCAAGACTTACATCAGAACTAACTACATATGCATCGGTATCAACAAAGGGGGTGGTGGAGTTTGACTGCACCAAGCCAGCTTTGACTCGGTGGCTATCCTGAACTACGACTGCAAGTAACTCATTTGAGGTGGCGCACACGAGTCCACATATTCACCATATCAATACACGACTATGGATCCGCTCCCGTCTCCCTATGAGAACACCATCCATAGCGCTCACTCTTATCTTGCGCATTTTAGAGTATCCACTTTCACTTGTCTATGAACTGTTATAGGCAACCTAGAAGTCCTTTACGCGTACCGACTATTCGAATAGATGATGTTAACCCTGCGGGGTGTACTTCTTCACACGCTCTCACCACTTATCGCCGTTTACCGACATGTACTCGCAACCTTCAAGCGGAAGCCCAGCGAGGGTGTCGGCCACGACCGACTAACAACGAAGTCTCGTCGGGTTTATCGCCTATTCGGGTTCCATCCGCAAGGAGATCTGGCCGGGTGTCGCTCACGGCCCCAAGCGATGTGTGCAGGGTTCCCAAGCCCACCATCCGGGTGCCACTTGGTACACTGGGCCACTATGCCTAGTCTGTCCCAAGCCCACCTGTACTGGGTGCCACTTGGTACACTACTAACACAACCTACAAACACCAGAAACTAGTTGCAACTCCTGGATAGAGATCAAGTTGATTAATAAGCCGAGAGGGGCCGAGTTACCGGAACCCAATGTGTGGTAGTAACTGTTCATGGATCACAAACACAGAACTCAGTTCCTGAGGACGGCTTCAATGAGACAACCCACCATGTACTCCTACATGGCCTCTCACCGATACCTTTACCAAATCGTGTTCACACACTTAGCTCTCAATAGTAGGACATGTTCACACACCTCCGATTCATTCCCGATGAATCAGACCTAACACAACTCTAAGAAATAGCAGGCACGACAAACAAGCATGAATAAGTAGGCACATCAGGGCTCAAACAACTCCTACTCATGCTAGTGGGTTTCATCTATTTATTGTGGCAAAGACAGGTCATGCAGAGGATAAGGGGTTCAACTACCGCAGCAAGTAACAGTTGAATCGTAGTTGTCCTAATGCAGTAAAAGAGAGCAGGAGTGAGAGAGTGGGATTGTATCAGAATGAACAAGAGAGTTTTGCTTGCCTGGCACTTCTGAAGATAGCATTGAGTCTTCATCAGTGTCAACGATCTACAACGTCGGTACAACGCGTCTCCGAGGGGAACAACAAGCAAGCAATGACAAGAAACACGATCAATGCAATGCACAATATGATGCATGCTATGACATGGCAATATGAATGTGTTTTGGGCTAATGCAAGCTAGAACAGATTGAGATGAGTCCATTTGAACCAAAGATTCAAATGCAAACCCATTTTAAGAGGTCATATTAGTGCATTAACTTGTTTCACCTAAACAGCAATGTTAAAGTGTTCCAACATGCATGAAACCAGCACAGATGGAAATGTTGGATTTTTCTGATCAATTTTCATATATAAATTATTTCGTTTGGAGTTACGGTTGAATTTCTATGAATTTTTGAAGTTAGCACTATTTTCTAGAATTTCCTGAATAAGAATAAATCCAGAAAAGGATTTACTGCATCAGCCTGGCGTCAGTGTGATGTCAGCAGTCAACTGACCCGGTCCAGGTCAAACTGACCAGTGGGTCCCGTCTGTCAGTAGTTAGTTAAACTAACTACGTTTAGTTAGCGTTAAACTAATACTAACCTAGTTTAGTTAGTGGCACAGGGCCCATCGCCGATGACCGAGGGGGTCAAACCGGTCCACACAGGGTCAGCGGTCGATGGGGTCAAACTCTCCGGCGACTCGACGCGGCGAGGCCCGAGACGGCGGCGCGGCTCGGAAATCGCCCACGGGTGCCCAAATGGGCGGCGGAGAGGCTCTCTGGTGCTGCGCTGATTTCTCGTGGCTCTGAGGCTTGCGGCAGCGGAACTTGATCTAATCTCCGTTCGGATGTTTTAGGGTGCGAGTATATATGGGTGCAGGAGGCACGTCGGTGGACTTCGGGCTGGCCACAAGGTAGAGGCGCGCCCGAGGGGTGGGCGCGCCCCCACCTCGTGGGCAGCCCGGACTCCCAGTGAGCTTCCTACTCCATGGGCTTCTTCGGTCCAAAAATAGGTTCCGTGGAGTTTGGTCTTTTGGACTCCATTTGATATTCCTTTTCTTGAAACATTGAAATAGGCTAAAAACATCAATTACGGGCTGGGCCTCCGGTTAATAAGTTAGTCCCAAAAATAATATAAAAGTGGAAAATAAAGCCCAATATTGCAGAAGCAGTAGATAATATAGCATGGAGCAATCAAAAATTATAGATACGTTGGAGCGTATCGCATCATCTAAGCTTAATTCCTGCTCGTCCTCGGTAGGTAAATGATAAAAAGATAATTTTTGATGCGGAATGCTAGTAAGTGCTTAAGTTTGATAAATGATAATTCCAATCACTTTTTCTAGCATCATTACATATCATAACTATAGCTCATCTCATAAAACTTTTCATGATCAAGTAACAAGCAAGTCACAATTTTAAAGTATGGATCATAAACTTTCTGGAAAACTAACAAACAATATTCTCAGTCATCAAACAATTGCAATTCATCCTATTTTTAGGAAGAGTCTATGTCAGAGCTTTGATTTAGCAAACTTCACATACTCAACTATCATGTAGTCTTTCATAATTGCTAACACTCATGCAATACTTGTGGTTATGGAGTTTTAATCGAACACAGAGAAAGATAGGGGCTTATAGTTTCGCCTCCCAACCTTTTACCTCAAGGGTAATGTCAACAATAATAACTCATGCTCCTCTACATCCAATTATATATATTTATATATATATATATATATATATATATATATATATATATATATATATATATATATCAGGTTCTTTCCATCATGCTGGGTTTGCCAAAGGATAAAATGAAAAGGAAAGGTGAAGATCACCGTGACTCTTGCATAAGGTGGAAGATAGTAATAAAAGATAGGCCCTTCGCAGAGGGAAGCAGAGGTTGCCATGCGCTTTTAAGGTTGGATGCACAAAATCTCAATGTGAAAGAACGTCACTTTATATTGCCCCTTGTGATATGAACCTTTATTATGCAGTCCGTCGCTTTTATTACTTCCACATCACAAGATCGTATAAAGCTTATTTCTCCCACACCAATCAATCATAGATATTGAAAGTGCGTTATATCGACTAGAGGGGGGGTGAATAGGCGATCTTTATGAATTCTTCAATGAGGAATTTGCCGGTGAGGAAATTCCTAAGTGAAGAACTACTTGCAGCGGAATAAGTACTCAGAAGTAAGCATAAGAGAATGCGGACATGGTCATCATGATGAAATGAAGACAATCAAAGAGTGCGAAAAGCGTAAACACAGGATAGCACAGGATGAAGACAAACAGTGAAGAAATTGAGCGAGGAAATTGAGAAAGTCTTGATCAAAGTCTTCAAACACAGATATGAAAGAACATTCAACACAGTAATGAGGAAAAGAAAGGGTTGAGGAAATGGAACCAGTTAGGTTGGTGAAGACAATGATTTGGTAGACTAGTTCCAACTGTTGTCTCGGTTATGCGTCTGGTTGGAAGCGGCGGAGTATTTAAACTCGAGGACACACAGTCCGGACACCCGATCGAAAGCACGCAGCTCGGGACAACAAGTCCTCACCGTATTCTCCTTGAACTAAGGTCACACAGACCTCGTCCAATCACTCGTGGTAAGTCTTGAGCGACTTCCAAACCTTCACAGACTTGGTCACTCGGCGATCCACAATTCCTCTTGGATGCTCTAGACCATGACGCCTAACCGTCTGGAAGAAGCACAGTCTTCAAAGGTAACAAGCGTCGGATCCACGCAGGATCAATCTCTTCAGTGATGCTCAATCACTTTGGGTTTGTAGGGGTTTGGTTTTTGGGTTTTTCCTCACTCGATGATTTTCGCTCAAAGTCCTCGGAGGATGGGTTGCTCTCAAATGGCAAGTGTCAAGTTTCTCTCGGAGCAGCCAACCAGCTAGTGGTTGTAGGGGGCGGCTATTTATAGCCTAGGGAGCAGCCCGACATGATAAGACATAAATGCCCTTCATTGATATGACCGTTAGGTGGATAAGATATTTTGGGACAGCTGGCGCGCAACATAGCAACGGTCGGAAATTTGACTTTCAAATTCCTCAGGGCTATCATGTTCCTCACTGTGTAGGCAATCCGCACTGGCGAATTCCTAACTCCTCAGTCAGATCAAATTCCTCGTGACGGAAGAACTTCGTCTCATCCTTTGAAGAAATTTGATTGAGCTGTATGAGATTTCAAAGGCTTCACTCGAAGGGATTGGTAGGTGTAGGATTTTGAGTTGAGCATCACATGGAAATTTTTCCTTAGTATTTCCTCGACCCCTTTTAACAGTACGGTGTTTCCTATGACTCAAGAAAGAGAAAATGAAACTACGAAAACAAAGTCTTCACGCTTCATGTTCCTCAAATGAATACCAAGTCTTCAAGGTCACACCAATTTCTTCACTTTCAAAGTCTTGAAAGTCTTGAGAATATCAAAGTCTTGATCGAAGAACTTCATTTTTAGAATTAGACTTTCCTTTGTAAATATCAAACTCCTCATAGACTTATAGACCTGTGTACACTCATAAACACATTAGTCCCTTAACCTATAAGTCTTCAATACACCAAAATCACTAAGGGGAACTAGATGCACTTACAATCTCCCCCTTTTTGGTGATTGATGGCAATATAGGTTAAGTTTTCAACGGGGATAAACATATGAAGTGTAAATACTGATGTTGAGGAATTTGATTGCAAGATATAGAAGAACTCCCCCTGAAGATGTGCATAGTGAGGAATTTGCTTTTGAGGCAGTGCACATTTGAAGAGTTGAATCATGGAGACCTCCCCCTATATCTTGTAATTTATACACGCATTTGACATATAATATGAAGAATTTGAAATGCATGATGAAATATGGTGCTTGATGAAATTCAGCATGCGTGCGATAACATTAATGAGGAATAACGCATCAAGAGTATCAGAGCACAGTGCATCAAAAGTATCAAAGCACCATCGGGTTTAAGATTACAACTCGATCCAATAAAAGTTTCAGAAGAACGAGAGTTGTAACTTAACAAAAAAAGGCCCATATAATAGACCCGCTTGAAGACTAACTCAAATTTCTCCCCCTTTGTCATCGAATGACCAAAAGGATCGAAACTGAGGACTAACGCTCCTGAAGAAGTTCAAGTTGAAGAAGGAGCGCCAGCGTTGTTGTAGTAGGGCTTGCCGCCGTGTCATCCAAGTCTTCATTTTCATCAGCGTCTCGCGATGAAGAATAGGAGCTGGCCACCAAGGAAGGAACTTTGACCTTCTTGTATTTCTTCGGAGGAGGTGCAGACCAGTCAAATTCTTCCTTGAGACCCATTGTCGTCAGTTCTTCCGCGCTGTAGACATTTGAAAGAACAGCCCAGGTGCGTTTGAAGGTTTCATGGTGGTAGTAGTGGTTTTCCTTCACTGCATTGTGTGTTGAGGTCATGTTGTGAAGAATTGAACCAAACTGACGTTTGACCCATTTATGATTGCGATCAACCTTCTGATGAAGACTGAGGAGTAACTCACGATCAGTCATCACCCTGGGCGTTGTGGCTTGAGGACTTTGCCTGGCTGAGGTATTTGCGGCAGAGTCATGTGTGGCATAGTCATCATTGGGGGAGTAGGATGTAGCTTTGCGAAACTGACCATCCAATGGACGAATGCCTTCATCGATCACAGTAGTTGCCTTGCCCTTGTCATCAGTGAGGTAAATGTCCGTTTGAGGACTTCAATCGGGGCAAGTAGCTACGATGGTTCGAGTATCAACCTTGTAATTGAGTGAAGACCTTGTCCTGATGAATCTCATAATCCAAGGTGCATAAGGCTTCAGCTCAAATGGTGACATAGCAATGTTTGCCAGAGTCCTCATGAAGAAACCATGGAAGTTGACGGGAACGCCATGAATGATATTGCAAAGCATATTCTTCATGATGCCAACGACTTCTTCATCATTGGAGTCGTGGCCTTTGATAGGACTCATTGTCTTCGTCAGAATCCGATAGATAGTCCGAGGCACATACAATAATTCCTTGACGAGAATTTGGTTCTTAGGGCCTGCCACGGCTTCAAAGGCTTCATCGGCACTTGCATATAGTGATTTGAAAGCTCAGGTTCGTTGTAGATACAACGAGCACCATCAAGTGGAGGATCGAGTGGTAGGGCACGAAGCAATTCATTCTTTGGTGCCTTGTAGTGAGTATTTTCGGACATCGATCTAACACCCATGAGTTCACGACTTGGCGTCTCCGGTGATGTGCAGCGTTGCATAGAATTGAAGAACGAGTTCTTCATTCCAATCACGAGATATCGGTGCAGAAATTGAAGTCCCGCATCGTGAAGAACACCGAGGACTGGCTCGAAGCTGGCAGAGACTCCATGTCCACATGAGGAATATGTGCATGATCGAAGACTTTGTCTTTGTTGAAAAGCACCGAGGAATAGAAATTGGCGTGGTGGCAGTCGAAGCGCCTCTTCCTTATCTTGAGCAGAATCATATGGATTATGTCGAGTGAAGAATACGTGCTTTCGCCAAGAAATCTTCAGCCTTGAACTTTTGCTTTGTTGAGAAGGATTCTTTGGCTTTGGCGGTGGAGTGTCGGTGAGTTGCATCACGACCTCTGGAATCGCAATCTCAGGTTCTTGAGTGAGGAATTTCTGGTTCCTCTATAGGTGCAGTCTGGGGATCAGCAGCAGCAGGATCATTAGCGCTAGTGGCTGGAATTTCTTCATGGACGAGATGAAGTGGGATGAGTTTCTTGAGCCCATTTGAGCTGTGAGGAGCGGGGGCCGAGGAATCTATTGAATTGGGGTGAAGAGTGGAGAATTTGGATCTGACTTTCCCAAAAGTCATCGTTCATCAACGGCGTTGTGCTTCCAAGGTCCACGTCTTCTTCAATTTCCTCAACACCGGCCTCTTGGTTTGTGAACCGAGGCATAGGCGAGGAAATGATTGGAGTTGAAGGATAGCTTCCACTTCAATTTCTTCATCAATCTACTCTGACGAAGCAGCAGAATGATCTTCTTCATCATCTCCGCTTGGGATCTCATAATCTTCACCAAAAGGAACAAGGTCCTTTGATGGAATTGAGGAAATTGGAACAGCATCAATAGGATTTTCAAAGGAGCTGGTCATTGGCTTCATTTTCTTCGGCAGAAGAATTTGGCCAGATTGATGCTTTCCGTTTCTTCACTTTGCAGCTCGTTCTGCAGCCTTGGTCTTCTTCACATCGGATCTGCGATGGAAGAATTGGAGTTGGTGTTGGCGCGGGAGGAGCCGAGGAATCTGGTTGATTTTCCTCGGTATGGCGATCAGATTGCTGACTTGTTCGATTTCTTGAGCGCACCACTAGTGGATGCCACGCAATTTCTTCAATGGGCTGGAATGGAGTCATCAGCCTGGAACTAGCATTGTCTTGACAGCCTGAACTTCATCGGTGGTCTTGGCATGTTCTTCGATCTGCTGAGCTGAGGCTCCACTGAGGAATTTCTTGTTGCGTTAGGGGCTGCAACATTGGTGAATTTCTTCGTCGAGTTGTGAATCGCCTTTGGCTCCTTGCCAATCAGCATAATAGGAGTCAAATTTGTCATTGAAGGCTTTGATGTCGGCTTGCATCTTGATAAGTTCTTGGTTGTCGTCTTGACAACGTTTTCTTCAGCAGTTTCTCCTTTACATCTTGTGATTTCTTGATCTCTCTGGCAGTATCAAATTTCCATTTCTCCTCTTGGATGAAATGTGTCAAGATGTGACTTTGGCGGTGTCAACTTGAAGTCGAGCATAGGAGTGTTTGGGTCCTTGTGCGAGATCAATGTAATCTAGGATCGCTCTGGGATCCAACAAGATTAACACAGTGTGCCTTTGGCTCTAGCGGCCCTTTCTTGGCGGTCTCGATGATTTCCATAAGTTCATCATCATCAGCCTCATCATCTTCGGTGGCTCTTGGAAGGCGACCTGTTTCTTCTTGGGACTTGGCGAGGACCTCGTCCAGTTGTGGCCTTAGTCTTGAGCAGAGTCGGGCGGATGAAGAATTTGGTGCGGTGAGGAACTTCTTTGAAACACGGAGGCAATGGAGATGCTGCAGTCCTTTGGCACGTGGCGGATGCACAGTCTTGAGGACTTTGTCGGAACTGCTGAGGACTTGGGAGGAGCTCTTGAGGACTTTGTAGGAGCCGAGGATTTGGGAGGAGCAGGGCAGCATGAGGAATTGGCCGTGAGGGCACGGTGAGAACTTGGCCGTGAGGGCACTGTTGGTGAAGCACTTGGCTTGTGTGCGGGCTTCTTTGCCATAGATTTTCTTGCCTTGATAGAGGCCTCAGTGGCAGCAACAGTAGTAGAATCCTCATTAAATTTCCTCACTACCTCGTTGGCTTGTCTTGCCAATTTGGCTTGGCGCTTGGCCCATTCTTCAGGAAAGTCCTCACCACGCTTGATCTTTGGTGGGGTCGACTTCTTGACCAGTGCCAATGGAGCTCTTGGGCATGGAGGATTGAGGCGAATTTCTTCATGTACTTTGGAGTTACATATCATACTCCCTCCATTCCCTGCCCATCTCCGTTCAATCCTTTGAATGCGCACCTTGCGCTGATTTTTGTTTTCTTTGCGAACTTCGGCTTCATCAGTGTGCAATAATCAGCATATATTTCCTCGGAATCTCAAACGCAGATCATGACCTCGAGGCCTCTTTCCTCCTTTCTCGTGGCTTCTTCCTTACGCCATATTCTTGGTTGAGGAATTTGAACTATCGAATTCTCTCGAAGAAGTATGCAACTTTTCTTCGAGGAACGCTGCAAATGAGTTAAGTTGATGAGAACCTAGTGATTCAGCAGCGGACATGAGTACTGTGAGCAGAATATAGTTGCGAGGAATTTGGAGAGGTCATATCGCTTCTCGGAAGGTTTTTCAAAAGAACTAGTTTGAGGAATTTGACCAGATGAGCCTTGAAGAATTTCACTAAGCGATCTTTGTCTTAGGTTCGAGTTGTATAGATCGAGGATCCACACAATTGAGGAATCTTGAAGAAAATCATTGCTTAGAAAGCGAATCAAGAGCATATTTTGTTTGAGGTGTTCATATGTGTGAAGATTTGAAGAATAAACACCTTTGAAGATTTTAGGAGGTTTGAGAATCAAAGCGAGTAATAAAAGTAACTTTTAATTACCGAAGTGAAGAACACGACGAACCGAGAAGAACAGATGGGAAGTTAAATCAGGTTAGATCTTCCACGCCCTAACTTCGGCGGAGGAAGACAGCTACGGCGGCGGGAGTGAAGATTTCATGATCGGTAGCGAATATCGTCGGCGACGAGGTCGAGGCAGATGAAGCTTTTCCTCACCGGCGACTATGGAGTAAGCGGCGGCGCTAGGGTTTGAGAAGCTCGAGCGAGAGAGAGCGGTCGAGCGGAGTAAAGGAAGTGAGGAAGTGGAGAGGGGGTATATATAGCCACGGTTAAAAACTGTTCGCCCGAAGATTTGGGACGAACGTGCCCCTGACCCTTCTCATTCTCTTGGCATGTGTCACCCATGTACTGAGAAGTGGAGATTGTGTTAGATCGTGGGTGAATAGATAAATCTATCGTGGAATGCGGAACGGTTTGAGCGGCAAAAGCGAAAGTTTGGATAAGATCCGTTTTAAAGTTCCGTTCGCAATTTCTTCAAATTTAAGGACACAATGAAGATTTTGAGCGAGTTTCAAATAGAACGCACATGAAGAATTTGTGAATAGATTGGGTTGAGTATAGCATAGAGGAAGGGTCGATCACATTCACTTAGCGAAAAAGCGACTTGAAGAAATAGCCATAAGTGAATCTTTGTAGAGGACATAAACCCATATATATATATATATATATATATATATATATATATATATATATATATATATATATATATATATATATATATATATATATATATATATATATATATATATATATATATATATATAGCCAATGAAGAAAAAACGACGAAACTTGATGAAGATTTTGCAAAGTTGAAGAATTTGAAAAACCGAGGAAAAACTCAAATTGAAGATTTTCAACTTTGGTGGTGGCGTGACCCACCGTATAAGAATGATGATTTCAGACACCGCGTACAATTGTCGTAGGGTTCTGAGAAACAAATTCTTCATTAATTTCTTCACACTTGGAGTGTTATTCTTCATTGATTGAAGAAAAACGTTTCTTCATGTGTTGCACATCTAAGTCATCAATTTTGCATAAGTGTCAGGATGTGTGTCCTTTTCAAAGAACATTCAAAGAATATGCTTCACAGCCTTATGGTGTGATTCCTTCGGTGTAGCTTGAAATCGGGCACACATGCAAACACTAAGCATTATATCTAGCCTAGATGCACATAAGTACAATAAAGAACCAATCATGGGCGGTATACCTTGTTGATCAAAGTCAATACCATTTTCATGATTGCATAGATGGCCATTTGTGGGCATAGGAATTTTGACGCCTTTGCAATCTTGCATGCGAATTTCTTGAGACATCTTTGAGGTATTTCTCTGAGATATGAATATGCCATTGTGTTGTTGATGAATTTGAAGACCTAAGAAGAATTTCAACTCTCCCATCATAGACATTTGATATTCTTCACTCATCATATAGGCAAATTCATCACTATAACGTTGGTCGAGACAGCCAAAGATAATATCATCAACATATATTTGGCACACAAACAGTTCTCCATCATATGATTTAGTAAAAAGAGTAGGGTCAAGTGAACCGGTGTGAAGCCATTCTTCACGAAGAATTCCTTCAATGTATCATACCACGCCTGGGAACCTGTTTGAGACCATAGAGGGCCTTGTTGAGTCTGAAGACTTTGTCGGGATTCTTTGGATCTTCAAAACACAGGGGTTGAGCAACATATACTTCTTCCTCAAGCTTACCATTGAGGAATGCACTTTTCACATCCATTTGATATAAAGTGATATTATGATGGTTAGCATAAGCAAGTAATATCTTGAATAGCCTCAAGTCTAGCAACATGTGCAAAAGTTTCATCGAAATCAATTCCTTCAACCTGTGTGTAGCCTTGAGCTACAAGTCGTGCCTTATTCCTCACCACAAGACCATTTTCATCTTGCTTGTTGCGGTAGATCCACTTTGTGCCAATGATATTATGCTTGCGAGGATCTCGACGTTTGACCAGTTCCTGACATTGTTGAGCTCGAACTGATGTAATTCTTCTTGCATGGCCTGAATCCACTCGGGCTCGAAATGCTTCATCTACCTTAGTGGGCTCTGTGATAGAGACAAAAGCATAGTGCCCACAAAAGTTAGATAAATGTGAAGCTTTGAGCGTGTGAGAGGACTGGCGCTTCAATGTCATCGATGATCTTGTCAACTTGCACTTATTTTGCAACGCGAGGATGAGCTGGTTGTCGTCGAGGAATTTGATCAGCATTTTCTTCACACCATTTTCTTGACATTATCTTGAGTGCATCAGCTCGGCGTTCTTCGCGTCGGAATGAATTCTTCAGCAGATTCTTGATGGGAATGACATCCTCGGTTGCCTTGAACTTGATAGATTCCTCGGAGCTGGTTCATCTAACACGAAGGTAGGTGCTCTCTTTGCGAGCCATTAGTTTCATCAAACCGCACATCTGATATCAACAATCTTGTGCAGAGCGATGTTGAAGACTCTGTAGGTGTGCGAGTCCTTTCTGTAACCAAGCATAAAACTTTCATGTGCTTTCGGTGCAAATTTAGAATTGTGATGAGGATCTCTAATCCAATATTTAGCACCGTAGACTTTGAAACAACTCACATTGGGTTTCTTGTCAGTGAGGAGTTCATAGGCAGTCTTCTTGAAGAATTTGTGAAGATATACTCTGTTGATGATGTGGCACGCGGTATCAATTGCATCAATCCAAAAACGACTAGGCGTTTTGTATTCATCAAGCATAGTGCGAGCCATCTCAACAAGAGTTCTGTTCTTGCGCTCCACGACACCATTTTGCTGAGGAGTATAGGGAGCAGATAACTCATGAGTAATACCAAGTTCATCAAGATAGGCATCAAGACCGGAATTCTTGAACTCAGTTCCATTCTCACTCCTGATGTGTCTGATCTTCACACCAAAGTTAGTTGAAGCCCTCGAGGAAAATCGTTTGAAGACTTCCTGCACTTCATTTTTGTAAGTAACAATGTGTACCCATGTGTAACGAGAGTAATCATCAACAATAACAAAGCCATATAGAGATGCATCACTAGATACTGCTGAGTAATGATTAGGACCGAAGAGGTCCATGTGAAGAAATTTAAAGGGACGAGTAATGGTCATGATAGTCTTCGCTGGATGCTTGGCCTTGGTCATTTTTCCAGCTTCACAGGCTCCACACAAGTGATCCTTGAGCAATTTGACATTTTCAATGGCAATGACATGCTTCTTCTTCGCAAGCGTGTGCAAATTCCTCATGCCTGCGTGACCAAGTCGCCGATGCCATAGCCAGCCTTCTGAAGCTTTTGCAAGTAGACACACGGCTGGTTGTGGTCCTGTAGAGAAATCAACAATATACAAGTCTCCTCTCCTAAAGCCCGACTTTTGCCTTTGTCAGCAAAGATGATATGCTTCAGATGTGACGGTGATAAGGAAGTATCCATCAATAGATTCTTGTCACCAGTCATGTGATTTGTACATCCACTATCGAGGACCCACTCGTTGGCTTTGGGTTGAACATCCTGCAGATGAATTAGTGCAACTTACGATCTCATATACTTAATCAGTGAAGAATATGATATCAAGTTCATCAGATGAATTTCATCGAGCGATATAACGAGATAAGCGAGATGAGGGCGTGTGAAATGAGAGTTCATTTCTTCAAGATTAGCCTGCGTCCTTTCAGGCATTTTTGTCAGGCCCCCAGCAAATTCTTCAGACGTTAAAGCACGTCTAGAGACCTGACCCTGCAGAAGAGGTTAGTTCTTTTTCTTCACCACCCACAACTGAAGGGGTGGCAAAGAGTTCATCACTCTGCGAGCTCCATATGAGAATGGTGGCATAGAGGCCAATCCCTTTTGTTTCACATAAGAGGGGTTAGGGTAAGCATATGAATAAGCGAGAAATTCTTGAGGACTTATGAACATATTGGTTTGAAGAATAATGCACATATTCATAGCCCTTAGCTCTACCCTGCGAAACAGAGTTGTTAGCACGATGATAATCATACGAGGACTTTGATCCTTTTGAGGAATTTGATCCACGTGAGGAATTTGGTCCGTATGAGGACTTGGATCCATATGAAGAATTTGGTCCATATGAAGAGTTTGATCTGGGGTTCATATTCTTCACAGGTGGTGTCATGAGGACATTCACCTAAAGACTTTCAAGGCACTTCTTGGGAACCCAGATTTTCTTCATAGGGGAACCGTTCCTGCAGTTAGTGCCAACATATCTAGAAAATACTTCACCATTCTGATTTTTGAACAGTTTATAGTTGGAGTCAAATGACTCATCATAAGAATGAGGAGATTCGCATGTAAAGCCAGATAAGTTAGATGGATCAATGGAGGTCCCTTTGCAGCAACCCATGAGGTTTTGGGATCTTGCTCGGGCTTCAATATGTTCCATTAGTATTGAGTTTCCTCTCAAAGGCAATACCCTCTTTCCTAGGGTTTCGTTGAGGATCTGCTTTTAAGCACATCACAAAGAGTCGATGCCCTTTGAGGCTTTTGTACATGCTGTCATGTACAATTCCTTCAACCCTGCATCGTCGGTGATACTAGCAATCTCCTCGGATGAGGAATTAGTGATAGCAGAGGCAGGTGAAGAATTTGTAACAGTTGAAGCATTTGAACATTCAGTGAAGAATTAGCGATTCACGTTCAATGCACTTTAAGCATGGAGGAACAAATTCTTCCTGAGAAGCGCTGATTTGTTGAGCAAGTAATGAATCACGCTCCTTCGAAGATCTTCATAACTCACTCTTAGCTTCTCAAGATCTTGCTTTCTTTGAAGAAATTCATAAGAAAGTTTCTCATGATCAGACAAGAGAGTGTTATGATGACCTTGAAGGCTGTCAAACCTTGAGTGAAGTCTCTGAAGATTTTCAGTCAGGGCTTTAGTGCGATCCATTTCTTCACCCAACATATCATCACTTTTATCTAGCATGTTTTGAACCTTTTCAAAAGCCCTTTGTTGTTTTACAGCAATCTTAGCAAGTTTTGAGTAGCTGGGCTTTAGATCTTCATCAGATTCATTTTCACTAGATTCGGAGGAGGTATATTTGAGTACCTTGGCACCCTTTGCCATGAAGCAATAGGTGGGAGCATAGTCATCACTATCTTCATCAGCTTTGTTGGTGGGGTCATTTTCTTGAGTTGAAGATGTACTTGCGACGCAAAGCGATGGCGAGAGCTAGACTCGCCACACCGGACTCGATTCTTCGATGCCTCCTCTTCCTCATGTTCCTCGATTCAGCTTGAGTCCATTTCCTTGCCAATGAATGCCCGAGCCTTTTTGGAGCTACTCTTCTTGTGAGAAGAAGGCTTTGGGGATTTTGATGATGAAGATTTCGACGATTTCTTCTTCTTCTTAGCGTCATCAGAACTGTAATCCTTGTATTTCTTCTTCTTTAATTCCTTTTCCCACTGAGGACAATCTTGGATGTAGTGACCAGGTTTCTTGCATTTGTGGCAAAGTCTTCTCTTATAGTCCTTTGGATGAGGAATCACTTTCTCTTGGAGGATTTTCCAAAGCGACCACGTCATGAGAACTTCGGAATTTTTTCACGAGCGGTGCTAGCTCTGGCTCAATTCTTGAGGATCTCCAAGGCTACTACGAGTCTTCACGATCAGATTCGAGACACAACCTTGGCCTTGAGGGCACGTGATTTTCCATAGCTAGAACCATAGAGATCTCTCTTTTGACAGAAGTCGAACTCATGAGTATTTAGCCTCTAGAGGATATCAGCTGGATCAAGTGACTTGTAGTCAGCACGCTCTTGTATCATTAGTGCCAGAGTGTCAATTGAGGAATCAAGCGATCTCAACAACTTCTTCACCACCTCATGGTCGGTGATGTCAGTGGCACCAAGCGCTTGAAGCTCATTTGAGATGTCAGTGAGGCGATCGAAGGTTTGTTGAACATTTTAGTTGTCGAGTCTTTTGAAGCGGTTGAAGAGATTGCGAAGAACATCAACTCGAGAGTCAAGCTGAGTTGAGACTCCTTCATTTACTTTGGACAGCCTGTCCCAGATGAGCTTAGCAGTTTCCAAAGCACTCACTCTTCCATATTGTCCTTTGCTCAGATGGCCACATATGATATTCTTCGCTAGAGAATCGAGTTGCTTGAATCTCTTCACATCGGCAGCATTCAGAGAAGGTGTGACTGAGGGAACACCATTTTCCACAACATACCAGAGATCATTGTCAATTGCCTCAAGATGCATTCGCATCTTGTTCTTCCATAGAGGGGTAGTCCATCCCATCAAAGGTAGGACACCCAGCTGAGACCTTGATCATACCAAGCGGTCAACATAACTAAAACTCGGTGGTTAAACCAAAATCACAGAACAAGGGAGTACCTTGCTCGATACCAATTGAAAGTGCATTATATCGACTAGAGGGGGGTGAATAGGCGATTTTTATGAATTCTTCAATGAGGAATTTGCCGGTGAGGAAATTCCTAAGTGAAGAAATACTTGCAGCGGAATAAGTACTCAGAAGTATGCATAAGAGAATGCGGACAAGGTCATCATGATGAAATGAAGACAATCAAAGAGTACAGAAAGCATAAACACAGGATAGCACATGATGAAGACAAACAGACTAAAGAAATTGAACTGAGGAAATTGAGAAAGTCTTTAGTCAAAGTATTCGAACACAGATATGAAAGAACACCCAACACGGTAATGAGGAAATGAAAGGGTTGAGGAAATGGAACGAGTTAGGTTGGTGAAGACAATGATTTGGTAGACCAGTTCCAACTGCTGTCTCAGTTGTACGTCTGGTTGGAGTGGCTGAGTATTTAAACTCGAGGACACACAGTCCCGGACACCCAGTCGCTGAGCACGCAGCTCAGGACACCATGTCCTCACCGTATTCTCCTTGAACTAAGGTCACACAGACCTTGTCCAATCACTCGTGGTAAGTCTTCAGGCGACTTCCAAACCTTCACAGACTTGGTCACTCGGCGATCCACAATTCCTCTTGGATGCTCTAGACCATGACGCCTAACCGTCTGGAAGAAACACAGTCTTCAAAGGTAACAAGCGTCGGATCCACGCAGGGTCAATCTCTTCAGTGATGCTCAATCACTTTGGGTTTGTAGGGGTTTGGTTTTTGGGTTTTTCCTCACTCGATGATTTTCGCTCAAAGTCCTCGAAGGATGGGTTGCTCTCAAATGACAAGTGTCAAGTTTCTCTCGGAGCAGCCAACCAACTAGTGGTTGTAGGGGGCGGCTATTTATAGCCTAGGGAGCAGCCCGACATGATAAGACATAAATGCCCTTCAATGATATGACCGTTAGGTGGATAAGATATTTTGGGACAGCTGGCGCACAGCACAACAACGGTCGGAAATTTGACTTTCAAATTCCTCAGGGCTATCATGTTCCTCACTGTGTAGGCAATCCGCAGTGGCGAATTCCTAACTCCTCAGTCAGAACAAATTCCTCGTGACGTAAGAACTTCGTCTCACATCCTTTCAAGAAATTTGACTGAGCTGTATGAGATTTCCAAAGGCTTCACTCGAAGGGATTGGTAGGTGTAGGATTTTGAGTTGAGCATCACATGGAAATTTTTCCTTAGTATTTCCTCGACCCCTTTTAATAGTACGGTGTTTCTTATGACTCAAGAAACAGAAAATGAAACTACGAAAACAAAAGTCTTCACGCTTCATGTTCCTCAAATGAATACCAAGTCTTCAAGGTCACACCAATTTCTTCACTTTCAAAGTCTTGAAAAGTCTTCGAATATCAAAGTCTTCATCGAAGAACTTCATTTTAGGGTTCGACTTTCACTTTGTAAATATCAAACTCCTCATAGACTTATAGACCCGTGTACACTCATAAACACATTAGTCCCTTAACCTATAAGTCTTCAATACACCAAAATCACTAAGGGGCACTAGATGCACTTACACATATTTAGAGCAATTTTTATTGCTTTGCACCGATGACAACTTACTTGAAGGATCTTACTCAATCCATAGGTAGATATGGTGGACTCTCATGGCAAAACTGGTTTAAGGATTTTGGAAGCACAAGTAGTATCTCTACTTGGTGCTGAGAATTTTGGCTAGCATGAGGGGGAAAGGCAAGCTCAACATGTTAGAGGATCCATGACAACATACTTTATCTCAGATATAAGAAAACATAACTCATTACGTTGTCTTCCTTGTCCAACATCAACTCTTTAGCATGTCATATTTTAATGAGTGCTCCCAGTCATAAAAGATGTCCAGGATAGTATATTTATATGTGAAACCTCTCTTCCTTCAATATTCTTTCATGAATTGTTCAAGTGACCAATTCTATGTTTGCTAACTTTCAATAAGTTTACTACCTATACTTATTATGTGTCAAGTCATTACTCCCCATGTTATAAGCATAGGAAACATATATAAATTCAGGGTTATGACATTCAATTTATTCAACCATTTACTCATAGGATATACATGAAGCACATGAGCAATTGACAAACTATTCCAGAAGATATGAGTGAAGAGCACTGAGTAGTCAAATAATTAACTAGCTATTGGAGGATTATTTTTCATTCAATATTTCAGATCCAATGATTTTATTCAAACAACAAGTAAAATTGGAAACACTCTCCAAGCAAAACACATATCATGTGATGAATAAAAATATAGCTCCGAGTAAAGTATACCGATAGTTTTGAAGACGAAAGAGGGGATGCCTTCTGGGGCATCCCCAAGCTTAGGCGCTTGAGTCTTCCTTGAATATTACCTTGGGGTGCCTTGGGCATCCCCAAGCTTAGGCTCTTTCCACTCCTTATTCTCCTCATATCGATATCTCACCCAAAACTTGAAAACTTCAATCACACAAAACTTAGCCAAACTTCGTGAGATAGGTTAGTATGATAAAGAGCAAACCATTCACTTTGGTACTGACAAAGACAAGGTTCATAATTGTTTTAACAGAATGCCTACTGTACCATATCATTTCTACAAATTATATTGAGAGATATAAGCCATAGAAACTAGAAAACAAGCAGACTATGCAATGAAAACAGAATCTGTCAGAAACAGAACAGTCTGTAATGATCTGAACAATAACCATATTTCCGCTACTCCAAAAATTATGAAATAAATTGGCGGACGTGAGTAATTTGCCTATTAATCTTCTGCAAAAAGAATCAACTCAAAATCACTCTTATGTAAAAAATAACATATATTCTCGTGAGCGCAAAGTTTCAGTTTTTTACAGCAAGATCACATTAACTTTCACCCGAGTCTTCCCAAAGGTCTTACTTGGCACTTTATTGAAACAAAAGATATAAAACATGATTACTACAGTAGCTTAATCATGTAAACACACAAAAACAATAAGGGTAAATATTGGGTTATCTCCCAACAAGCGCTTTTCTTTAATGCCTTTTAGCTAGGCATGATGATTTCAATGATGCCCACTTTAAAGATAGGAATTGAAACACAAAGAGAGCATCTTGAGGAATATGACTAACATATTTAAATCTAACACACTTCCTATGCCTAGGGATTTTGTGAGCACACAACTTATGGGAACAAGAATCAACTAGCATAGGAAGGCAAAACAAGTATAACTTCAAAACTTTAAGCACATAGATAGGAAACTTAATATTATTGCAACTCCTACAAGCATGCATTCCTCCCTCATAATAATTTTTAGTAGTATCATGGATAGAAACTTTGTTCTCATACTCAATTGGAACCTCTTCTGAAATAGTGGAATCATTACTAGCTAAAGTTGACACTCTTCCGAATCCACTTTCATAAATATCACACTAAGATTCAACATCCTCCAAAATAGTGGGATCACTAATTCCTAAAGTTGACACTCTTCCAAACCCACTTTGAATGATAGTATTATTCATAATCCAAAAGGTATAAGTGAAGTTCATGGAGCATTCTACAACTGACCAATATCCAAGCTCAAAATGTATAAGTGAAGCACATGAAACATTCTATAAAACCATACTCAAAAGATTTAAGTGAAGCACAAAGAGTAATTCTATAAGCTCATACTTAAAAGATTTAAGTGAAGCACATTAAGTATTCTATAAATCAATGAAGGGATATCTCATGCTAGCATGGTTCTTGAAGAAAAGGAAAAACACAAAGGACACAAATCATGTGAACAAAACAAAAACCGAGGTATACCGATATTTGTTGAAGAAGAAAGATGGGATGCCAACCGGGGCATCCCCAAGAGATGCTTGAGTATAATTTGAAATATTTACTTGGGGTGCCTTGGGCATCCCCAAGCTTGAACTCTTGCCTCTCTTTATTCTTCTCATATTGATAGCTCCTCGACCTTCGGACACTTCATCCACACAAAACTTTAACAAAAACTTGTGAGATCCGTTAGTGTAATAAAGCAAATCTGTCGGTGTACTAGAGTAGGGGTACCCTAGTATCCCGAACTCGTGCACGGAGAGTTGTAGCACCCCGCGGCAGGGCTGGCCTGGTGACCATCAAGATCTTCCACGGCTCCTTCGGAGCCATTTGATAACAAAGTAATCAAAGCCCCGACAAGAGGAGCTTGCCGGGAAGGCCACTCAGGGCACGAAGGAAACAAGGCCCCGGCAAGAGGAGCTTGCCGGGAAGGCTTGGTGAGCGACAAGCTCCCGAGCGCGACAAGAACCTTGCCGCGGCAAGGTGCTCGCCGCGGCAAGTGACCTCTCCATCTCCGCTCCAGCTCATCCGCCAAGGTGTCGCCATGGGACTCTCCCAAGCACGCGTGTCGACGGGCTGTGCAGCCAGCGGGGAGCAGCGATAAGCGGCGCTGACAAGCTACCGTCGTGGCAAACGGAGGCACACTTGACGGTCCCTATTAGACTGTTCAGGCGACTGAGACGGGCATTTATGACTCTTGTCCCTTGCCGTCAGAGTTAGGTATAGATCACTGTACACTGTACAAAGCGGTGTACCAACCTCTGTTTTTACTATCTTACCCTTGTCTACTTGCCACATGTGGTGACCCCTTGTACCTATAAAAGGAGGCCCAAGTGCAACGTAGAAAGGGTTCGGTTCAGTTCCAGCTTAGTTCATTCGACTCACACATACACTTGAGCTAGGTTTTGTAGCCCTCATTGCTCCCTAGCAAGAACACAATATAATCCACAAAGCAGCAGTAGGAGTATTATCTCTCCGGAGAGCTCTGAAGATGGGTAAATCTGCTCGTGTGCATCGCCTCGATCCGCTCTTTGTGCAATCTCCGCCCCCTCCGAACCACAAGGGACCCAGGTCCCATAGGTGTTCGTGGGCCATGATCAGCTTCCCCGACATATTTTGGCGCGCCAGGTAGGGGGCATCGAGGCTGTGTGAACCCGATCCGGCGTTCACACGAGCAGTTTCTTCATCAACATCTTCGTCAACATGGCGTCGAAGAAGAAGTCTTCGGCAGCAGCAGAGCCGTCCGCGTCGAACCCACCATCACCGGAGCTGTCAGGTGGTGGGGGAAACGCTGGCGGAGGAATGGGCGTCGTCGAGAGAGCCCACAACGCCGCCAGGTCCAAAGACAAGGAAGCGCAGGCGTCGGCGTCTGAGTCCGCACCGCGTCCTTCTCAGAGGCGGGACCGACAATCATGATGCTCGCGGCACCATCGCTCGTTGGATCAAGGCTGCTGGGGATCCAGAGGCCCTCGAGACCCGCATGCACACCAGCATGCCGGTACGAGTGGAGTACGGTCACTTGGGCGGGATGCTGCTCCTCCTAACTTGGTTAGGAGTCCGAGCACATCCCGTTCCTCGCTACGTATGCCATTGCCACCCACCACACCAGCAGAAGCCTTGGCGAGAGCCCAGCTACTTCTAGACTACCCTCCAACGGCCGACAAAGGTCGGCGAATGGAGGGCCACAATCGAGCCTCATCGGCTTTGCTAACGGCGACGCCCCATGCAAACCAAGCGCCTCGCAGCCACGGCAAGGCGACAAGGCACGAGCCGATGGCGACGAGACTTGCGGGGGTGCAGCCACCGTACACTCCCCTTCCCGAAGGCCAAGATCGCTGACTCGCCGGATCCACCTCAACAGCGACTCCACAGCGTCGTCGGATCCGCGAGCTCGTCGCGACCAGCGCCAAGTTCTTCGAGAATGGCAAGAAGAATACGCTCGAACCCGTATCGAGCGCCGAAGAGAAGCGCGTCGTCAATCCGACCAGCGCACCGGGTCCACTGTCGATATGCATGCGCCAGGGGAACCAGGCGACTTGCCGTACGCGGTAGGTTGCCCTGCGCTCACTCGTGAGCTGCGGCAAGTCCGGTGGCCCGACAAGAAAAACTTCAAGCCAGATGTGCCAGAGAAGTATGATGGCAGGACACACCCATCGGAGTTCCTCAGCATCTACACCATCACGGTGCAGGCTGCGGGGGGACGAGACGACAAGATCCTCGCCAACTATTTACCTCTGGTGCTCAAGCCAAACGTCAGGTCTTGGCTCATGCACTTGCCGGACGACTCTATTTCTTCTTGGGCAGATTTGTGCCACCAGTTTGTCGGCGCCTTCACAGGCGGCCACAAGCCTCATGGCCAGGAGAGTGACCTTCACCTGCTTGCCCAGAAGGAGGGAGAGTCCCTGTGCAAGTTCATCCAGAGATTCAGTCGAGTGCACTACAATATCCCAGATGTCCACCCTGCCGCGGTGATCAGTGCATTTCATCAGAATGTGCGAAACCGCAGGATGAGGGAGGAGATGGCGATGTGCAAAGTGAAAGACGTCAGCGAGCTCTACGCCCCGGCCGACAAGTGTGCACGCGCTGAAGAAGGAAGAAGACTCCCAGGAGAGAATGTGGGAGCAGAGTCTGATAGTGAGGAGACCGCCCCGGCAAGGAAGAGCCGGAGGCGAAACAACGGAAAGAAGAAAAACCAAGAAGTACTAGTTTTCGAGCAGTCCGGCAACGGAGGTGGTGCCAGCAAGGCTAAGGCTAGCGGCTCCGGCAAGGAGGTTGCCGCTGACACCAACCGCCAAGTCTGTGGCGGCCGACAAGCCCCGACAACTCCAACAAGCAAGATCTTGTAAGATCCACCGCACCAAGGGCCACGATCTCTAGAGCTGCAAGAAAGTCGAGCAGCTTGTTAAGCTCTGAGAGCTGAATACGACGGCGAGACAAGGAGAAGGCCCAGAAGGTGCAGGTGCAACAAGTAAGAAGAGACCGGTCGTGGAGGACGCCATGCAAGGCCAAGCAGCGGCAAGGAGACAGACCTCCCGCGCCGCGACAAGGAAGAAGACGAAGATGAAGATGACGAAGACATGGAAGACGATGAAGCTGATGAGCAGGAGTTTGAAAGGCAACGGAGGTTCTTTGCGTTGACGGTGGTGCTTCTCTGCATACCTCGCACCGCCAACTCAAGCAATGGATGCGTGAGGTTAATGCAGCAGAACCATCCATAGAGTCGCGCAAACCTCTGAAGTGGTCCAGCACGCCCATCATCTTTGACATTGAGGATCACCCTGATCGCATAACTGCGGTCGGGTGCTTGCCGATGTTGGTCTCACCAACCATCCGCAACCTCAAGGTCACAAAGATGTTGGTTGACGGCGGGGCCGGCCTGAACCTGATCTCCTCTGCAGTGCTCCAAAAGCTTCAAATCCCTGACAGCGAGCTCGAAGAGACTGGTACTTTCCAAGGAATCAACCCAGGAAGGAGCAAGCCCAAAGGGAAGATCACGTTGCCGGTAACATTCGGTAGCGTGCTCAACTTCAGAACGGAGAGGGTCACGTTGACGTTGCCGATTTCCCATTGCCCTACAATGGCATACTTGGCCGTCCAGCACTCGCCAAGTTCATGGCCGCCTTTCATTATGCTTACAACTTACTCAAGATGCCCGGCCCGATAAGCGTCATTTATATCCATGGCGACAAGAAGGATGCGCTTATCTGCGCCGACAAGATTTACCGGGATGCAGCAGCCGCGACAGATAGCAAACCACTTGCCGCTGAAGCTCCCGGGGGGAATAAGAAGACCACCAAGTCCGGCAAGAGCTCTAATGCCCACTCCGGCAAGCGCACCTCTTCGGAGTGCTGCGCTACCGTCGAGGATGCACCATCGAGCTCCACCGGCAAGTGCAAGAAGACGATGGCAGCTCCGCGGAAGACCAAGAAGATGCCCGCCAAGGAGGACGGCACTGGTGGTACCTTCACCATCAGTGCCACGTTTGACCCTAAATAGGAAGGCGAGCTCGTTGCTTTCCTGCGGGCGAATGTCGATGTGTTTGCATGGCAACCATCTGACATCCCCGGTGTTCCCAGGAAAGTAATTGAGCACCACCTAGCTGTCTGTCCTCACGCGCGGCCCGTCAAGCAAAAAGTTAGGAAACAAGCAGTGGAGCGCCAAGAATTCATAGCGGAAGAAATCAAGAAGTTGGAAGCAGCAGGCCTTGTTAGAGGAGTCCTCCATCCCACGTGGTTGGCCAATCCGGTAGTCGTACGTAAGGCAAATGGGAAATGGAGACTTTGTATTGACTTTACAGATGTTAATAAAGCTTGTCCCAAAGACCCATTTCCCTTGCCACGTATCGACCAGATTGTTGACTCCACGGCTGGATGTGATCTGCTTTCATTTCTTGATGCATATTCAGGATATCATCAGATCTTCATGGCTGAAGAGGATGAAGAAAAAACCGCATTCATTACACCATGTGGCACGTACTGCTTCATACGGATGCCTTTCGGTTTGAAGAATGCTGGTTCAACCTTTGCAAGAGTAGTCCATAATGCCTTTGAGCCACAAATACACAGAAATGTAGAAGCCTACATGGATGACATAGTGGTCAAGAGCAAGGACAAAGCAACTCTAGTTCAAGATTTGGATGAGACTTTTGCAAATCTGTGCAAGATCAACCTCAAGCTCAACCCCGAGAAGTGCGTGTTTGGAGTCCCTTCCGGCAAGCTTCTCGGGTTCTTTGTGTCTCGGCGAGGAATCAAGCCAATCCCGACAAGATCAAGGCCATTGAGCAGATTGAAGCACCAAAGCGCGTCAAGGATGTCGAAGGCTTGCGGTTCGCGGCTGCTCTCGGCAGGTTTATCTCTAAGTCTGCTGGTAGCATACCGCCATTTTCAAGATTTTGAAAAAGGCGGGTCAATGAAATGGACTCCAAGCGGAGGCTGCGCTGCAAAATTTGAAGAGATACCTGTCCTTCACTCCAATACTTGTCGCACCTAGGCCACAAGAGAAGTTGCTGCTGTATATAGCAGCGACCAATCAAGTGGTTAGTGCTGCGTTAGTAGCGGAGAGGGAGGCGGATGATGAGCCGGCAACCAAGGCAGGTGCATCCAGCGACAAGCGAGGCTTCGCCCAAGCTCACAGTCCCGACAAGGACAGATCAGCGCGAGGTTGCGACAAGATCTGAGAAAAAGATGGTGCAGCGCCCAGTCTACTTTGTCGATTCCCTTCTGCTGGGGCGAGGTCAAGGTACTCGGTGTGCGAAGCTGCTTTCGCCTCCTCATGGCCTCGAGAAAGCTGCGCCATTATTTCCAAGCACATGAGATAACAGTTGTCACTCGCTTTCGCTGAAGAGGATATTGCAAAATCCGAAGCAACAGCAGAATTGTCGAGTGGGCACTTGGGCCGTCAAGCTTTGGTCTCAAGTTTGAAAGCACTTCAACTATCCAAAGCGAGCATTGGCAGAATTTATAGCAGAGTGGACGACAACGCAAGATGAAGAAATTCCAGAGACGAGCATCCCCGTCAAGGAGGCAAATAAAGAGTGGCTGATGTACTTTGATGGTGCCTTCTCGCTGCAAGCCGCCGGTGCCGGCGTGCTGCTTATCGCACCCACCGGAGAGCACCTCAAGTATATAGTCCAGATGCACTTTCCCAAGGAACAAGCAACAAACAATACTGCAGAGTATGAAGGTTTGCTTGCCGGTCTAAGGATTGCAGTAGACCTTGGGATAAAGAAGCTCATTGTCGAGAGGGACTCGCAACTTGTCGTCCGCCAAGTAAATAAAGATTATCGAGTCCGTTGATGGAAGCCTCGTCGATGAAGTGAGGAAGCTAGAAGAGCACTTTGAAGGCCTGCAAATGGAACATGTTCCAAGAGCTCGTAATGATATAGCTGATGGCCTCTCCAAATGTGCCGCACTTAAGTTACACAATGGAACCAGGAATTTTTGTGCTCAAGCTGACTCAACCAACCGTAACACCATCAACAGGACAGAGCAAGAAGAGAAAATTGGTTTTCGGCGACTACTTTCCGGTAGAGCTCCCTGGAGCCGCCGCCAAGAAGGTCCCTAAAATCAATGCAAATATCACTGAGGAGCAGTCTGCTCCGACGAACCCTGTGGTTTGTTCCGTTGAAGCAGACGCTCCCGACAAGCTTTGCTCCGGCAATCTTGCCGGGGATCATCAAGGTCCGGCAGAACCACAGGTCCTTGCCGTGGAAGCTAATGTCCCCGCAGTGGTAGATGAGCCTTTAGTCCTTGTTGTCGAGCCACAGGCTCCAGCATGGGCGCAGCAAATCGTCCATTTCCTTCAGACAGGAGAACTTCCCGAAGAGCAAGAAGAAGCGGAAAAAGTAGCCCGACAGTCAAGTATGTACCAGTTTGTTGACAACATCCTGCATGTAAGAAGACTCAGCGGTGTGAAATTGAAGTGTATTTGCGGGAAGATGGACAAAAGCTGTTGGCGAGAGATACATGGAGGCATATGTGGTCACCACATTGGCGCAAGAGCACTTGCCGCAAAGCTTTCCGCAAGGTTTCTTCGGCGAAGCCCTCCGAGATGCAAGCTGCGCAAGTAACCAAGTGTGAAGCGTGCAGTTCCATTCCAAACCGATACACCAACTGCTCAAGCTCTCTAGACGATCCCTTTATCCTGGCCCTTTTCGTTACTGGGCTCGACATCCTCGGCCCCTTCCCCGAAGCTGTCGGGGCTTTGAGTACTTATGCGTCGAATCGACAAGTTCACAAAGTGGCGGAAGTGGAACCAGTGAGGAAGGTGACAGCACAATCAGCGATCAAGTTCTTTAGGTCAATTGTTTGCCGTTTTGGGATTCCTAACGGATCATCACCGACAACGGCACACAGTTCTAAAGCCGCACCTTCATGCGATCGCCCAAGATCTTGGCGCCAAGATCTGCTTTGCTTCATTGCTCATCCGAGAAGCAACGGTCAAGCGAGAGAGCAAGCGCTGAAGTGCTGCGGGACTCAAGACCAGAACTTTCGACAGGCTGCGCAAGTCGCGAAAAAACTGGATCGAGGAGCTGCGGTGGTTCTTTGGTCGATCGGACGACGCCAAATCGAGCCACCGGCGGACACCTTTTGCTCTAGTCTATGGAGCGAGGCAGTTCTCCCCATGGAACTTCGTATCACGGGTCACCTCGAGTGCTCGCTTATGATGAGCTTGAGCAAGAGCAGCTGCGACAAGATGACGCGCTGCTCCTCGAGGAGGATCGTCTTCGAGCTCTTTGTCACGAGCTGCTCGTTACCAAAAAGCTTTGCGTCGCTACCATAGCCGCAAGGTTAATGCGAAGCTTCGAGGAAGGCGACCTTGTTCTTGGCTGTTCAATCCGCCAAGAATTCCAACAAGTTGGCGTAAAGTGGGAAGGCCCTTATCGGGTGAAAGCGAGTCACTAGGCCCGCGCTGTCCGCCTTTGAGACCGAAGATGGCGCTCCGTGAGCAATTCCTGGAATATAGAGCATCTTATGAAGTTTTACCCATAAAGCGCGGTTGCCGGAACCTGTTCGGCAACCACCCTAATACAAGTCTTGCCGCTGTTGCATGTAATCCTTTGTACAAAGCGAGCGCAGACCCGTGCATCAAGAAAGCCTATGTGTTGCGCACAACTTGTCAATACATGCTACCATAATCTTATATGCATGTGTTTACTAACATTTTGTGTAGCATCCACACCCGGTAAGCGATGACGAGCCACTAGGTTCCATAACTTTATTTTCTCTTCTTTCTTCTCAAACAAGAAGAAGGTTCATCCACCCACAAGTTAACCGGGGAGGAGAAGATAATGGTGTGGTGTGGGCATAAGCGTCGCTCGAGGAACTGTCGCCTTGCCGGAAATGGACAACAGAGAAGCTAAGTTGCTAAGTTTAAGCGACCAGTTTTAAATTTTAAGTTATCTTCCTCGAGCGATAGTACCTTGTATGGAAAACCTGTGCGGCGGAGGAACCGACTCGCGACTAGCTTGGCGCCTTACTTTGTTTCGAGTCCGCTCAACAACTTAAGTGTGCTGCAACTAGTTGCGACAAGGTTGCTTGTCGGAGGCGGCATCGCCAAAGGCTGCTGAAGTTCCGCACTCAGCGCTACATGGCAAAGGTGTTCGCACCGACAAGTTCCCTAAAAGCGTGGGGCATAAACATACAAGGAAGAAATCGAGTAAAGGAAATAACATTGCATTCGATTGCCTAAGATAGTGTATATTACATGATAACTTGTCGCGATCTAATAGATTTTTCACCTAAACATGATCTACAAATGACAAGAGAAAGATAAGCTTAGCGGCCTAGTCCACGCGGTCGCCATCGAGCCTCTTGACTCCGCTCACCCTGTCCACAATAGGTGCGACAAGGGCCTTGGCGCTTCAACATCAGCAGATGGAGGCAGAGACTTGAGGACTTTGGTGAAATCGGCGCTGGGTTGCGGAAGGCCACTTTCATCAAGACCTTCCGAGAGCCCCCGCAAACTTGGCACGACTCCTCCGCCCGATTGCTTTGGGATCTCCTCCGGAGCAGCTGAGACCCGTCGGCATGCCCTTGAAGAACAGAGCTGAGTTTGGCGCTGGGTTGGAGGTTCGCGCCGGTGGAGTACCCAAGATCCACCATCCCGGCTCCATCACCTCGTTATGGATGCGGCGGCGGTGTCCACAAGACCTTCATCCGATGCATTATGCTATCTCTGAGATTATTCTGGGCAGTCACAGCATTCGACAGCAGTTCTTCATTGGCCTTGATCTTCTCCAGCAGGCCCGCTTCCCGCTCCTTGGCGCCTTCCAACGTCTCCGTCAAGGTGGTCAGTTTCAGCTCCAGATCCGCCTTGGAGTCCTTGGCGGCATCGATCTCCTTGATCTTTTCAGCGAAGCGACCTTGCAGCTCGCCGAGGGTGTAGGCGTCCTTCTCGCGCTCGCGCTTCAACCCGGCGACCTCCTCGGCGCTCTTCTGAAGGGTGGACTCCAGCTGAGCCACCCTCGTCTCCAATTCCTTCTTGGCGGCCTCGGCAGCCGCAGCAGCATCCTTTGCCTCCTGAAGTGGCCCGCCAATCGTTTGCTCGCGCACGGCGAGATCTTCCTCATAGCTGTCGAGGTTGATCTTCCGCTGCGCCAGCTCACCTTCTTGCGCAGAGAGCTTCTTGCCGGCAAGCCTCTGCTGCTCCTCGACCTCGCCCTTCTCCAAGATGAAGGCCGTGCGCTCCTCAGCAAGCTACTCCCGCGCCTCTGCTATATCCCGGAGAGTTTCTTTGTTGGCGCGCCGGAGCTCTTCCGCGCGTTTCTCTAAGTTAGCTCCCGCCCTCGCGACAAGCGCATCCCTGGACTCCAGCTTGGCTTGTCGGGCGCGGTAGAGCGACAGCAACCTCCTTAGCAGCTGCTCCTCCTCAGGCTCACCGCTGCTGCTGCTCGGAGCATCGACCAGCGACAGCCCGGGCGGAGGCAAGCAGTTCAGCGTCGAAGGTCTCCCCTCGGCGGTGCCACAGGCTTGATGAAGACACCCTCGCCCGGCCTTGAGATAGGCGCTGGGCTGGGGCTCTTGAGTCTGGTGCGGCATCGGTGGCGGGAGGATCGGCGGTCGGTCGCGCGCCGCTCCTGCGACCTCGGGGCCGTCGATCTGATCGCCAATTCCTCCCACCTCTGCGCCCGAGAGCCTTGGCGGCCTCCTCGCTTGGCCAGGCCCGTCGGCGCCAGCCTCCTCTTCCATGTTGGCGGCGTCGACATTGTTGCCGCGAGCGTCCTCCTCGCCGGCAGCCTCAGTCTCCATCGGATCTCCGGTAGATGGATCTGATGGTCAGAAGAAGAAAGAACAAGTCAAGCAAATGTTCGAAAGAGAAGAACAGAAGAAAAGAGAATCCAAGGGAGATTTTCAAACAAGAAAATTACCTGCAGTGGGATCTGTTGCCGCGGTCTCCACAACCGGAGAGGCCTCCCTTGCCGGAGAGTGCTCCCTTGGCGGGGAGTTCTCCCTTGGCGGCGTAGTTGAAGCAAGCAGAACTTCGGGAGTGACCTCTGGTGCCTCCTGATGAGGCTACTCTGTTCCTACATAATTCAACAAACCAGATATCAGTGACGGAGAAGCAACCAAGCACACCTAACCAGGAGAAGTAAACCAAACACTTACGCTGGGGGCTGTGCTGGGGGCTGCTCTGTTGAAGGGTTGCCGGGTCCGGCAAGGGAGTCCCAGACGTGCCCCCTGTCGCCACAGGGGAATCATCTGAGACGACAACTACCGGGGTCTTGGCCCTCTTCGAGGCCCTCTGAGCTAGCGTCCCCAAGAAGGAGAAGGTTGAGTGGAAGCCAATCGAGATATAAAATCAAGCAATAAATTGGAAGATTACAAGTAGCAGCAACAAGATCTTACTCTTCCTCTTCTTCCTCGGGCTGAGGCGGAGAGATCAAGTTCTGCTCGCGTAGCGACAGTTGGAGGAGAAGATTCCCTCGGCCGCTTAAGCGGATCACGGGGCCGCGGCTCCAGAAGACCCCGCTCCCGTCGCCATGGCGGCATGAGGCGCTCCCGCGGCAACAGTGCTTGCCGCGGTAGAGCGCGTCGGGCGGCGAGGCGGCTGTTGGGCCGTCTGCCGCCCCGCCACTTCTCCGGTCTTGCGGAGGCGTCTCCTTGGCGGGGCCGTGGGCTCCTCCTGCGGCAAGCTGCTTGGCGGCGGAGGGGAAGCTCCACTGGCCGGCTCTTCCGGATTGACGTCGGGCTCGGCCTATTCCTCTTCACCGACAAGCTCTTCTCGGTCGGCAAGGCTTGCCGCCTCGGCTGTCTCCGCCTCCTCGACGGTAAACTCAAACACGCCGGCGGCGGCAGCTTCTGCCGCCTCCTCCAACCTTGTGGCGATGCGCGCCATCTCCTGATCGGTGGTGTCGCGGGTGAGCCGTCTCTGCTCGTCGGCGCGGATCGGCACCTCCACCAAGTTGTCGAAGAATTGCTGCACGTCGTCGGCGGGCTCTGCCAAGTTGGAGCGATTCCATGGGAATCGCTGGCGGCATCATCGCCGCGGATGCTTGTCAGCGGCGAGTTGTTGCACAAGGGCACGACTCCTCTCGGCAACATGCACCACTCGGGGTGATCCGCATCAGGCTTGAACAGCTCCCGCAGCATGCCGTCCAGCTCCAAGGTAGTAAAATTCCAGTTCAGACCCGGGCGTAGCCTCATGATGTCCGCCGCATTTTAGAATTCGCAAGCAGGCCTCCTCCTCTCCTGCAAGGGTGCAATGCGGCGGCGAAGGAAGTCCACGCCAACTGCTCCTACGGTAAGCCACCTTGCCGGAGGCATAAATCTAGTCATGGCAATCTTCAACTTGTCGTCTTCCGCGCCAAGTTGCTCCAATCATTGCCTTGAACTATGGGAGTTTGGCGCAGGCGGTGAAAGGCTGTGGCTCCTCCTCTAAGATCCAACACCAGTCAGCTCTCCACCTCCCACTTACTCGCAGCTCTCCGCCAAGATATGCTTCCTTCTTGCCGATCCTAGAGACCCATGCAATCCCTCCGCAAGCGGCACTCCTCTCTCTGGCTGGGCATGAAGTAATGGCGGAAGAGTGCTACGTTTGGGTGGACCCGACAAAGTTCTCGCAGAGGTGTGCAGCAGCCAAGGTGAGGGCGGCATTGAGGTGAAATCAAGGAGGCGGAGGCCATATGTGTTCATGACATCACGTAAGAATTGAGAAAAGGGCGGGCAGAGCCCGCAGATGGAAAAAAAGCCAAGAAAGGATACCCGATGTAAACCTTCTCGGATGTGGCGGCGGAGATGACTCTCGTGCGGCGGAGTGCGCCGGGTCTCCGTTGACCGAAGAGATAGTACAGCTCCATAACTCCTTCCCCGTCAAGCGAGAGGATCGAAGGGCCGCTCCTTCCATGGCCATGAGCCGCTGCGCCTCGGCCGATTTCACGCCCTTTCCTTGTCGGCTTTGAGCCATGGGGAGAGGTGGTGGTGGAGGTCGGCGGCGTTAGTGGCACCGGTGGCAATGGAGGCGGGCGTCGCTCTCTTTGGGCTCGAGAAGAAAGGGGAAGCGACGGGGTTTCGATGTGACAAGAAGGGCAAGTGGGCGTCCTGCCTGTTCCCCGCTTATAAAGGAGAGAGGGACGGCGTTCGATTTTTTCCCATTAAAAAAGCCCGACGATCTCCCCACGGCGCCCACGTCCGATGCGTGGCGTTCGTGGGGCGCGGTGGGTCCAGGCGGTAATGGCATAATCCAGACCGCGCGTGCCCGTGCACTGTTTTGGGCCTAGCCCAATAGAGCTCGGCGCCGTGTGTGGCCCAGGCCCGGGGGCTCCTGTTGGTGTACTAGAGTAGGGGTACCCTAGTATCCTGAACTCGTGCACGGACAGTTGCAGCACCCCGCGGCAGGGCTGGCCTGGTGACCATCAAGATCTTCCACGGCTCCTTCGGAGCCATTCGAGAACAAAGTAATCAAAGCCCCGGCAAGACGAGCTTGCCGGGAAGGCCACTCAGGGCACGAAGGAAACAAGGCCCCGGCAAGAGGAGCTTGCCGGGAAGGCTTGGTGAGCGACAAGCTCCCGAGCGCGACAAGAACCTTGCCGCGGCAAGGTGCTCGCCGCGGCAAGTGACCTCTCCATCTCCGCTCCAGCTCATCCGCCAACGTGTCGCCATGGGACTCTCCCAAGCACACACGTGTCGACGGGCTGTGCAGCCAGCGGGAGCAGCGATAGCGGCGCGACAAGCTACCATCGTGGCGAACGGGCGCGCTTGACGGTCCTGTTACACTGTTCAGCGCGAGGCGGGCATTTATGACTCTTGTCCCTTGCCGTCGAGTTAGGTATAGATCACTGTGACACTATACAAAGCGGTGTACCAACCTCTGTTTTTACTATCTTACCCTTGTCTACTTGCCACATGTGGTGACCCCTTGTGCCTATAAAAGGAGGCCCAAGTGCAACGTAGAAAGGGTTCGGTTCAGTTCCAGCTTAGTTCATTCGACTCACACATACACTTGAGCTAGGTTTTGTAGCCCTCATTGCTCCCTAGCAAGAACACAATATAATCCACAAAGCAGCAGTAGGAGTATTATCTCTCCGGAGAGCTCCGAAGCTGGGTAAATCTGCTCGTGTGCATCGCCTCGATCCGCTCTTTGTGCAATCTCCGCCCCCCTCCGAACGACAAGGGACCCAGGTCCCATAGGTGTTCGTGGGCCACGATCAGCTTCCCCGACAAAATCACTACCTTTAGGTACTGTAATGAACTCATTATTTATTTGTATTGATGTTAAATCTACTGTATTCCAACTTCTCTATGCTTCATACCCTCCGATACTACTCATAGATTCATCAAAATAAGCAAACAACACACGCAAAACAGAATCTGTTAAAAACAGAACAGTCTGTAGTAATCTGGAAGTTTGCCAAACTTCTGTAACTTCTAAAATTATAAACTAAATTTGAAAATTTAAAAAATTTGTACATAAGTAATGTGCAAAAAGTTTCAGACCCATTTGACTTTCCAGAAAAAAATGTAAATTCATGCACTACAGCCAAAGTTTCTGTTTTTGTTTTGCACATAGTAAACAAGCAATCTAATCATCCTAAAACCAAGGCTTGGCACATTATTTTTATAATACAATGAATATATACAAGGGGATAATTATTTACATAGAAACTTCCATGAAAATTCTACATTGTTTCCGTGAGCATGAGCACAAGTGCTCAAGGTCGACCCTCACTTCTTCAATGCAAAACCTTCCAATCACTTCTCTTTTTGAAAAAAATTTTAGGCATGAGAGGCAAGTAATATTTTTTTTCTATTTTCATTTTTATATTTTTTTGTATGTTTCACCCACAACTAAACAGAAACAAAAAGGAAAAACAAAATCTACTTAGTGAAGGAAGCAAACAAGCACACACGAGAATATCAACCCCACGATATTGCTCCCGACAGCGGCACCGTAAAAGAGCTTGATAATCCCCAAGTGCAAGGAATCATCGTAGCACTTTCCAAAGGTGGAAGTGATAAGTATGGAGTGTCGAACCCACAAGGAGCTAAAGGTAAGATCAATATTCTCTCAAGCCCTATCTGCCACTGATACGACTCTACGTGCACCGGACGTTTGCTTCCAACTAGCAACAAGAAATAAAATTTCGTTGTGGGTATGAAGAGGATAACTTTGTATGATATTTGAGAGCTAAAACATAAAAGTAGCTGCTGTTATCATAAAGTTAGAATATAATACTAAATATTATAAATAGCGAGTGTGTAATAGTGGTGGATCAGTGTGTGGAATTGTCCTAGGCAATTGTTAACAAGACCGGTAATCACTATTGCAGTTTCATATGAGGGAGAGGCATAAGCTAACATACTTCCTCTACTTGGATCATATGCACTTATGATTGGAACTCTAGCAAGCATCCGCAACTACTAAAGATCATTAAGGTAAAACCCAACCATAGCATTAAAGCATCAAGTCCTCTTTATTCCCATACGCAACAATCCCTCTTACTCGGGTTTGTGTTTCACCACTCACCAACCCACTATAAGCGAATCATGAGCGTGTTGCAACACCCTACAACGGAATCCCTCACGCTTGCGCGACACGGAGGGCACCATAGGACAGCACCAAAGTAAAACATACAACTCATACCAATCTAGATCGTCAATCAACCCAAAGACAAAAGATATCTACTCAAAACATCATAGGATGGCAACACATCATTGGATCACAATATGTGGCATAAAGCACCATGTTCAAGTAGGGGATTACAGCGGTTTGCGGGAGAGTGGACCGCGTAGAAGAGACGAGGATGGTGATGTTGATGAAGACGATCACCGTGGCGATGATTCCCCACCCGATGGCACTCCGGCGCCACCGGAAGAGAGGAGGAGAGGTTCTCCCCCTTGTGCTTCCTCCTCCATGGCCTCCACCCTCTGGTCCCTGGCCTTCATGATGATGAAGACCCCTCCGGGATACTCCTCTATGGTCACCGGTGATGATGGCCCTCTCCGTCAGGGCGCCGGAGAGGGCCTAGATTGATTTCTCGTGGCTACAGAGGCTTGCGGCGGCGAAACTTCTGATCTAATCTCCGTTCTGGAAGTTTTAGGGTACGAGAGTATATATGGGTGCAAGAGGTGCGTCGGTGGACTTCGGGCTGGCCACGAGGTAGGGGTGCGCCCAGTGGGGGTGGGCGCCCCACCTCGTGGGCAGCCCGGGACTCCTCGTGAGCTTCCGTACTCCATGGGCTTCTTCGGTCCAAAAATAGGTTCCGTGGAGTTTCGGTCTTTTGGACTCCGTTTGATATTCCTTTTCTTTGAAACACTGAAATAGGCTAAAAACAGCAATTCTGGGCTGGGCCTCCGGTTAATAGGTTAGTCCCAAAAATAATATAAAAGTGGAAAATAAAGCCCAATATTGCCCGAAATAGTACATAATATAGCATGGATCAATAAAAAATTATAGATACGTTGGAGACGTATCAAGCGCGACGAGGCGCGTCTAACGGGGCAAGCGGGAGCGGCTGGGGTGGACCGAGCTCGTCGGAAGCGAGCTCGCGGTGGCGGCCGGAGTTCGGCCAACGGCGGGTTAGGCGATGCAGGGCGCTAGGGGAGGCGTTGGTGTGTGCTACGTGCTCCTGGTGAGGTGTGGAGCACGGTGGTGTGCCTGGCTTCGAGCCACAATGGCTCTGGCCATGACGATGATGAGGCACGACGGCAGCGAGCTTCGGCCGTGGTGGAAGATGGAGCTAGGGGATGGGAACGGAGGGGGCGAGCAAGGGGAAAGAATCAGGAGCTCACAGGGAGTCGTATGGCGGTCTCAGCGGGCTCGGGGACGGGCTGGAGACGAGGTGCGGTCGCCGGTGATCTCAGATGCCCGAGGTAGAAGACGACCACGGTGACGGCGTTCGGAGGCGTCTGGTGCTGCATGGCTCGGCGGAGAGGTCTAGGGCGACGAGGCAGAGCTCTTGAGCCAGTCAGGGAAGCGAGGGGGAGGCGGTGGCCGCGGTGGCAGCGAACGGCGGCGACTAGCTCCGCTCGGGCGCGTGCGGGGAGAGAGCAGAGAAGGGGGAGGAAGCCGAGGGAGAGTGAGAGAGGTCCAGGGGAAGGTAGGGCGATGCACGTGGCGCTCGGGGCCGACTCCAGCAGTGGCAAGCAAGCAGGAGGTGGCCGGACGCGTGCGTGCGCGCGCCGGCCACGCGCTCGTCCTCCTGGCAAGGGGGAAGACGACAAGGAGGAGCCCCTGGTGGGCTGGGCCAGCCGGTGGGCTGCGGTAAGTGCCAGGTGGGTTTTCCTCTCTCTCTGTTTTTTGTTCTAATTCTGTTCTGTTTTCTATTTTGCAGGTTTGTGTTGAATTTGGTTTTAAAACCAATTCAATTTTGTTGCTTCTGATTTTTTTTGAAGCTAAAAGAATTAAACCAAAGCTCCACAAAATATTTCAGAATTATTGGACCTATATTTATTTAATAGTAGATATAAATCCAATTCAAATAGCTATTGATTTAATTCAAATGCCCAAAATAAATGTTTCTGAGACACCAAAAATATTGGTTTGGATTTTACCTCTTGCCAATATTTCCAGAGTATAACAGGAACATTTTCTTGGACTTATTTGAAGCGATTTTATCTTGATCATTTTTAAAAGGATTCTGAGGCTTTGAAAATTCCTCAATTCAAATTTCATTTGAATTTAAACATGATGCAACAACCAAGCTAGTCCAAGGCCACGGTAAAGCTAGGGACGTGACATCGTCAATCACTGAGTACACCGACACCAGCATCTTCGTCCCGGAGCGGGTTGAAAATGGCGACGAGGCACCGCCGGAATGGTTTGGGCTGAACCCGGACGACGACGAGGATTCGGCGGAGGTCATCGACTCCAGCAGCGAGAAAGAAGGCAAGGCGGAGGAGGGAGGCGGAGAGGAGGCGCCAGAGGTTGGAGCAAGCGGCCAACCTCAGGTCGACCGCGCCTCCAGCAACGAGCCGCGCCAAACTGAGCCAGTTGTTGCCGGAGGCGACCAAGCAGAGACCGACCAGCCGGCTGCTCCGGCAACTGGCAGTGCTGACTCCTCCGATTCTCCGAACCCTTCTGCCGCTTCATAGGCCGCCATTTTGTCTTTTACTTCACCTGTCTATTAGTCTCAATGAACTTGTTAACTTTGCACAACTCCACCCGCGGGGTGTATCTTGAACTTTGTTGAAGATCGGCCAAGGGCCTTTGTTATGTAAATACTTTTCCAAATTCTATCTTTTTCTTGCTTACTGCTCTTTGGCTTTTTTCTTTGCCGCCTTCCCTTGGTTGCCGTCTTGCCAGCCACACAGCCTCTCTGCGGACTGATGCTGGGTCAAGTACTTCTCTACTTTTGGGAAGGCAAGTACTTAGCCGCTTAGAGTCTTTTAGCAAGTTGAGTATAAAACGGCGGGCCGGCTGCTCGACAGTCGGTCGCAAAAAATCTGGAAGCCGGCCTAAACTATGCACATGCTTTGAGTCCTTAGCCATTTTTCATGCGGGCGCCCTTTCTACCTTACTCCTGCCCACCGTACAGTTGCTCTCCAAGCTGCGGCTTCTGGCAGGAGACGGCTTAAGTGCCACACATTACTTGTCCAGCTGCAGGAAGCATTTCATAGTTCAAGGCGGCAAGTCCCCGGGTCGACTAGTCGAACCCGGTGCCAGGCAGCAAGACAAAAAATGACATACTCATAGGCATTATTCTTACCATATAGAGAAAAGAGGGCAGTCCCCGAGCTCTTCTTGGGGGCCCCGAAGTATTCGTACGTTAATACAAAAGGTAGCGTGGTACATACTGCATCAACTGTAAAATCTTCGGAGGAGATTTGCATTCCATGGCCGCTCCGTCTCCTTCCCGGAGTCGTCCCTCATGCGCGCTCGAGGCTTCTAATCATCGATCAGGTAGTAGGAGTCGTTGCCCAACACTTTGCTGATGATGAAGGGGCCTTCCCAAGGCGCTAAGAGCTTGTGCTGCCCGGCTGTTCGCTGGATCAGCCGGAGCACAAGGTCTCCCTCTTGGAAAGATCTCGGCTTGACCTTCCGATTGTAGAATCGGCACAGGCTCTGCTGGTAGATGCTGGACCGGCTGAGTGCCAATAGTGTAACACCCCAAAATTTAACCATATTTTGTTTATGAAAATTTTTCTAGGAGATTAAAATTTTTACTTTCTGGATTTTCTTTTGATTTCAGAACCTCTCTTTTCTTTGATATTGTGGAGTTTTCACCCCAGGTGAAAACTTTTCAAAAATATTGTTGGACTTTTATACCCTCTCAAGAAACATTTATTTTATCAGTGGAAATTATTTATATGATTATTATTCCCGGAGCTTTATTCTTTTAAAAATGATTTTTTCATAGTTTTGGGTTCCAATTGCATAACAACCCTGTGATAAATTTATTTAAAAATCCCACCAAAATTTGGGGATGGCATGTGATGTTCCTAAATCACTTTTGTGCAAAAATATACTTTTGTCATTGGAAATTTAGAGCCCTACCCCAAAGTTTCAGAACTAGTCCAGTTGGTACCTTTGCACTACAACCTCTTTAAATAATTCTTTAAAAATTTTACCAAGTATTTGGAGATGACAGTAGATGCATATAATTCATTTTTATGCAAAAACCTATGCATGTTCTTTGCAAGATTTGAGCAAACCATCCTCTTTTGCTCTCTGGACCAGATTGGCATTTTCTACGGCAACCACATTTTATTTTGCTCTGTTGCCCATGATTCTTTTTCATGCTTATAGACCACCCTACAAAACTCCTAAGTCCAGGAGGATGGACCCATTGGAGTAGTTTTGGTCCATGAAACCATATCCTTTTCTTTCAGACCAGATTTGGTTTTCTCAAATATTTGCACTAGCAAGTTTCTTGCTTTGGCCAACTAAACTTGCCACCATCACCTACTTCTAAAGAGACTAGGATCTGGAGATTTTGGCCACACCAAGAACTGCCTAGATGCCTCTAGCATTCTGACAAACACTTTGTGTGCATAGCCAGTATTGGCATGATTTTTAGTTGGCATTATAAACTTGATCCCCTGACCTAACCCCCATGTCCATTAACCTCCTTGCAAACTCAAACCTAGTCCTGTTAATTGCCAGCCTCGCTCAAGCACTCTAGCCCACCCTGGCATTCTGTCGAGCATGTCGCGTGTGTGCTCTAAACACGCCAGGCGCCGTTTTGCACGCTGCCAAGACCAAACCACCGCGTTACTACCCAGCATACCGCCTTTGCTGCGCTGCAGAGCCACGCCCCGCCCTCGACCACTCGCCAGAACACTCCAAGCCGCCATGGCGCCCTACAGCGCCGCTGTCAGGGCCCTCTCGGAGGCACGCCGGCATCCACTGTACGCCTCTGCCATGGACGGCGCCACCCGAGCCACAACTTCTCGCCAGCTGCCCTCGTGAGCAGGCCGTCCTTATCTCCAAGCCCGTCCGCTAGCACCGACCCTGCTCCGGCCATCGCCACGTCGCCCTGCCGCAACAGAAGTGGTCGGCCGGTGATCTTATCCCCAGCAGCGGCGGAACCGACCTTCCCCGGCTATAAATGGCCCCAGACCTCGCTCGAGCATCCTCAGGCAAGCCATAGAGTGCACCCCTCGCTCAAATTCTTCTGAAACCACCGTCTTCTCCGCCTCCGACAACTTCGTCCGTCGCCGTCCCTCGGCTAAATTCGCCGTAGCCGGAGCCCCCTAGCCCTCCCAGTGCCACCATCCTCTTCCCCTCAACCTTGCGGAGCCACTCAGACCCTCAAACGCGATCGGGAACCACCATAGCCAGAAGCCCCAAACCTCCCGAGGCCACCTCCGCCGCGGAGCTCGCCGCCGGCGACTCCCTAGCGACCACTGGGAGGACCGCCCTAGACTGGCGGATCCATCCCTGCCCTCGGAGCCCCACGAGGAGCCGCCAATCACCGGCGACGAACGCCGGAGTCCCGCCTCCGCTCGGCAGAGGAAGAGGAGGGAGAGACGACTGGTCAAACCTGACCAGTGGGCCCCGTGGACCCACTGTCAGTGACCCACGCGCCGTCCACGCTGGAATAAGTGAAGACGTAAACCCAGAGTACGCCTTCGACGTGTTTAGTTTTCGAATCGTTTTTCTTTTTCTGTTTTATTTTTAAAAATAGAATTTGACTGAAACTTTGACTGGCTATAACTTTTTAAATGTAACTCCAAATGAGTTGATTCTTCTTCCTACCTTCCTCAAATCTTGTCTAGTTTATTTTCATATTTATTTGGAAATTTTCCCAGACAAATTTTAGTGCTGTTTTAAAAAATTATGTGTTGATTGGAATTTTCTTAAAATAGGATTTTGGAGAGAGAAGAAAACTTTCAAAAGTCTTGGGAAGCACCCTGCCTCCCCACAACTTGAAGGCAAGCATTCTGAACCCTGGCATAATATTGTGTATGTTATTTGACACGGTTACAACACCACCTCGACATGGAGTATCCGTTATTTTATGTGATGTTATGTTCCTACTCATGAGTACATATTGATGATTTCATGCTATTGGGGCTTGATATGTTTCTGATAATCGTCACCATCATATGCCTTTCATGCATACCGGAAGGAATCCGGGAAGGCCTCTGTCTTGGGTAGACACGGGCTTGTCCCTAGTCCTCCGTTAAGACGGTTGTGTCCGGTACAACATGATGAGGTATGTCGAGTGGTGATTCTGTCTGTTGGTCGAAATATAATTGTTATGCTAATCATGCAGGAAATACTTAAACCTCCTGAGTTGACCATAGATCGAGTCTTGTTCTGGTAACCCCCATGCTTGTTTCATACTACCACTTGTCCCTGCCATAGGCAGGGTATGGTTCAGTAAGTCGTCAACCCCTTTCCCAGCACACATCGTACAGAGAGGCCATGGTGGAAGATACCGGAGGCATCCGGTAGGCATGCCACCTGGTCCGGGGGCATGGGTGTTTTCGGTTGGAGCCGAAGGGGTAGCTCCCCTAGTTTGCGCGCGTTATAAATTTTGTCATCCCATGCTAAGTCGAGGTTGTAGCCTCCCCCACTTAGCGTTTCACTTAACGGGTGTCGTGGGTGATTCCAGACACCGGTAAGTTAGGCTGGTGTGCGCGGCTAGGTGTGTTTTCAACTAAAAGACACTAGACGGAATTAGTCCCGTTGGACTAAAGTAATCCGTTACTCGTGGGTAAAGAGTACGCCCTCTACGGAGATTAAACATCTATTCAAATAGCCATGTCCACGGTTAAGGACTACAGTCTGGGATGGGTCAAGTGTCGGTCTTAGTGTCGGCCTTCGGAGGAAAAACTGCTAAACCGGAACATGGATCATGACTTGTGACTTGTGATGATTATGATTATTTTTATTATGGACTAACCCATTATATTATTTTAATTATCGAGTATCCCTGGGACGGTTCTACCTCCTGGATATTCACTGTGATTATTTTATAAGCCCTTTATGTGGTGTCGCTCAAACGCCCGACTGTGGCATGCGTGTCATTTCTTTTACTTATAAGCCCTTTATGTGGTGTCGCTCAGACGCCCGTCTGTGGCATGCTTGTCATTTCCTTTACTTATAAGCCCTTTACGTGGTGTCGCTCAGACGCCAGACTGAGGCATGCTTTATTTTATTGTCCTTTCGAGGCGTCGCTTCAGACACCTGATCGGTACATATTATTTCCACTCCATTATGGCATATTCATGTTGTATATAAATAACACTGCTTGCGTGCATCATGACTGACGTTGTGATTCTAGTATATTTCAGAGCGTGATTATCATTTGTTCTATTATACCTGTGTTCATAAGGTTTGCGAGTACATTCAAAAGTACTCACTGGCTTGTCCCTGGCTATTGTCTTGGCCAGATCTCTTGCCTGGAGAGGAGCGATGCGATGACAACCCCGGTACCTACGCAATGATGATAACAGCCTCGCGAAGATAGGAATTATGCCGGTCAGCTGTTCCTGTGAGAAATGGAGTCCCACAGACGTAGATGAACCACAAACCGCTTCCGCAATCAGCCACTAGAAACCATTTGTTATAATCATAGGCCACAATGGTCTTGTACTGCATATTATGTACTTTGCTTGGAATTTCTATATCAAGTTGGTAGCTCATCAGCTAACAGTAATCCTGGGGCTGATGAGCACAAGGGCCATTTTCTGGGAAAAATATATCCCGAAATTCCGGTCCTGACAAACTTGGTATTAGAGCCAAGCTGACCATTGGCTAATCCTATCTTAGCCAGGTCGAAAAACCTAGGTTAACCAACCCACCAGACCTTAACCTAACCCCGGCCAAGCTTCTCGTGTAAGATAGCCACACAATGACCCCGACACCTTTTGGCAATCGGTGCCCAACCTATCAACCTAGCCGGTCGATCACGCGCCAGTGACCGACACCTAAATTGTCCCATTCGCAAGCATACGAAGGAAGGCTTCGTCCCCTTTTTCTATAAAAAGGGCACGCTAGCCTCAACACAGCACATCACAACCTCTTCCCCAAACCGAGCTACGATGCCTGGCCCCGTCGTGCACAATGAAACCACAGCAACCAACCTTGGAGGTTTTGTGACCGTACTCGCAAACCTCACCAGCCGTGCCTATGCATTAGAAGAGCCCCAAGAATATGTTGTGTACCAAGGACCCATGCGGTGAGAGCCGTCAATTCTGGGCCACTGTGCACATCTATGGTAGGGGTCTATCACCAGAACACCCATAAAGGTTCACCGGAAGGACAACTTCCTTTGAGCCACAAGCCACCCAACTAGCTGCTCGAGAGGCTATAGTTAACCTCCGGCACTTGTCGCCCAGGGTTAACTACCGCTTGTTCTACTACTACCCTAGCCGTGAAGGGTATGGTAGGCCACCCCAGGTTGCCAACGGAGATCACGAGACGGATCCTGCATTGTTGCATCTAGTGCGCTATGTAGGTGCACTAGAGGCACTGTTCGATCAAATCACTCTTGATCTGATCGCAGCTCGTGGAGAACTGGTTCGCCGAGCCCCGGCGAGAGGAAAAGATGAGCCAGATGCCGATAACCCAGTCGTGCTGTTCGGTCGCCCGATCGAGTCCTTGAGGTCTGCCCCAGCCATCGACCAAAATACTTTGGTGTCCCCAGAAGTGCTTCGTCGCCTTTTGGGAACACGCTCCAACGGGATTGTGGCCAACAATCCCCGGGATGGTCATCATCGCTACCCCGACCCTGCAACCCCTCAACCCCCTCCAGCTAATCCCAACGGTGAAACCCGTGGAGAAGCCTCGACGTCCACAAGGCACGCCCGTTTGGATATAAACGAGGTAGACTAAGTCATAGTACCGAGTCTCAGTATGTCCACGCCTTATAATCGTGTGACCTTGTAAATAAATGCAGCCTGCTGGTGTGCCTCTGTTTTAAATTGTAACCTTGCATAAATATGTTAGCTTGCAGTTACATTTTTATCCCGGGCACAGCTACCAAAAACCACCCCGACGACCCCCACAGTGATATGTCACTTTAGGGAGATATGTGTATCTGTGGCATTGACCCCGACCCTTAGAGCAGAACCGAAAAATTCATTACCGTTCACCACGGTAAATAACCCAGCCCCAAGGCTATATAAAAGGCCACTTCGTGACCTTGCCAAGTATCCCTCACCTTGTGCACAACTCTCACAACCATTTCTTTGCCATGCCGAGCCCTAGTATTTACCTGAGAACTCCAGATGCAACCCCATGTAGCTTTGTTAAAATTTTGTGGGAGTTTACCTGCAGTACCATGAGTGCTATCCAGCCACCCCAGTACGAGTTGCTCCAATCAAGGATCACCCCATCCACCTCGAAATATTGGGCAGTGGTGCACATCCCTCCCGCAAATCCGAACCAAGACCCAACGGAGGTCTCCTTCGTAGGTAAATCCATGCCGACCCGCATATGGCCATAGAAGCTGCTGCATGCGAAGCGCTTGCTCACCTTCAATCCGCGGTACCCTACGCCAGCGATCGAGGGTATTATTACTTCCCGAGTCGCACAGCACCCGGAGAAGTAGCATCTTTTCTCGGTGGACGAATTGAGAGAGACCCAGTGCTGGCCAACCTTGCCCAGTATGTCATCGCTCAAGAGCGTTTAACCCAACATGTGATGGGTTATCTCCAGAGCCTCTCTGATTTAAACCCTCAGGTCGCCATCGGTAGACAACTGAGGCCCAACCAGGAGAGGCGCATCCATCGACTAGTCAATCCGCTTCCCCCGATAGAAGAAGAGTGTGCCCCGATTCCAGAGACTTTTTCTCAGGACCCTGTCCACTTACCATTGACGTTGTAGATGTCACCGCTATGTTTATTGTCCCTGCATTTGTTTATGTGTTACAACTTATGTGTGGTATCCCAAATTTGTGCGATGAATGAAGATTTTAATTCCAATCAATGTGAGTGGTCTTTACTGCGGAAAATTTTCGATTAACTGTTTTCACTCAAAATAAAGTTCGAAGTGAGAATTTTCTTTTTCCCTGAGTTGTCTCGGCATATATCTCTTCACGACATAGATTTTTTTCATGCAACACCACAGCAGGCTCACAACTGCAACCACTCGGCCTCGTGCACAAATTGCTAATGCACATACACATGTTACACCTAACTGATCGCCTCTGAAGGAGAGGTTAGTGGGTAATCATTCGGGTACAAGTTGCCTCCAGCACACTGACAACAGTTAGTGCCCGATACCGCACTTAGTCCTCATGATCACCGCCACCGCGGAGAGCTAACGCTCGAGCTGCAGCATCACGACGATCATCAAGGATCATCACACATAGGAGCATGGAGAACCCCAGCAATGCCGCCAACCCTCCGCACACCAGGATCACGCACCAGTCTGGCATCACCTCCGCCATTAGAGCCTCGTCTCGAGCTCCTGCAAACAGAGTGGAGGAGAAGGGAGGAGAAGAAGAAGCGATCCCAGGTGTGAGGAAGAAGAAGGAGCACCTCGGTCGTTTTATAGCTCGAGATCAGTGTACGGTGGGCGAAGTCCACCAGCGCCGCTCGTCGCTCGATCGCCGTTGTTCGGAGTCGAATCCGCGAGCAGTACCGACAGCGCACTGGCCCGTGAGGTGAGTGCACACTGCGCCGGCAGCTAGCACGCCGCGCACTACCGTAGTACGGCCTAGATGCCCTACGCACTAAACGTCGCCGGTGGAGAAAGCGCGGGAAGGCACGCGGGAGAGAAAAAGAAGAGAGAGCCAGAGGTAGAAGAAGAGGCCGACAGTGGGCCCCGGGTCCACCTGTCAGCCAGAGGGAGCACTGTGCTCTCGGTACGACCATCGTATTTTAGAAATTTAGAATTTATTTTAAATTTACTGTATTTCTCGTTTTCCCCAAACCATGGATTTTTTTCACGCAGCACCAGTGTTCCACACTGTAGTTTTACACCACTTATTGCCCGCTCACTGTAGCCAAAATTTATTGCATGAACAGGACGGTCATTTTTGTGATATTACTTTAACGGTAGGAGATTAAAAAAAACAACTTTTAGCAAATCTCGAGGACGACATTTTTCTTAAGGGGGGTAGTGTTGTAACACCCCAAAAATTTAACCATATTTTATTTATTAAAATTTTTCCAGGAGATTAAAAATTTTACTTTCTGGATTTTCTTTTGATTTCAGAACCTCTCTTTTCTTTGATATTGTGGAGTTTTCACCCCAAGTGAAAGCTTTTCAAAAATATTGTTGGACTTTTATGCCCTCTCAAGAAACATTTATTTTATCAGTGGAAATTATTTATATGATTATTATTCCAGGAGCTTTATTCTTTTAAAAATGATTATTTCATAGTTTTGTTTCCAATTGCATAACAACCTTTTGATAAATTTATTTAAAAATCCCACCAAAATTTGGGGATGACATGTGATGTTCCTAAATCACTTTTGTGCAAAAATATACTTTTGTCATTGGAAATTTAGAGCCCTACCCCAAAGTTTCAGAACTAGTCCAGTTGGTACCTTTGCACTACAACCTCTTTAAATAATTCTTTAAAAAATTTACCAAGTATTTGGAGATGACAGTAGATGCATACAATTCATTATTATGCAAAAACCTATGCATGCTCTTTGCAAGATTTGAGCAAACCATCCTCTTTTGCTCTCTGGACCAGATTGGCATTTTCTACGCAACCACATTTTATTTTGCTCTGTTGCCCATGATTCTTTATCATGCTTATAGACCACCCTACAAAACTCCTAAGTCCAGGAGGATGGACCCATTGGAGTAGTTTTGGTCCATGAAACCATATCCTTCTCTTTCAGACCAGATTTGGTTTTCTCAAATATTTGCACTAGCAAGTTTCTTGCTTTGGCCAACTAAACTTGCCACCATCACCTACTTCTAAAGAGACTAGGATCTGGAGATTTTGGCCACGCCAAGAACTGCCTAGATGCCTCTAGCATTCTGACGAACACTTTGTGTGCATAGCCAGTATTGGCATGATTTTTAGTTGGCATTATAAACTTGATCCCCTGACCTAACCCCCATGTCCATTAACCTCCTTGCAAACTCTAACGTAGTCCTGTTAATTGCCAGCCTCGCTCAAGCACTCTAGCCCACCCTGGCATTCTGTCGAGCATGTCGCATGCGTGCTCTGGGCGGCCCAGCGCGCACGTTTTGCACGCGCGCTCGCAACCGAGCCGCCGCGTTCGCTACCTCGTGCCCTGGCCTTTGCTCGCCTGCAGAGCCACGCCCCGCCCTTGACCACTCGCCAGAACACCCCAAGCCGCCCTGGCGCCCTACAGCGCCGCCGTCAGGGCCCTCTTGGCGGAACGCCGGCGTCCACAGTACGCCTCTGCCATGGACGGTGTCGCCCGAGCCACAACTTCTTGCCAGCTGCCCTCGTGAGCAGGCCGTCCTTATCTCCAAGGCCGTCCGCTAGCACCGACCCTGCTCCGGCCATCGCCACGTCGCCCTCCGCAACGGAAGTGGTCGGCCGGCGATCTTATTCCCAGCAGCGGCGGAGCCGACCTTTCCCGGCTATAAATGGCCCCAGACCTCGCTCGAGCATCCTCAGGCAAGCCATAGAGTGCACCCCCTCGCTCAAATTCTTCTGAAACCACCATCTTCTCCGCCTCCGGCAACTTCGTCCGTCGCCGTCCCTCGGCTAAATACGCCGTAGCCGGAGCCCCCTAGCCCTCCCAGTGCCACCATCCTCTTCCCCTCAACCTTGCGGAGCCACTCAGACCCTCAAACGCGATAGGGAACCACCATAGCCAGAAGCCCCGAACCTCCCGAGGCCACCTCCGCCGTGGAGCTCGCCGCCGGCGACTCCCTCCGTCCCCACCTGCCTAGCGACCATCGGTAGGACCGCCCTGGACTGGCGGATCCATCCCCGCCATCGGAGCCCCACGAGGAGCCGCCAATCGCCGGCGACGATCGCTGGACTCCCGCCTCCGCTCGGGCAGAGGAAAAGGGAGAGACGACTGGTCAAACCTCACCAGTGGGCCCCGTGGACCCACTGCCAGTGACCCACGCACCGTCCTCGCTGGAATAAGTGAAGATGTAAACCCAGAGTACGCCTTCGACGTGTTTAGTTTTCGAATCGTTTTTCTTTTTATGTTTTATTTTTAAAAATAGAATTTGACTGAAACTTTGACTAGCTATAACTTTTTAAATATAACTCCAAATGAGTTGATTATTCTTCCTACCTTCCTCAAATCTTGTCTAGTTTATTTAAATATTTATTTGGAAATTTTCCCAGACAAATTTTTGTGCTGTTTAAAAAAATTATGTGTTGATTGGAATTATCTTAAAATAGGATTTTGGAGAGAGAAGAAAACTTTCAAAAGTCTTGGGAAGCACCCTGCCTCCCCACAACTTAAAGGCAAGCATTCTGAACCCTGGCATAATATTGTGTATGTTATTTGACACGGTTACAACACCACCTCGACAAGGAGTATCCGTTATTTTATGTGATGATATGTTCCTACTCATGAGTACATATTGATGATTTCATGCTATTGGGGCTTGATATGTTTGTGATAATACTCACCATCATATGCCTTTGATGCATACCGGAAGGAATCTGGGAAGGCCTCTGTCTTGGGTAGACACGGGCTTGTCCCTAGTCCTCCGTTGAGACGGTTGTGTCCGGTACGACATGATGAGGTATGTCGAGTGGTGATTATGTCTGTTGGTCGAAATATAATTGTTATGCAAATCATGCAGGAAATACTTAAACCTCCTGAGTCGACCATAGATCGAGTCTTGTTCCGATAACCCCCATGCTTGTTTCGTACTACCACTTGTCCCTACCATAGGCAGGGTATGGTTCAGTAAGTCGTCAACTCCTTTCCCAGCATACACCGTACAGAGAGGCCATGGTGGAAGATACTGGAGGCATCCGGTAGGCATGCCACCTGGTCCGGGGGCATGGGTGTTTTCGGTTGGAGCCGAAGGGGTAGCTCCCCTGGTTTGCTGCGTTATAAATTTTGTGATCCCATGCTAAGTCGAGGTTGTAGCCTCACCCACTTAGAGTTTCACTTAACGGGTGTCGTGGGTGATTCCAGACATCAGTAAGTTAGGCTGGTGTGTGCGGTTAGGTGTGTTTTCAACTAAAAGACCCTAGACGGAATTAGTCCCGTTGGACTAAAGGAATCCGTTACTCGTGGGTAAAGAGTACGCCCTCTGCGGAGATTAAACATCTATTCGAATAGCCGTGTCCACGGTTAAGGACTACAGTCTAGGATGGGTCAAGTGTCGGTCTTAGTGTCGGCCTTCGAAGGAAAAACTGCTAAACCGGAACATGGATCATGACTTGTGACTTGTGATGATTATGATTATTTTTATTATGGACTAATCCATTATATTATTTTAATTATCGAGTATCCCTGGGACGGTTCTACCTCCTGGATATTCATTGTGATTATTTTATAAGCCCTTTATGTGGTGTCGCTCAGACGCCCGACTGTGGCATGCATGTCATTTCTTTTACTTATAAGCCCTTTATGTGGTGTCGCTCAGACGCCCGACTGTGGCATGCTTGTCATTTCTTTTACTTATAAGCCCTTTATGTGGTGTCGCTCAGACGCCCGACTGTGGTATGCTTGTCATTTCTTTTACTTATAAGCCCTTTATGTGGTGTCGCTCAAACGCCCAACTGAGGCATGCTTTATGTTATTGTCCTTTCGAGGCATCGCTTCAGACACCCGATCGGTACCTATTATTTCCACTCCATTATGGCATATTCATGTTGTATATAAATAACCCTGCTTGCGTGCATCATGACTGACGTTGTGATTATAGTATATTTCAGAGCATGATTATCATTTGTTATATTATACCTGTGTTCATAAGGTTTGCGAGTGCATTCAAAAGTACTAACTGGCTTGTCCGTGGCTATTGTCTTGGCCAGATCTCTTGCCTGTAGAGGAGCGATGCCATGACAGCCCCAGAACCTACGCAATGATGATAACAGCCTCGCGAAGATAGGAATTATCCTGGTCAGCTGTTCCTGTGAGAAATGGAGTCCCATAGACGCAGATGGACCACAAACCGCTTCCGCCATCAGCCACTAGAAACCATTTGTTATACTCATAGGCCACAATGGTCTTGTATTGCATATTATGTACTTTGCTTGGAATTTCTGTATCAAGTTGGTGCCTCATCAGCTAACAGTAATCCTGGGGCTGATGAGCACAAGGGCCATTTTCTGGGAAAAATATATCCTGAAATTCCGGTCCTGACAAACTTGGTATCAGAGCCAGGCTGACCATTGGTAAAGCTATCTTAGCCAGGTCGAAAAACCTAGGTTAACCAACCCACCAGACCTTAACCTAACCACGGCCAAGCTTCTCGTGTAAGATAGCCACACAGTGACCCCGACACCTTTTGGAAGTCGGTGCCCAACCTATCAACCTAGCCGGTCGATCATGCGCGAGTGACCGACACCTAAATTGTCCCATTCACAAGCGTACGAAGGAAGGCTCCATCCCGTTTTTCTATAAAAAGGGCACACTAGCCTCAACACAGCACAACACAACCTCTTCCCCAAACCGAGCTACGATGCTTGGCCCCGTCGTGCACAATGAAACCACAGCAACCAACCTTGGAGGTTTTGTGACCGTACTCGCAAACCTCACCCGCCGTGCCTATGCATTAGAAGAGTCCCCAGAATATGTAGTATACCAAGGACCCATGAGCGGTGAGAGCCATCAATTCTGGGCCACTGTTCACATCTATGGTAGGGGTCTATCACCAGAACGCCCCTATAGGTTCACCGGAAGGACAACTTCCCTTGAGCCACAAGCCATCCAACTAGCTGCTCGAGAAGCTATAGTTCAACTCCGGCACTTGTAGCCCAGGGTTAACTGCTGCTCGTTCTACTACTACCCTAGCCGTGAAGGGTATGGTAGGCCACCCCAGGTTGCCAACGGAGATCACGAGACGGATCCTGCATTGTTGCATCTAGTGCGCTATGTAGGTGTACTAGAGGTACTGTTCGATCAAATCACCCTTCATCTGATCGCAGCTCATGGAGAACTGGTTCGCCGAGCCCCGACGAGAGGAGAAGATGAGCCCGACGCCGACAACCCAGTCGTGTCCTTGAGGTCTGCCCCAGCCATCGACCAAAATACTTTGGTGTCCCCAGAAGTGCTTCGTCGCCTTTTGGGAACACGCTCCAACGGGATTGTGGACAACAATCCCCGGGATGGTCATCATCGCTACCCCGACCCTGCAACCCCTCAACCCCCTCCAGCTAATCCAGACGGTGAAACCCGTGGAGAAGCCTCGACGTCCACAAGGCACACCCGTTTGGATATTAACGAGGTAGACTAAGTCATAGTACCGAGTCTCAGTATGTCTACGCCTTATAATCATGTGACCTTGTAAATAAATGCAGACTGCTGGTGTGCCTATGTTTTAAATTGTAACCTTGCATAAATATGTTAGCATGCAGTTACTTTTTTATCCCGGGCACAGCTACCAAAAACCACCCCGACGACCCCCACAGTGATATGTCGCTTTAGGGAGATATGTGTATCTGTGGCATTGACCCCGACCCTTAGAGCAGAACTGACAAATTCATTACCGTTCACCACGGTAAATAACCCAGTCCCAAGGCTATATAAAAGGCCACCTCGCGACCTTGCCAAGTATCCCTCACCTTGTGCACAACTCTCACAGCCATTTCTTTGCCATGCCGAGCCCTATTATTTACCTGAGAACTCCAGATGCAACCCCAGGTAGCTTTGTTAAAATTTTGTGGGACTTTACCTGCAGTACCATGAGTGCTATCCACCCACCCCAGTACGAGTTGCTTTAATCAAGGATCACCCCATCCACCTCGAAATATTGGGCAGTGGTGCACATCCCTCCCGCAAATCTGAACCAAGACCCAACGGAGGTCTCCTTCGTAGGTAAATCCATGCCGACCCCGCATATGGCCATAGAAGCTGCTGCATGCGAAGCGCTTGCTCGCCTTCGATTCGCGGTACCCTACGCCAGCGATCGAGGGTATTATTACTTCCCGAGTCACGCAGCACCCGGAGAAGTAGCATCCTTTCCCGATGGACGAATTGAGAGAGACCCAGTGCTGGCCAACCTTGCCCAGTATGTCATCGCTCAAGAGCGTTTAACCCAACATGTGATGGGTTATCTCCAGAGCCTCTCTGATTTAAACCCTCAGATGGAGAGGTTAGTGGGTAATCATTCAGGTAAAAGTTATCTCCAGCACACTGACAACAGTTAGTGCCCGACACCGCACTTAGTCCTCATGATCACCGCCACCGCGGAGAGCTAACGCTCGAGCGGCAGCATCACGACGATCATCGGGGATCATCACGCACAGGAGCACGGAGAACCCCAGCAATGCCGCCAACCCTCCGCACACCAGGATCACGCACCAGTCCGGCATCACCTCCGCCATTAGAGCCTCGTCTCGAGCTCCTGCAAACAGAGTGGAGGAGAAGAAGAAGCGAGGCCAGGTGTGAGGAAGAATAAGGAGCACCTCAGTCATTTTATAGCTCGAGATCGGTGTACGGTGGGCGAAGTCCACCAGCGCCGCTCGTTGCTCGATCGCCGGTGTTTGGAGTCGAATCCGCGAGCAGTGCCGATAGCGCACTGGCCCGCGAGGTGAGTGCACGCTGCGCCGGCAGCTAGCACGCCGCGCACTACCACAGTACGGCCTGGATGCCCTACGCGCTAAATGTCGCCGCTGGAGAAAGCGCGGGAAGGCATGCGGGAGAGAAGAAGACGAGAGAGCCAGAGGTAGAAGAAGAGGCGGACAATGGGCCCCGGGTCCACCTATCAGCCAGAGGGAGCCCTGTGCTCCCGGTATGACCAGCGTATTTTAGAAATTTAGAATTTATTCTAAATTTACTATATTTCTCGTTTTCCCCAAACCATGGATTTTTTTCACGCAGCACCAGTGTTCCACACTGTAGTTTTACACCACTTATTGCCCGCACACTGTAGCCAAAATTTATTGTATGAACAGGATGGTTATTTTTGTGATATTACTTTAACGGTAGGAGAATTTTTTTTTAAAAAAAAACAACTTTTAGCAAATCTCGAGGACGAGATTTTTCTTAAGGGGGGTAGTGTTGTAACACCCCAAAAATTTAACCATATTTTGTTTATTAAAATTTTTCCAGGAGATTAAATTTTTTTACTCTCTGGATTTTCTTTTGATTTCAGAACCTCTCTTTTCTTTGATATTGTGGAGTTTTCATCCCAAGTGAAAACTTTTCAAAAATATTGTTGTACTTTTATACCCTCTCAAGAAACATTCATTTTATCAGTGGAAATTATTTATATGATTATTTTTCCCTGAGCTTTATTATTTTAAAAATGGTTTTTTCATAGTTTTGGGTTCCAATTGCATTACAACCCTTTGATAAATTTATTTAAAAATCCCACCAAAATTTGGGGATGACATGTGATGTTCCTAAATCACTTTTGTGCAAAAATATACTTTTGTATTGGAAATTTAGAGCCCTACCCCAAAGTTTCAGAACTAGTCCAGTTGGTACCTTTGCACTACAACCTCTTTAAATAATTCTTTAAAAAATTCACCAAGTATTTGGAGATCACAGTAGATGCATATAATTCATTTTTATGCAAAAACCTATGCATGTTCTTTGCAAGATTTGAGCAAACCATCCTCTTTTGCTCTGTGGACCAGATTGGCATTTTCTACGGCAACCACATTTTATTTTGCTCTGTTGCCCATGATTATTTTTCATGCTTATAGACCTCCCTACAAAACTCCTAAGTTCAGGAGGATGGACCCATTGGAGTAGTTTTGGTCCATGACACCATATCCTTTTCTTTCAGACCAGATTTGGTTTTCTCATATATTTGCACTAGCAAGTTTCTAGCTTTGGCCAACTAAGCTTGCCACCATCACCTACTTCTAAAGAGACTACGATCTGGAGATTTTGGCCTCCCCAAGAACTGCCTAGATGCCTCTAGCATTCTGATGAAAACTTTGTGTGCATAGCCAGTATTGGCATGATTTTTAGTTGGCATTATAAACTTGATCCCCTGACCTAACCCCCATGTCCATTAACCTCCTTGCAAACTCTAACCTAGTCCATTAATTGCCAGCCTCGCCAAGCACTCTAGCCCACCACGGCATTCTGTCGAGCATGTCGCGTCGTGCTCTGGCGCGCCAGGCGCCACGCTTTGCACGCCAAGACGCATAATCCGATCCGCCGCGTTCGCTACCCCGCGCCCTAGCCATTGCTCACCTGCAGAGCCACGCCCCGCCCTCGACCACTCGCCAGGACACTCCAAGCCGCCCTAGCGCCCTACAGCGCCGCCGTCAAGGCCCTCTTGGCGGCACGCCGGTGTCCACAGTACGCCTCTGCCATGGACGGCGCCGCCCGAGCCACAACTTCTCGCCAGCTGCCCTCGTGAGCAGGCCGTCCTTATCTTCAAGCCTTCCGCTTAGCATCGACCTGCTCCGCCATCGCCACGTCGCCTGCCCATAATGAAGTGGTCACCGCGATCTTATCTCTCGGCGGCGGAACCGACCTTCACCGGCTATAAATTGCCCAAGACCTCGCTCAAGCATCCTCAGGCAAGCCATAGAGTGCACCCCCCTCGCTCAAATACTTCTGAAACCACCGTCTTCTCCGCCTCCGACAACTTCATCTCGTCGTCCCTCGGCTAAATTCGCCAGTGCCGGAGCCCCTAGCCCTCCCAAAGGCGACCATCCTCTTCCCCTCAACCTTGCGGAGCCACTCAGACCCTCAAACGCGATCGGGAACCACCATAACTAGAAGCCCCAAACCTCCCGAGGCCACCTCCGCCGCGGAGCTCGCCGACGGTGACTCCCTCCGTCCCCACCTGCCTAGCGACCACCGGGAGGACCGCCCTGGACTGGCGGACCCATCCCCTCCCTCGGAGCCCCACGAGGAGCCGCCAATCGCCGGTGACGATCGCTGGAGTCCCGCCTCCGCTCGGGCAGAGGAAGAGGAGGGAGAGACGACTGGTCAAACCTGACCAGTGGGCCCCATGGACCCACTGTCAGTGACCCACACGCCGTCCACGCTGGAATAAGTGAAGACGTAGACCCAGAGTACGCCTTCGACGTGTTTAGTTTTCGAATCGTTTTTCTTTTTCTGTTTTATTTTTAAAAACAGAATTTGACTAAAACTTTGACTGGCTATAACTTTTTAAATATAACTCCAAATGAGTTGATTCTTCTTCCTACCTTCCTCAAATCTTGTCTAGTTTGTTTTCGTATTTATTTGGAAATTTTCCCAGACAACGTTTTGTGCTATTTTAAAAAATTATGTGTTGATTGAAATTTTCTTAAAATAGGATTTTGGAGAGAGAAGAAAACTTTCAAAAGTCTAGGGAAGCACCCTGCCTCCCCACAACTTGAAGGCAAGCATTCTGAACCCTGGCATAATAGTGTGTATGTTATTTGACACGGTTACAACGCCACCTCGACACGGAGTATCTGTTATTTTATGTGATGATATGTTCCTACTCATGAGTACATATTGATGATTTCATGCTATTGGGGCTTGATATGTTCGTGATAATAGTCACCATCATATGCCTTTCATGCATACCGGAAGGAATCCGGGAAGGCCTCTGTCTTCGGTAGACACGAGCTTGTCCCTAGTCCTCCATCGAGATGGTTGTGTCCGGTACGGCATGATGAGGTATGTCGAGTGGTGATTCTATCTGTTGGTCGAAATATAATTGTTATGCTAATCATGCAGGAAATACTTAAACCTCCTGAGTTGACCATAGATCGAGTCTTGTTCCGGTAACCCCCATGCTTGTTTCGTACTACCACTTGTCCCTGCCATAGGCAGGGTACGGTTCAGTAAGTCGTCAACCCCTTTCCCAAAGCACACACCGTCTGTAGAGGCCATGGTGGAAGATACCGGAGGCATCCGGTGAGCATGCCACCTGTCCGGGGCATGGGTGTTTTCGCTGGATCCAAGGGTAGCTCCCCTAGTTTGCGTGCGTTATAAATTTTGTGATTCCATGCTAAGTCGAGGTTGTAGCCTCCCCCACTTAGAGTTTCACTTAACAGGTGTCGTGGGTGATTCCAGACACCGGTAAGTTAGGCTGATGTGTGCGGTTAGGTGTGTTTTCAACTAAAAGACCCTAGACGGAATTAGTCCCGTTGGACTAAAGGAATCCGTTACTTGTGGGTAAAGAGTACGCCCTCTGCAGAGATTAAACATCTATTCGAATAGCTGTGTCCACGGTTAAGGACTATAGTCTGGGATGGGTCAAGTGTCGGTCTTAGTGTCGGCCTTTGGAGGAAAAACTGCTAAACCGGAACATGGATCATGACTTGTGACTTGTGATGATTATGATTACTTTTATTATGGACTAACCCATTTTATTATTTTAATTATCGAGTATCCCTGGGACAGTTCTACCTCCTGGATATTCACTATGATTACTTAATAAGCCCTTTATGTGGTGTCGCTCAGACGCCCGACTGTGGCATGCATGTCATTTCTTTTACTTATAAGCCCTTTATGTGGTGTCGCTCAGACGCCCGACCGTGGCATGCTTGTCATTTCTTTTACTTATAAGCCCTTTATGTGGTGTCGCTCAGACGCCCGACTGTGGCATGCTTGTCATTTCTTTTACTTATAAGCCCTTTATGTGGTGTCGCTCAGATGCCCAACTGAGGCATGCTTTATTTTATTGTCCTTTCGAGGCGTCGCTTCAGACACCCGATCGGTACATATTATTTCCACTCCATTATGGCATATTCATGTTGTATATAAATAACCCTCTTGCGTGCATCATGACTGACGTTGTGATTATAGTATATTTCAGAGCGTGATTATCGTTTGTTATATTATACCTGTGTTCATAAGGTTTGCGAGTACATTCAAAAGTACTCACTGGCTTGTCCGTGGCTATTGCCTTGGCCAGATCTCTTGCCTGGAGAGGAGCGATGCGATGACAGCCCCGGAACCTACGCAATGATGATAACAGCCTCGCGAAGATAGGAATTATCCTGGTCAGCTGTTCCTGTGAGAAATGGAGTCCCACAGACGCAGATGGACCACAAACCGCTTCCGCCATCAGCCACTAGAAACCATTTGCTATACTCATAGGCCACAATGGTCTTGTACTGCATATTATGTACTTTGCTTGGAATTTCTGTATCAAGTTGGTGCCTCATCAGCTAACAGTAATCCTGGGGCTGATGAGCACAAGGGCCATTTTCTAGGAAAAATATATCCCGAAATTCCGGTCCTGACAAACAGCCGGCCCCCTTCCAGCAGACCCACGCCGTCTTGTCGTGCTTCTTCCGCCTCCTCTTCGGTGTACATGGTGATTCGAGGGGAGTCGAATTCTATATCCATTGGGATGACGGCTTCGGCATCGTAGACGAGGAAGAAAGGCGTGAAGCCGGTTGACTTGTTTGGAGTTGTGCGCAGGCTCCAGAGGACGGCTGGCAGCTCGTCGAGCCAGCAGCCGGCCGAACGCTCTAGAGGCTCGACCAGTCGGGGCTTGATGCCGGACAAGATGAGGCCATTTGCTCGCTCCACCTGGCCGTTTGACTGCGGATGGGCAACGGATGCTAAGTCCAGTCGGATGCCCTGTGTCGCGCAGAAACGGGCCAAGGCGCCTTTGGCAAAGTTTGTGCCATTGTCGGTGATGATGCTGTGCGGTATGCCGTACCGGATGGTGATGTCAGAGATGACAGTTACAACTGTTGGACCATTCAGCTTCTTGATTGGTTTTGCTTCTATCCACTTGGTGAAATTGTCCACCGCGACGAGCAGATGAGTTATGCCGCCTCGCGCTGTTTTGAATGGTCCCACCATGTCCAGGCCCTAGACGACAAAGGGCCAGGCAATGGGAATAGTCTTGAGTGCAGAAGCCGGCTGATGGGGCTTGGAGCGGAACTTCTGGCACCCTTTACATTTTTGGACCAAGCCCTTGGCGTCTTCTAGAGCGGTCGGCCAGAAGAAGCCATGGCAGAAGGCTTTGGCGACAAGTGCTCTTGAAGCCGCATGGTGGCCACACTCGCCTTGATGGATATCCTTGAGAATTGCTTGGCCTTGCTCCGGCTCCACGCAACGCTGGTAGACGCCAGTGACACTGCGTCTCACAAGCTCTCTGTTGACTATGGTGTAGGCTGCTGCCCGGTGTTGCACTTGCCGGGCCGAGACCTCATCAGTTGGCAGCTCTTTGTTCACCAGGAAATTGAGGATGGGCTGGGCCCACGAAGGTGTTGCGACTTCTGCGACTGTCAGCACCGCAACTTGGACGAGGGCGGCTGGGCCGGGAGGCGGCGGGTTGGAGTCGGCAGCCGCTTGCTGGGTCAATGAAGTCCCCGGCCGATTGGTGCAGTCCCCGGGCCGAGCTCTAAAGTCCCCGGGCTGGCCGCTGCAGTCCCCAGGCCGGGTTCTAGAGTCCCCGGGCTGGGTGCGATTGCCGCGGCCCCCGGGCCGCCTGCCAGAATTCCCGTGCCGGCTGTTGGAGCTCTCAAGTCGGATCCGACTGCTTCATGAGGAGCCGACATGAAGATAGAATCTAATTCTAGCGATGGCTTGACAGACGGCTTGAGGAGGCGCTGAAGGGCGACACCGGTCGGTATTGCTTGACGGGTGGAGCCGATTCTTGCCAAGGCGTCTGCTTGCTCGTTGTCGTTCCTTGGCACATGGAGGAATTCGCACCCCTCAAAATATCCACTGAGTTGCTATATGAGGAAGCGGTAGCTCGCCATGTTTTCATCTTTGGCGTCCAGTCGCCTGACGATTGCTAGACCACCAAGTCAGAGTCACCATAACACAGGATCCGGCGGATGCCGAGCTCTTTGGCAAGCCGGAGGCCGTGAATGAGTGCCTCGTATTCGGCGACGTTGTTGGAGGCGGCGAAATGGATTTGCAGCACATATTTGAGCTTGTCGCCTTTGGGAGAGGTGAGGACGATGCCGGCTCCCAAACCGGTGCGCATCTTGGAACCATCAAAATGCATCCGCCAATGGGTGGAGTCGGGCACTGGTGGTAGGTACTGGGTCTCGGCCCAGTCAACGAGGAAGTCGGCCACCGCTTTTGACTTGATGGCGGTGTGAGGCTGGTAGTAGATGGTGTAGGGGGCCAAATCTATGGCCCATTTGGCCACTCGTCCCGAAGCATCTCGGCTTCCAATGATCTCGGCCTGTGGGGCTGTGCAGACCATGGTGATTGGGTGCTCTTGGAAGTACAGCTTCAGCTTCTTGGTGGCAAAGTGCACGCCATAGCACATCTTCTGGTAGTGGGGGTAGTTTTTCTTGGAGGTCGACAGTACTTCACTCAAATAATATACAGGTCTCTGGACTGGCAGTGCCTTGCCTCCCTCCTTGCGCTCTACCACGATGACTGTGCTGACCACTCGGCTGGTGGCGGCGATGTAGAGGAGCATGGGCTCCTATGGAGTCAGAGCCGCCAGGACAGGTGGAGTAGTCAACATCTTCTTGATCTGGAGAAAAGCTTCGTCCGCCTTGTCGTTCCACTCGAAAAAAGTGGATTTCTTCATGAGCTGGTACAAGGGAAGAGCCTTCTGACCCACCCGACTGATGAATCGGCTGATGGATGCCAAGAAGCCAGTGAACTTCTGCACATCCAACAGTCGGGTGGGTATCTCCATCCTCTCGATGGCCTTGATCTTCACGGGGTTGCACTCTATGCCGCGTTCTGAGACCAGGAATCCAAGGAGCTGGTCGGCTGGTACTCTGAAGACGCACTTCTCTGGGTTGAGCTTGATTTGAAATCGGCGCAGGTTTTCAAAGGTCTCCTTGAGGTCTTCCAGCAGCTTTCCATGCTTCTCCGTATTCACCACCACATCGTCCACATAAACGTGGACGTTTCTGCCGAGTTGCTTGAGGAGGCACTTCTGCATGCAACGTTGAAATGTGGCGCCGGCATTCCTCAAGCCGAACGTCATGGTGAAGTAGCAGAAGGCTCCAAATGGCGTGATGAAGGCGGTCTTCAGTCTGTCAGCCGGGTTCAGCTTGATCTGGTGATATCCCGAATATGCATCCAAAAAACTCAACAGCTCGCATCCGGCTGTGGAGTCTATCACTTGGTCGATTCTTGGTAACGCAAAGGGGTCTTTGGGGCAAGCTTTGTTGAGGCTGGTATAATCAATACACATGCGCCACTGCTTGTTTTTCTTCAGCACGAGGACTGGGTTGGCTAGCCACTCTGGAAAGAACACTTCCATGATGAAGCCGGCTGCCAGCAGTCGGGCTATCTCTTTTCCAACGACTCTTATCTTCTCTTCTGACAGGCGGCGCAAGGGCTGCCTGACTGGTTTGGCATCGGGCCAGACATGTAACTTGTGCTCGGCGAAATCCGTCGGGACACCCGGCATGTCTTTGGGGGACCATGCAAAGATGTACCGATTCTCACGGAGGAAATCGACGAGCTCGCCTTCCTATTTGCTGTCATGGTTTGCACCTATGACAGCGTACCTCTCCGGGTGCTCCGGGTCCAAGGGTATCTTCTTCGTCTCTTTGGCCGGCTTGAACGAGCCCTCAGCTTCTGACTCCTCGGGATCGGGCGACATCTCTGGCTGCTTGCCTGCCATCGCCACGACCCGGCCAAGGAGCCGCTTCTCAGCTGTGATCACGAGGGACTCGACCAACCGACTGCTCTCGGCCGCGCAGGCGGACGACTTCCTGTAGTCGCCGGCTATAGTCAGAATCCCCTTGGAACTCGGCATCTTCATTTTGAGGTAGGCATATTGGGGGACCGCCATGAACTTGGCCAGAGCAGGCCGGCCAAGTAGCGCATGGTATGGGCTCTCAAGGTCCACCACTTCAAACCAGACCGGCTCTCGGCGGAAGTGATCTTTGTCCCCAAAGAGGACGTCTATCTGGATCTTGCCGATTGGCGAGCAGGAAAGGCCAGGAACTATGCCATGGAAAACAATCCGGCTGGGCTGGAGCTGCCTTTGTTTGATTCCTAACTTCTCCATGGTGTCTTTGTATAGGATGTTGATGCTGCTGCCGCCATCTATTAGAACTCGGGAGAAACGAGCGGCTCGCCTATCTATGGCAAAGGTGGCATCCAAAACCAGGGCATAAGAGCCGGGATTGGGCATCACCTCTGGGTGGTCAGCTCTGCTCCAGCTGATGGGCTTCTCAGACCAATGCATGAACTCTGGGGTCTCCGATGCTACCGCATTCACTTCTTGTTGCTGCAGCCGTCTACTGTGTCAGTCACTGGCCACGCTGGTGAACACGACATAGGCTCCGTGCTCTTCTGGATACTCATCTTGTACGACTCCGACTGGCCTGACCGCCGGCTGCTGGGCCGGGGGAGGAGGCGGCTGCCCGGCATGCGGGGGAGGCACGAGGCCGTCTCCCTTGGCGATCCTGGTGAGCCAATGGAACTTCCGAGTGGTTTGGTTGGATGGCTTCACACCGCTATGGAACTTGCAGGGTGCATCCAGAGTCTGCTCGTATGAGAAAGCCGGAAGCAAGTTGGGCTTGCCGCCCTTCTGGCGCTTGGGTGGAGGTTGCCCTTCCGGCTGCTGGTCTTTGACTGTCTTCACCTGCCGGCTGGTGGAAGCCGGCTGCGTGGCCTTGCGCTTGTGTTCGTTCTGCTATTGACGCCGACTGGTGTCACCAGCCGGGGTTCGGGGAGCTTGAGGGGCCACTTTGCCAGACGCATTTACTTGGATCTCTGCCTTCATGGAGGAGTCGGCTGTGGCGTATTTGTCTGCTATGATCAGCAGCTCATCCAGGGTCTCCGGCTCGTCGCAGAGAAGCTTGTGCTTGAGGAGAGTACCCTCTCGGCATCCGGTGGTGAAGTACTCGATGGCCTGCACCTCGTGCATGCCTTCGCAAGAGTTGCGGAGCTCGGCCCAGCGCGTGAGGTAGTCGCAAGTCGACTCGTTGGGGCCTTGTACACACAAGGAGAGCTGGCGGAGCTTGGGCGGCTGCTTGTATGTGCTGGTGAAGTTGCGGACGAAGGCGTCGGTGAAGTCGACCCAGCTGTTGATGCTTCGGTGCTTCAGACTGTTCAGCCATGTCCGGGCTGTGCCTTGGAGCATGAGCGGAACGTATTTCACAACAACGCTTTGTTGCCGTTGCTATCTTGTGGCTATGGAGTAGTCGACCAGCCAGTCCTCCGGCTTCACGGAGCCGGTGTATTTGGGCGTGTCTCTTGGGAGCGTGAACCCTTTGGGAAAGGGCTCATCTCGAATACCGGGGCCGAAACATGGCGGACCCAACTCATCTTCTTCTTCTAGCGCCAGGGACCGCTGGAGACGGTCGATCCGGTGGCGGGCATCATTTTCTCTGATTCCTTCTCGGCGGCCAAGGCAGTCGCCGAGTGACGGGTGGTCGACAGGCGGCGGGGAAACGCGCCTTTCCCGGCGAGGGGGAGGAGGCGGACAGTCGTCCCGCCGTTCCACTTCTCTTGAGCGGCCATCTTGGTCGGGCTCTATAGCGATCCGAGTCCAACTGCGGCTGGCAGCCGGTCCCTTGTCTCTTCCTCCGCGGACGCCACCAGTCAGTGTCCGGGATGTCGTGCCTTGATCTCGGCGGGGAGGCAAATCGTCGTCTTGCCGGTGTGGCGCCTCAGTGTGGCAGCCGGCCTCATGCTGCTCAGCAGCCGCATCAAGGAGCCGCTGGATGCGCTCCGCCATCTGGCGACGTTCTTCGCCCACGAACTTGTCCAGCTCTTCAGCTGTTGCCTGGGCATCTCGGATGTTCTCCGCAGGCGTGGCGTAGACGGGGCGATCTGCCCCGAACAGGTTGGCGATGGCCACGCCGCGCTGCTGGACCGCGCCAAGGCGGCTGGGCCCGGCCGGAGCCGGCGTGCCGCCTGCAGCGTGGTCGATCTTGCGCTGGTAGGCTTCCAACAGGCGTCTCATGCTAGCCAACTTCTTGGCACCTTCGACGAGCTGGATGCGGCGTGCCTCCAGCGTCTCAGCGTCGGCGTCTTCTGGGATGGGCGCCGCCAAGTCTTGCAGCGCCGCATCGAGAGGGTCGCGAGCACCTCCGCCGGAGTGCTCGCCGTGACCTATGACCAGCACCTCCGTGACGGTGCTTCCGCCGCTCCTCGTGCGAGGGAGCGGCTCGTCGTACACCACCATGTCGGTGTGGAACGCGTCGAGCGACACGGTGTCGGAATCAACCAACATCGGGTCGGTGGAGCCTACAGACTCCAGGTCTACAGCTGGCTCGCTGGTGACGTGGAGTTGATCGAGGAGGCCCGCGAGAAGGCCCTCAGGGCCGTCTGTGCCCGCGTCGGACGCGGGCTCGCCATAGAGGTGGACCTCACCGATGAGATCAGTGAGGCAGCTTGCCGCGCAGGCGAATTCCATGCCATGCAGCGTGTCGGCGCAGACTCCGTCTGGCGTGCCAGGCTGGCTGCGCTTGCCAGGGAGGAAAAGGGTTCCCGTCCAGAGCAGGTCTCCGGACGACGGTGCACCTCTCCCCATGGTGGGCGCCAAATGTCGGGGGTTGGGTGGGACATATGCCAAGGGATGGCTTATCATGGTGGGAGCGAGTAGAACGTCGCCGGTGCCTGGAAGCGGGATGAGGCGTAGACACGTACGCCGGCGAACTTTACCCAGGTATGGGGCTCTCCGTGGAGATAACACCCCTAGTCCTGCTCTGCGGGGTCTCCGGATGATCACTAAGGCATTAGTGATACAATGGCGCTCCTTGAGCTGTATGCTAGAGGTGGAAGAGAGCAAGGCTAGCTCTCTCCTCTCTCTATGTATGAGTCTAGTTCTAACAGGTTCGGAACCCCCTTGCATGGGTGCCCTGGGGTTTTTTTATAGGCCTACCCCCCAGGGGTACAATGGTAATCCGGCCGGGCGTAGGGCCCGACCGTCAGTCTCTTTGGCCGCCGGCTTTTCGGCCGACTTCTGGGGCCCGCCGCCTGGTGGGCCCCGCCGACTGGTTGGGTATGGGGCCGACAGGCCGTACTCGCCGCTTCCGGGTCTTGTTGGCAGCTGATCACTGTTGCCATGTCTCTGATGATGCGGGCTTGGTCAGAGGGTCATGGCAGCAGCTCCGCCACCTGGCGGGCGGTTACTGTAGCCACTCCCTGTCTCGTCTGATTAATGGCGCGTGGGGCCCGAGGAAGGGGCGAGCCGACTCCTAGGGGCCGACCTCCCTCGAGTCCGACTGGTAAGGCTCTTGTCGTCTTCTGGGCTCTCGCTGACTGGTGGGGTCCATCGTGCTTGGGCCGTACAGACAGGCCGTCGTGGGAGCAGGACTCCACTTTCTCGTGATGATGTCAGGGATGGCATGGCAACAGTGCCGCGCCGGGCGGAGATCTCCTTCGGTACTACGCACTGTGGCCACGCCAGCCCCTGGAAAGGGGAGGGTATGGGCTACACTATAGCCATTCCCCGTCCCGTCCCCGCCGATGAGGGCATGGGCTTTGCCGTTGATGTGGGCCAACTCCTCGGGGCCGGCTTCCCTAGAAGCCGCCAGTTAGGAGTCGACTTGTCCTCACCTCGCCTCTAGGACTCGGTCGCTTATGGGCAGCCGGCTGTTCCTCCAGCTGGCTTCCAGAAGACGGCCCTTCACCTTGGCGTCTTGAGGGGCGCAATCAGCCCTGATACATTGAAAGGCTATGGGCTTCGGGTTAGCCTACCCGTGGCCCATTACTCCGACATATTTTCAAGCAATTTGGTGGCTTCAACCAAAGTAATTTCCACAAAAGTACCACCCGCGGCGGAATCTAAAAGATTACGAGAAACAAAATTCAACCCCGCATAAATTTTTTGTATGATCATCCAAAGATGTAGCCCATGAGTTGGGAAATTCCTTAGCATCATTTTCATCCTTTTCCAAGATTGTGCAACATGCTCATGCTCAAGTTGCTTGAAGTTCATGATCTGGGTTCTAAGGGAAATAATTTTTGCGGGCAGATAATACTTAGTAATGAAAGCATCTTTGCACTTATTCCAAGAATCGATACTATTGCGAGGCAACAAAGAAAACCAAATTTTTGCATGATCTCGCAAAGAAAACAAAAGTAATTTCAACTTCACAACATCATTGTCCACATCTTTTTTCTTTTGCATATCTCATAATTCCACGAATGTGTTAAGATGGGACGCGACATCCTCATTAGGAGTACCGGAAATTTGATCTTTCATAACAAAATTCAGCAAATCAGTATTAATATCACAAGACTCAGCACTAGTGGCGGGAGGAGAAATTGGAGTGCCAATAAAATCATTGTTGTTGGTATTTGAGAAATCACACAACTTGGTGTTCTCTTGAGTCATTGTGACTACGCAACAAGATTGCACTCTAAAACAGATCCGACAAGAAAATGGCGAACGAAAAAGTGGGCGTTATATGACAAATTTTTGTGAAGTGGGGGAGAGGAAAATGAGAGGCAAATGGAAAATAATGTAAATTGCGAGGAGATGATATTTGTGATTAGGAACCTAGTAAATGTTGATGATATCTCCCTGGCAACGGTGCCAGAAATTCCTTTTGATGTTGGCTTGAACTACGTCGGTATTTCCCCAAAGAGGAAGGGATGATGCAGCACAACAACGGTAGGTATTTCCCTCAGTGATGAGACCAAGGTTATCGAACCAGTAGGAGAATCACGCAACACTACGTGAACGACACCTGCACACAAATAACAAATACTCGCAACCCGACGTGTTAAAGGGGTTGTCAATCCCTTTCGGGTAACGGCGCCAGAGATAGGCAAACAGACGTGAGAGAGTTGTAAATATCGATAGATCGAACGCCAAATAAAATAAAGTGCAGCAAGGTATTTTTGTATTTTTAGTTTATTAGATCTGACAATAAAAGCAAAGGAAAATAGATCGCAAAGGCAAATATGGTAAAGAAGAGACCCGGGGGCCATAGATTTCACTAGTGGCTTCTCTCGAGAAAAATAGCAAACGGTGGGTGAACAAATTACTGTTGGGCAATTGATTTTTTTAGAAATGGAGGAGGACCCCCGGACTCTGCATCTGGACGATGCATGCAACCAATTTATGAATTATTCACACAAGACCTTACAAAGTCATACAGAAGTAAGGCTAAAGCCACCGTCCAGGCAACATCTGTCGCTACTTCTATCTAGTTGATGAAGGGATGCTGATAGTCTGGGCCTAATACCAAATAGACCTCGCAGCCAAACCTAACATCTAAGACCTGAGGTCCCAACCAGGATGCCTGCCGGGTATGTGGCACCCACCAGTCCGGCGCACTCCTCAACCAGGACGCCAGCCGGGTATGAGGCTGCCACAGCCACCTGCCACCAATTCATCTTTAGTGTTGTACTGCTGCATGTACCTTGCCCGGTCTAGCTTCCGTCGACGCCATCATCACACCAGACAACGCCACCATCCTGCGCTCGTCCATCATCACACGCCTACCAGCGAGACCCCGCTGCTCCATGCCGCAGAGACCAGCCGTTGTTGACTTGTCAGATACCACGCCGCTCGTCCTCTTGTCCCCTCCATCCAACACTTGATCCAAAACGATGCCCCCAGGAGGGAGAACAACATCGAAACGTCGCCATCGTCCAATCCGGTAGACCTAGATCTAGGGTTTCCCCCGGAACCTTCTGATCAGGTTGACGTGACCTGCAACGACGATGCCTCGAGAAGGGAACGACGTCCGAGACGCCACCATCGTCCGCCATGACCGCAGTCAGGCGTGATTTTCATCGGAAGCCACGTCGTCCCGATCTTGAGGTTGGCTGGAACCGAGCGGAGTTTCGCCACAAAGTCGTATGCCGCTGTCGGTAAACCGGCGAAGATCCGACATCTCCTCACCGGTCCCTCCACGCACCACCGGTCGGCGGAAGGCCACCCCGTGGCGGATCCAATCGGGGCGTTGGATCCATAGTCGCCGCCGCCACCATCTTCGCGCAGATCAGGTACCCTGTCGGATGGGGCGCTGCCACCACCGACGTCCATATCAGGGCCGCCGCTCCGCCGGCTTATGGCGCTTCAACCGCCGCCGCACGGCAAGGGATCGCCGCCCCAGCCGCCGCCTTCGGATCTCACGAGAAGGGCCACCCCTGCTGCCTCAGATGAGATCTCACCGCATCCACCCACCCAGGTGCCTTCGGTGCCGGGCCCACCGCCACCGCGGTCCTCGCCGGCGACAACGACGGCATTGGGAGGCGCGAGAGGAGGTCTGCAACGCTAGGGTTCGGGGTGAAGGAAATATGCCCTAGAGGCAATAATAAAGTTATTATTTATTTCCTTATATCATGATAAATGTTTATTATTCATGCTAGAATTGTATTAACCGGAAACATAATACATGTGTGAATACATAGACAAACAGAGTGTCACTAGTATGCCTCTACTTAACTAGCTCGTTAATCAAAGATGGTTATGTTTCCTAACCATAGACATGAGTTGTCATTTGATTAACGGGATCACATCATTAGGAGAATGATCTGATTGACATGACCCATTCCGTTAGCCTAGCACTTGATCGCTTAGTATGTTGCTATTGCTTTCTTCATGACTTATACATGTTCCTGTAACTATGAGATTATGCAACTCCGTTTACGGAGGAACACTTTGGGTACTACCAAACGTCACAACGAATCTGGGTGATTATAAAGGAGTACTACAGGTGTCTCCAAAGGTACATGTTGGGTTGGCGTATTTGAGATTAGGTTTTGTCACTCCGATTGTCGGAGAGGTATCTCTGGGCCTTCTCGGTAATACACATCATATAAGCCTTGCAAGCATTGCAACTAATAAGTTAGTTGCGAGATGATGTATTACGGAACGAGTAAAGAGACTTTCCGTAACGAGATTGAACTAGGTATTGGATACCGACGATCGAATCTCGGGCAAGTAACATACCGATGACAAAGGAACAAAGTATGTTGTTATGCGGTTTGACCGATAAAGATCTTCGAGAATATGTAGGAACCAATATGGGCATCCAGGTTCCGCTATTGGTTATTGACCAAGAATAGTTCTAGGTCATGTCTACATAGTTCTCGAACCCGTAGGGTCCGCACGCTTAAGGTTTCGATGACAGTTATATTATGAGTTAATGAGTTTTGATGTACCGAAGGAGTTCGGAGTCCCGGATGAGATCGGGGACATGACGAGGAGTCTCGAAATGGTCGAGACGTAAAATCGATATATTGGACGACTATATTCGAGTTCAAAAGGTTCGAATGATTCGGTATTTTTCGAGTACCGGAGAGTTACAGGAATTCGCCGGGAGAAGTATTGGGCCTTATTGGGCCTGCGGGAAAGAGAGAGGGCTGCCTAGGGCAGGCCGCGCCCCATGGCCTAGTCCGAATTGGACTAGGGAGGCCGCACCCTCCTTCCTTCCTTCCTTTTCCCTTCCTAGTCTCCTACTCCTACTACTTGGAAGGACTCCTAGTTGGACTAGGAAGGGGAATCCTACTCCGGTGGGAGTAGGACACCCCTAGGGCGCGCCTCTCTCCTTGGCTGGCCCCTCCTCCTTGCTCCTTGATATCACGGGGCAGGGGCACCCCATGACACACAAGTTGATCTACGGATCATTCCTTGGCCGTGTCGGTGCCCCCTCCACCATATTCCACTTCGGTCATATCGTCGCGAGCTTAGGCGAAGCCCTGCGCCGGAGAAGTCATATCGTCATGGAGCTTAGGCGAAGCCCTGCGTCGGTGGAGCATCATCATCGTCCCACGCCGTCGTCGTCGACGGAACTCATCCCGACACTTTGCTGGATCGGAGTTCGGGATCGCCATCGAGCTGAACGTGTGCGAACTTCGGAGGTGCCGTCGTTCGGTGCTTGGATCGGTCGGATCGTGAAGACGTCGACTACATCAACCGCGTTGTTATAACGCTTCCTCTTCGGGTCTCACAGTGCGTGGATAGACACTCTCCCTCTCGTTGCTATGCCATCACCATGGTCTTGCGTGTGCGTAGGAATTTCTTTGAAATTACTCGTTCCCCAACAAATGGTATCGAGCCTGGTTTTATGCGTTGATGTCATGTGCACGAGTAGAACACAAGTGAGTTGTGGGCGATATAAGTCATACTGCTTACCAGCATGTCATACTTTGGTTCGGCGGTATTGTGAGATGAAGCGGCCCGGACCGACATTACGCCAGACGCTTACGCGAGACTGGTTTCACCGCTTGAGCACTAGTTGCTTAAAGGTGACCGGCGGTGTCGCTTTCTCTCACTTTAGTTGAACTGAGTGTGGCTACGCCCGGACCTTGCGAAGGTTAAAACAGCACCAACTTGACAAACTATCGTTGTGGTTTTGATGCGTAGGTAAGAACGGTTCTTGCTCAGCCCGTAGCAGCCACGTAAAACTTGCAACAACAAAGTAGAGGACGTCTAACTTGTTTTTGCAGGGCATGTTGTGATGTGATGTGGTCAAGACGTGATGCTATATTTTATTGTATGAGATGATCATGTTTTGTAACCGAGTTATCGGCAACTGGCAGGAGCCATATGGTTGTCGCTTTATTGTATGAAATGCAAACGCCATGTAATTGCTTTACTTTATCACTAAGCAGTAGTGATAGTCGTAGAAGCAATAGTTGGCGAGACGACAACGATGCTACGATGGAGATCAAGGTGTCGCGCGGTGGCGATGGTGATCATGACGGTGCTTGGCGATGGAGATCACAAGCACAAGATGATGATGACCATATCATATCACTTATATTGATTGCATGTGATGTTTATCCTTTATGCATCTTATCTTGCTTTGATTGACGGTAGCATTATAAGATGATCTCTCACTAAAATTATCAAGAAGTGTTCTCCTCGAGTATGCACCGTTGCCAAAGTTCGTAGTACCCGGACACCCACGTGATGATCGGGTGTGATAAGTTCTCGTCCATCTACAACGGGTGCAAAACAGTTGCACACGCGAATACTCAGTTAAACTTGACGAGCCTAGCATATAACAGATATGGCCTCGAACACGGAGACCGAAAGGTCGAACGTGAATCATATAGTAGATATGATCAACATAGTGATGTTCACCATTCAAACTACTCCATCTCACGTGATGATCGGACATGGTTTAGTTGATTTGGATCATGTAATCACTTAGATGACTAGAGAGATGTCTATCTAAGTGGGAGTTCTTAAGTAATATGATTAATTGAACTTTAATTTATCATGAACTTAGTCCCGGTAGTATTTTGCAAATTATGTTGTAGATCAATAGCTCGCGTTGTTGCTTCCCTATGTTTTTATATGTGTTCCTAGAAAATTGTATTGAAAGATGTTAGTAGCAATGATGCGGATTGGATCCGTGATCTGAGGTTTATCCTCATTGCTGCAGAAAGAATTATGTCCTTAATGCACCGCTAGGTGACAGACCTATTGCAGGAGCAGATCGCACGTTATGAGCGTTTGGCTAGCTCAATATGAGCGAGATCTGACGTTATGAACGTTTGGCTAGCTCAATATGATGACTACTTGATAGTTTAGTGCACCATGCTTAACGGCTTAGAATCGGGACTTCAAAGGCGTTTTGAGCGTCATGGACCATATGAGATGTTCCAGAATTGAAGTTAATATTTCAAGCAAATACCCGAGTTGAGAGATATGAAGTCTCCAACAAGTTCTATAGCTAAAAGATGGAGGAGAATCGCTCAACTAGTGAGCATGTGCTCAGATTTTCTGAGTACTTCAATCGCTTGAATCAAGTGGGAGTTAATCTTCCGGATAAGATAGTGATTGACAGAATTCTCTAGTCACCATCACTAAGTTAGTAGAACTTCGTGATGAACTATAGTATGCAAGGGATGACGAAAAAGATTCTCGAGCTCTTCGCGATGCTAAAATCGGCGAAGGTAGAAATCAAGAAAAACATCAAGTGTTGATGGTTGACAAGACCACTAGTCTCAAGGAAAATGGCAAAGGGAAGAAGGGGAACTTCAAAAGGAACGTCAAGCAAGTTGCTGCTCGAGTGAAGAAGCCCAAGTCTAGACCTAAGCCTGAGACTGAGTACTTTTGATGCAATGGAACTGGTCACTGGAAGTGGAACTACCCCTGAATATTTGGTGGATAAGAAGGATGGCAGAGTGAACAAGGTTATATTTGATATACAGGTTATTGATGTGTGCCTTACTAGTGTTTATAGTAGCCCCTGAGTATTTGATACTCGTTCGGTTGCTAAGATTAGTAACTCAAACAGGAGTTACGAGAATAAACAGAGACTAGTTGAAGGGAAGTGACGATGAGTGTTGGAAGTAGTTCCAAGATTGATATGATCATCATCGCACACTCCCTATACTTTCGGGATTAGTGTGGAACCTAAATAAGTGTTATTTGGTGTTGAGCATAAATATGATTTGATCATGTTTATTGCAATACTGTTATTCATTTAAGTAAGAGAATAAATTGTTGTTCATTTACATGAATAAAACCTTATATGGTTACACACCCAATGAAAATGGTTCATTGGATCTCGATCATAGTGATACACATATTCATAATATTGAAACCAAAAGATGCAAAGTTAATAATAATAGTGCAACTTATTTGTGGCACTTGCCGTTTAGGTCATATTGGTGTAAAGCGCATGAAGAAAACTCCATGCTTGATGGACTTTTGGAATCACTTGATTATGAATCATTTGATGCTTGCGAACCGTGCCTTTTGGGCAAGATGACTAAAACTCCGTTCTCGGAACAATGGAACAAGCTCTTGACTTATTGGAAATAATACATACCGATGTATGCGATCCAATGAGTGTTGATGCTCGTGGCAAGTATTGTTATTTTCTGACCTTCACAGATGATTTGAGCAGATATGGGTATATCTACTTGATGAAACATAAGTCTGAAATAATTGAAAAGTTCAAAGAATTTCAGAGTGAAGTGGAAAATCATCGTAACAAGAAAATAAAGTTTCTGCGATCTGATCGTGGAGATAAATATTTGAGTTACGAGTTTGGTCTTCATTTGAAACAATGTGAAATAGTTTCGCAACTCACGCCATATGGAACACCACAGCATAATGATGTGTCCGAACGTCGTAACCGCACTTTATTGGATATGATGCGATCTATGATCGGTTTACCACTATCATTTTGGGGTTATGCATTAGAGACAGCTGCATTCACGTTTAAAAGGGCACCATCTAAATACGTTGAGACGACACAATATGAACTATGGTTTAGCAGTAAACCTAAGCTGTCGTTTCTTAAAGTTTGGAATTGTGATGCTTATGTGAAAAAGTTTTCACCTGATAAGCTCGAACCCAAATCGGAAAAGTGCGTCTTCATAGAATACCCAAAGGTAACTATTGGGTACACCTTCTATCACAGATCCGAAGGCAAGTTTTTCGTTGCTAAGATGGATCCTTTCTAGATAAGAAGTTTTTCTCGAAAGAAGTGAGTGGGAGGAAAGTAGAACTTGATGAGGTAATTGTACCTTCTCCCTTATTGGAAAGTAGTTCATCACGAAATCAGTTCCAAAGATGATTCCTACACCAATTAGTGAGGAAGTTAATGATGATGATCATGAAACTTCAGATCAAGTTGCTACCAAACCTCGTAGGTCTTCGAGTAAGATCCGCACCAGAGTGGTACGGTAATCATGTTCGGAAGTCATGTTACTAGACCATGATGAACCTACGAAATATGAGGAAGCGATGATGAGCCCAGATTCGCGAAATGGCTTGAGGCCATGAAATCTGAGATAGGATCCATGTATGAGAACAAAGTATGGACTTTGATTGACTTGCTCTATGATCAGCAAGCCATGTTAAATAAATGGATCTTCAAGAGGAAGATGGACACCGATAGTAGTGTTACTATCTACAAAGCTAGACTTGTCGAAAAGGTTTTAGACAAAGTTCAAGATGTTGAATACAATGAGATTTTCTCACTTGTATCGATGCTTAAAAGTCTGTCCGAATCATGTTAGCAATTGCCACATTTTATGAAATCGGCAAATGAATGTCAAAACTGCATTCCTTAATGGTTTTCTTAAAGAAGAGTTGTATATGATGCAACGAGAAGATTTTGTCAATCCTAAAGGTGCTAACAAAATGTGCAAGCTCCAGCGATCCATCAATGGACTGGTGCAAGCATCTCGGAGTTGGAATATACGCTTTGATGTGTTGATCAAAGCATATGATTTTATCAGACTTTTGGAAAGGCCTGTATTTACAAGTAAGTGAGTGGGAGCACTACAGCCTTTCGATAAGTATATGTGAATGACATATTGTTGATCGGAAATAATGTAGAATTATTCGCAAAGCATAAAGGAGTGTTTGAAAGGAGTTTTTCAAAGAAAGACCTCGGTGAAGCTGCTTACATATTGAGCATCAAGATCTATAGAGATAGATCAAGACGCTTGATATGTTTTTCAATGAATACATACCTTGACAAGATTTTGAAGTAGTTCAAAATGGAACAGTCAAAGAAAGAGTTCTTGCCTGTGTTACAAGGTGTGAGATTGAGTAAGACTCATAACCCGACCACGGCAGAAGATAGAAAGAGAATGGAAGTCATTCCCTATGCATCAACCATAGGTTCTATAAAGTATGTCATGCTATGTACCAGATCTATTGCATACCCTACCACTAAGCTTGGCAAGAGAGTGCAATAGTGATCTAGGAGTAGATCAATGGACGGCGGTCAAAATTATCCTTAGTAGAATAAGGATATGTTTCTCGATTATGGAAGTGAAAAAGGTTAAATAAATAAAGGGTTACGTCGATGCAAGTTTTAACACTAATCTAGATGACTCGAGTCTCAATCTGGATACATATTGAAAGTGGGAGCAATTAGCTAGAGTAGCTCCGTGCAAGAGCATTGTAGACATAGAAATTTGCAAAATACTTACGGCTCTGAATGTGACAGACCGTTGACTAAAATTATCTCACAAGCAAAACATGATCACACCTTAGTACTCTTTGGGTGTTAATCACATAGCGATGTGAACTAGATTACTAACTCTAGTAAACCCTTTGGGTGTTGGTCACATGTCGATGTGAACTATGGGTGTTAACCACATATAGATGTGAACTATTGATGTTAAATCACATGGCGATGTGAACTAGATTATTGACTCTAGTGCAAGTGGGAGATGAAGGAAATATGCCCTAGAGGCAATAATAAAGTTATTATTTATTTCCTTATATCATGATAAATGTTTATTATTCATGCTAGAATTGTATTAACCGGAAACATAATACATGTGTGAATACATAGACAAACAGTGTCACTAGTATGCCTCTACTTAACTAGCTCGTTAATCAAAGATGGTTATGTTTCCTAACCATAGACATGAGTTGTCATTTGATTAACGGGATCACATCATTAGGAGAATGATCTGATTGACATGACCCATTCCGTTAGCCTAGCACTTGATCGCTTAGTATGTTGCTATTGCTTTCTTCATGACTTATACATGTTCCTGTAACTATGAGATTATGCAACTCCGTTTACGGAGGAACACTTTGGTACTACCAAACGTCACAACGTGAATCGGGTGATTATAAAGGAGTACTACAGGTGTCTCCAAAGGTACATGTTGGGTTGGCGTATTTCGAGATTAGGTTTTGTCACTCCGATTGTCGGAGAGGTATCTCTGGGCCTTCTCGGTAATACACATCATATAAGCCTTGCAAGCATTGCAACTAATAAGTTAGTTGCGAGATGATGTATTACAGAACGAGTAAAGAGACTTGCCGGTAACGATATTGAACTAGGTATTGGATACCGACGATCGAATCTCGGGCAAGTAACATACCGATGACAAAGGGAACAAAGTATGTTGTTATGCGGTTTGACCGATAAAGATCTTCGTAGAATATGTAGGAACCAATATGGGCATCCAGGTTCCGCTATTGGTTAATGACCAAGAATAGTTCTAGGTCATGTCTACATAGTTCTCGAACCCGTAGGGTCCGCACACTTAAGGTTTCGATGACAGTTATATTATGAGTTAATGAGTTTTGATGTACCGAAGGAGTTCAGAGTCCCGGATGAGATCGGGGACATGACGAGGAGTCTCGAAATGGTCGAGACGTAAAAATCGATATATTGGACGACTATATTCGGAGTTCGGAAAGGTTCGAATGATTCGGTATTTTTCGAGTACCGGAGAGTTACAGGAATTCGCCGGGAGAAGTATTGGGCCTTATTGGGCCCTGCAGGAAAGAGAGGGGCTGCCTAGGGCAGGCCGCGCCCCCATGGCCTAGTACGAATGGACTAGGGAGAGGGGCCGCACCCCCTCCTTCCTTCCCTTCCCTTTTCCCCTTCCTAGTCTCCTACTCCTACTACTTGGAAGGACTCCTAGTTGGACTAGGAAAAGGGGAATCCTACTCCCGGTGGGAGTAGGACACCCCTAGGGCGCGCCTCTCTCCTTGGCTGGCCCCCTCCTCCTTGCTCCTTAATATACGGGGGCAGGGGGGCACCCCATGACACACAAGTTGATCTACGGATCGTTCCTTAGCCGTGTGCGGTGCCCCCTCCACCATATTCCACTTGGTCATATCGTCATGGCGCTTAGGCGAAGCCTGCGCCGGAGAAGTCATATCGTCGCGGAGCTTAGGCGAAGCCCTGCGTCGGTGGAGCATCATCATCGTCACCACGCCGTCGTCTTGACGAAACTCATCCCGACACTTTGCTGGATCGAGTCCGGGATCGTCATCGAGCTGAGCGTGTGCGTAACTCGGAGGTGCCGTGACGTTCGGTGCTTGGATCGGTCGGATCGTGAAGACGTATGACTACATCAACCGCGTTGTTATAACGCTTCCGCTTTCGGTCTACGAGGGTACGTGGACAGACACTCTCCCCTCTCGTTGCTATGCCATCACCATGGTCTTGCGTGTGCGTAGGAAATTTTTTGAAATTACTACGTTCCCCAACACGGGGCCCCCTGGAATCGCCTAGGGGGAGGCGACACGAGGGGAAGAAGGTAGGCTAGCTGCCACTTGCGGTGCTTCTTTTGGGAAAGTGAATAGAACTTCAAATAATCATGATGATATCCAGTCAATGATCATTTCATAGGCATCACGTCCAAGATTAGTAGACCGACTCCTGCCTGCATTTACTACTATTACTCCACACATCGACTACTATCTAGCATGCATCTAGTGTATTAAGTTCATGGAGAAACGGAGTAATGCAATAAGAACGATGACATGATGTAGACAAGATCTATTTATGTAGAAATAGACCCCATCCCTTCTGTCACTGGGATCAAGCACCGTAAGATCGAACCCACTACAAAAGACCTCTTCCCATTGCAAGATAAATAGATCAAGTTGGCAAAACAAAACCCAAATATCGGAGAAGAAATACGAGGCTATAGGTAATCATGCATATAAGAGATCAAAGAAGACTGAAATAACTTTCATGGATAAAAAGATAGATCTGACCATAAACTCAAAGTTCATCCAATCCCAACAAACACACGAGAGAGGGGAAGCCATCTAGCTACTAACTACGGACCCGTAGGTCTACAAAGAAATACTCACGCATCATCGGAGAGGCACCAATGGGCATGATGAACCCCTCAGTGATGGTGTCTAGATTGGATCTAGTGGACCTGGACTCTGCGGCAACTGGAATTGATTTTTGTCGGCTCCCCTAGGGTTTCTGGAATATTGGGGTATTATAGAGCAAAGAGGCGGTTCAGGGCGCACCCAAGGTGGCCACAACCCACCTGGGCACGCCTGCCCCCCCAGGCGCGCCCTGGTGGGTTGTGCTCCCCTCGGAGCACCTCCCAGGTGCTTCTTCGGCTCACTGGATGTCTTCTGGTAAAAAAAATTCAAAAAAAGTTTCGCTGCATTTGGACTCCGTTTGGTATTGATTTCCTGCGATGTAAAAAAACATGCAGAAAACAACAACTGGCACTTGTCACTAAGTCAATAGGTTAGTACCAAAAATTGATATAAAATGACTATAAAATGATTACAAAACATCCAAGAATGATAATATAACAACATGGAACAATAAAAAATTATAGATATGTTGGAGACGTATCAAGGATGAGAGGGATTTAAACTTAGAGTTTTACTATCATAATGTTGGTAGCCGTGTGAATCCTGCCATGGACCCGGATGAGATCAATGCATTTCTTGAGACCTATCGAAAGATTGAGAATAATGTGATGCACTATCGTAATGATTTTGTTGAGCATCAATGACAACTGTATGGGAGATAGAATCCCATTTTGTTTAATAAGTTTATATGTATTTGTGCATGATTTGAACAACTATTTTCCTCGCGGACCATTTCTTGTTGTATTAAGTAATGAAGATGATTGTTGAATTGTGATTTGCCTTCCGGACTATTTATGAGTTTGATTTATGTTGTGATTCTGTTAAGTTTATATTGTTGAAAATCATGAATTTGCAAAGCTTCAGAAAATTTGTGGTACTGTGAAGCCTCCAATTTTGGGGGACGAGTTTACATGATCTGTTCCGCAGGAGGCCTCACATTACCACATTTTTTACAGCCGGACTATTTATCAAATTTCCGGGATGGGGTTTTAGCGAATCTACTACGTTTTATTTTCTTTTTTCTCTTTTGAGAATACATGACTTACTCTACAATGTAATATGAGGGATGATGTACACTAGTTTTGTGTTTGTTGTGATGTTAGTATCCTGAGTAAAATGCATAGAACCATCACAGTAGCGGTGTCATTAACGAAAAACCAGCACTTTACAATTCGTTGCAAAAATCAATACACCAAAAAGTTGACAGTGGCTGCAAACACTGATTCTAATGACTTTGATGACATCACTAATTGGTCGGGCCCACCCGTCAGCTTGAGTTGCAGAAAAAGTGCCATGAGGGCGAATTGACTTTGTCTTCTTCTTCTTCTTCTTCCTCCTCCTCCTTCTCCTCCTCCCTTTTCTATGTGGCATTACATCTAACACCTCATAGGAATTAACCAACTCCTTTCTCTCTTTCTCCGTACACAGGAGAGTAGGGAGTCGAGCCAAAACTCGTCGGGGGTGCCCGTTGAAAAGACATTGCATGTCTCGTCGGGGAGTTTTGTCCTTGGGTCGCCATCATTCAAGACATCGATCTAGACGTAGGCATGGCCCTCGCGCTTGAAGTCGATGAGGACCCTCTCGTGGTGGCCGCGCTCGGCCTTGCTGACATCCAGGGTCTCATAGAACTCCAATGGGAGGTTGGGCAGGGGAGGGCTAGGCTTCTTGTCCCACTCGAGCAACCATTGGATGGAGCTGTTTCGCCGGTCCATCTTCACCACCAGGGAGTTGAGCCAGAACTCATTGTGAGCGCGTCAGAGGACGAGCTAGAAGCTCGAGGCCTTAATGAGCTCGTGAGCCGCCCTTGATGACGACCCACGTGAAAAAAGAAAATTGAGCCCATGTGAGGAATAACAGTGCAACACCCAGATCTAATCAGAAAGGAGAAAGGGGGCGAGAGAGGAGACCTTGTTGGCGAGCTCCATGGCATCCGGCCGGAGAAACTGAGTCGCTGTGAGCTCTGTCCTCCTTGGGCGTGCGTGACTGTGAGAAGCAGCTGACACACCCATCATGTGATGAGGGTGTAGATCCGGAACCACATTAGCGAGGGCGGTGGATCAGGCGATCACCTGACCTTCTGCGGACCAGGTGAGGTAGAAGGGGAGACAGTGGGGGGTTGTATGGCGGTGGTTGATGTCTCGAGAATTTGTGATGTTTTTTTAGTAATTCTTATTTTTTTTCACCGGGTTTCTATCAATCTTCGGATATTCCTAACGCCACTCCTTGAAAAGAGAAGAAAATTCATTTCTTCATTGTTTGGTAGGAAATATCATATATGGAAGGAAACCAAGGAGAATTACTGAAAATCAAGCCAATTGGAGCAACTTCCATGAAGAAACCCAAGTCATTAGGCAGAGTAGACCAAAAGACGGTGTTCCATACGACCGCAGGAGCTCACAAGAGTGGTTGTATGGAGTACCAATAGCCCCACCACGTCTATACAAGACACTTTTGTGAAGGAACCTAGGGGAGGAGAGAACCCTAGCCACCGCCACCACATCCACAACAGGAGAAGAGGGGATCCGGAGAACCATTGGAGATCATCTTAGTTTTGGTACTTTCATCTCCATCATGATCACTTCCCTTCACTATTTTAAGAGGAATTCCAAGATTGCGAGAACAATTGTAACTTTATTCAATCTCATATGGAGATCAATACTATTTGAATTATCCATTTCATCTTATTGTGGATCTTCCCAGTATTATCGATATGGTTTTCATGGGTTTTATCTCTATTGTGCTTGATTTGATTCCCCTCTTGTGATGCGTGAGTAATTCCCTATAGGTGTAGGAGATGTAGGTGAGTGGTAGGCTCCATTTGTGCCTATTCTACATGACGTCACTTGTATTGGTAGTAGTATGATCTGTCTAGTACGTTGTTATGCTATGGTGTACTCTATGTGTGTTGTCTAATTTAAGGGCCCAGAAAGCATGATCTCAAGACCTAAACAGGTAACACATATTGTTTAGGAAATCTGTGACCTCTGACGTGACAGGCGGAGATATCTATGAGGACCGAAGACAATATGAGATAACGATGATCCACGAAACTTAATGCTTGGTTCCAGTCCAAGGACCTTAATTGTGGAAACGACCACTCTGTGGCAACGGGGTAGTTTTTGGAAATACGGTCTAGAGGCAATAATATTTGTATCACTATATTTCCATATTCATAATTATAGAGTTTATATTCTATGCTATAACTGCTATGATCCTGGAATACCGATTCAGTGGAAACTCATATGCATGTGTGGAATGATAAACAGTTAAATAAAAGGTTCCTATCTTGCCTATGGGACTAGCTCAAGTGTTGTTGGTGATCATGTGTTCTGAATCTTAGGATATCATTAAGTGTAATGATAGTCCTAAAACAACATTGAGATTATGACGTTAGAAGAACAGTCATTGTCGGTGTCAAAATCGGTGGATCTCTGGTAGGGAGTCCCGAACTGTGGATCTTGGATCGATGGGGAACAAGGGACGCAGAACACGATATTTACCCAGGTTCGGGCCCTCTCTAATAGGTAATACCCTACGTCCTGCCTGATTATATTGCTTGTGTATATGGGGATTACAGAGCTGATCTAGCACGAGATCTGAGGAACTAAAGCCTAAACTAGTAGGATGGCGATTGTTCTCTTATCCTCACAGACTAAACCCTCTGGTTTATATAGACACCAGGGGTACTAGGGTTTATAGATGTTACACCAAGGGTACCTTCCTGCTGCAGATCTCGTATCCGTTCGCACTAGATTGACCTTGGCAAATGGCGAGGCCTTTGCAGAGAACTTTCCCATTCCAAGAAAATATGAGAGGGTATGTTTTGTATTCTTCCTTCTAAGAGGTTTGGGATTCCCTATTAACCCCTTCTTGAGGGTCCTGTTAGATTTTTACGGGATCTAACTCCACCACCTCACCCCTGGATCAATCCTGCATATCTCTGGCTTTGTCGCTCTCTGCGAGATGTTTCTGGGCTGCGAGGCCCGTTTTGAATTATGGAGGAAGTACTTCTGCCTCATCCCTCGTACCCACGAGGGGCGTGTCAATTTTTGAAGTGGGCGGAGCCTAAGTGTGCCGTATATTTGGCACTGGATATCCTGTTGGAACTCCAAAGAAAGATGCCGAAGAATGGTCTTCGGAGTGGTTTTGTATCGAAGATATCCCCCTATTGGAACCTGCCCGGAGGGGTCTGCCCGATTATTCAGACACCCTGCTAAAGAAGTGTGTACACTAGCGGCCCCGAAGCTCCTCTCAAGGAGAGTCCATCGAGGTGCGGTGCCTAGCCATGACTCACAGTGGGCTGACCATGATTGACATAATGGCCGCAACAATCGATCGATGCGTGCAACCCCTTCAGCAAAGGGTGCGCCCTCTGTGGTGCTACAACGGGAGGAGCGATGCGTCCCGCTACAAACGGCAGGGGCCGGATGGCTCAAAAGCAATGTCCGCCATATTGGCAGATCTATTCAAAGGCGAGGAAGAAGAGTTTGCCCGCCAAAGAAACTGGAAAGGCTACTCGGGCAATAACCCCGTCGAATGGGTAAGTTTAAATTTGCATACATAGCCTGGATATTACATCCAAATACTGACCGGCTCAACCATTTTCCTGAACAGAGTTGGAGACGCCAAATAGAAGACATCAACTGCCCTTCTCCCCAGCCAGAGGACCACTCCCACGACGATTACCCGGGATTCCATGAGGACCCGGAGGTGTCCATCGATTTTGAGGAAGGGATTTTCTTTCAGGAAAGCCTTGATGGCTCCAAGGTGGCTATCATAGCCGATCACCCCGGGCTTCTCCCCTTATCCACCGTAAGTAGCAAGGAGGCCTCCTCTCAAACAAAGCGTTCGCCACGCGCTGCTCCGGTTATGCTAACTTCTACTCCCAAGGGTCATCATACCTCACGCCGAACACCGACGGATGAACCCTCAAACGAAAGGCGGCCGCGGGAGCTCCACCAAACATGTCTATGAAAAAGGTAGTGTATTTTGAAATTGCCATCAACTCGTTAGTGGCCTCGTCGCTGTGAGGCTTGATGCGTCTTGAACTACGTCGGTATTTCCCCAAAGAGGAAGGGATGATGCAACATAGCTATCGTAGGTATTTCCCTCAGTGATGAGACCAAGGTTATCGAACTAGTAGGAGAACCACACAACACTATGTAAACGGTACCCGCACACAAAGAACAAATACTTGCAACCCCTTGTGTAAGAGGGGTTGTCAATCGCTCCTGGGTAAAAGATAGATAAATTTGTAGTAGATTGGATAAATAGATCTCGCGGAAACGCGAAATAAAATAAATAATAAAAAATGCAGCAAGGTATTTTTGGGTTTTTGGATTAATAGATCTGAAAATAAAAGCGAATAAAAATAGATCTCGAAGGCAAATACGATAGAGATTAGACTCGGGGACGTATATTTCACTAGTGGCTTCTTTCGAGAAAAATAGCATACGACGGGTAAACAAATTATTGTTGGGCAATTGATAGAAATTCAAATAATCATGACGATATCTAGGCAATGATCATTATATAGGCATCATATCCAAGATTAGTAGACCGACTCCTGCCTGCATCTACTACTATTACTCCACACATCGACCACTATCCATCATTCATCTAGTGTATTAAGTTCATGGATAAATGAAGTAATGCTATAAGAACGATGACATGATGTAGACAAGATCTATTCATGTAGTAATAGACCCCATCTTGTTATCTTTAATAGCAACGATACATACGTGTCATGTCCCCTTCTGTCACTGGGATTGAGCATCGTAAGATCGAACCCATCACAAAGCACCTCTTCCCATGGCAAGACAAATCAATCTAGTTGGCCTAACTAAACCAAGGATTCGAAGAAGAAATACGAGGCTATATGCAGTGATGCATATAAGAGATCAAAACTCAAATAACTTTCATGGATAAAATAGAACTGATCATAAACTCAAAGTTCATCGGATCCCAACAAACACACCGCAAAAAGAGTTACATCAAATAGATCTCCAAGAGACCATTTTATTGAGAATCAAAAGAGAGAGAGGAAGCCATGTCGCTACTAACTACGGACCCGAAGGTCTACAATGAACTTCTCACGCATCATCGAAGAGGCACCAATGAGGATGATGAACCCCTCCGTGATGGTGTCTAGATTGGATCTAGTGGTTTTGGAACTTACGGCGGCTGGAATTGTATTTCGTCGACTCCCCTAGGGTGTTTGGATTTTCTGGGTATTTATTGAGCAAAGAGGTGGTGCGGGAGGCGACCGAGGTGGGCACAACCCACCAGGGCGCGCCTGGGCCCCACGCGCACCCAGGTGGGTTGTGCTCCCGTCGGAGCCCCTCTAGTACTTCTTTGGCCCAACGTGTGTCTTCTGGTCCAGAAAAAATCTCCAAAAAGTTTCGCTGCGTTTGGACTCCGTTTGATATTGATTTTCTGTGAAGTAAAAAAACAGGAAAAAATAGCAACTGGCAATGGGCACTATGTCAATAGGTTAGTCCCAAAAAATGATATAAAGTTGGTATAAAATGATTGTAAAATATCCAAGAATGATAATATAACAGCATGGAACAATCAAAAGTTATAGATACGTTGGAGACGTATCAGCATCACCGAGCTTAATTCATGCTCGTCCTCGAGTAGGTAAATGGTAAAAACAGATTTTTGATGTGGAATGCTTCCTAACATATTTATCACATATTCTTTTTTTGTAGCATGGACATTTGGACTTTCATATGATTCAAAGCAATAGTCTAATTTAGACATGAAGATTTCAATACTCAAGCATATCAACAAGCAACCATGTCTTACAAAATATCAACACTAAAGCAAGTTATCCCTACCCCATTATGCTCAATCATTGATCCATTCATGAAACACACTTGCATATTAGCTACACCCAATGCTCAAGTACGATCATAGTGCCCCTTAGTTGGTGCTTTATAAGAGAAGATGAAGACTCAAATAAAAATTGCATAAAGTAAATAGAAAGGCCCTTTGCAGAGGGAAGTAGGGATTTGTAGAGGTTCCAGTGCTCAAAGCAGAAAAAGATAGAGATAAAAACATTTTGGGTGGCATGCCTTTCCTGTCAATGAAAATGATCGAGTAGTTCCCAATACTTTCCATGCTAGATATATCATAGGCGGTTCCCAAACAGAAAATAAAGTTAATTCCTTTTTGCACCATACTTTCACATTCCACGGCTAACCGAATGCACGGGTGCTGTCCATACCAACACTTTCCAAGGAATTTATTATTTGACAACATAAATTAAATTAATTTTTTCATTCCGGGACTAGGCATCCATAATACCTTTGTCGTACTCTCGTGCAATGACAAGTGAATAAACACTCATCTTGAGAATAACACATCTAGCATTGAAAAATATCAGCCACCCCCTACCATTTCATCAGCGGTACGAGCACACAAAAAGGAAATTTATTTCGAAGATTAAAGATGGCACATACATAGAACGACAAAAGAATACCGCATATAGGTAGGTATAGTGGACTCATATGGCAAAAACTGGGTTTAAGGATTTTGGATGCACAAGGCTAGCAAAAGATTGAGAAGCATCCAACCAAGAAACACAAAATCTCATAAGCGAGCATTAAGTATGACTAACACCGAATAATGCACCACAAGTAGGATGTAATTTCATTGCATAACTATTGACTTTCGTGCTTGCATTGGGAATCAAAAACCTTAACACCAATATTCTTACTAAACCATAATTACTCATCAATATGACTCACATATTATATCATCATATCGCAAAACTATTACAAAGAATCAAGTTTATATTGTCCAATGATCTTCATGAAAGTTTTTATTATATCCCTCTTGAATATCTATCACTTTGGGACTTGTTTCATATGTTGCTTTTGATAGCTCAAACAAATCTAAGTGAAGAACATGAGCATAAAACATTTCTGCTCTCAAAATAATTTAAGTGAAGCATGAGAGAATTTCTTCAAAAATACTAAAGCACACCATGGTCAAAAAGATATAAGTGAAGCACTGGAGCAATTCCATAGCTCAAAAAGATTTAAGTGAAGCACACAGAGCAATTCTAACAAATCATAACATAATTTTGGCTCTCTCAAATAGGTGTGTCCAGCAAGGATAGATGACACCAAATAAAAAGCAAAACAAGCAAAGACTCATATAATACAAGATGCTCCAAGAAAAACTCATTATATGTGACGAATAAAAATATAGCTCCAAGTAAATTACCGATGGTCGTTAGAAGAAAGAGGGGATGCCACTCCGGGGAATCCCCAAGCTTAGTTGCTTGTTCCTCTTTGGATAATAACTTGGGGTGCCATGGGCATCCCCAAGCTTAGGCTCTTATTACTCCTTATTCCTTCATCCATCGTGATCTCACCCAAAACTTGAAAACTTCAATCACACAAAACTCAACAAAACCTTCGTGAGAATCGTTAGTATAACAAAGCAAATAACTACTCTAAGTACTGTTGCAAACCCATTCATATTTTATTTTTGCATTATATCTTCTGTATTCCAACTTTACTATAGCTTATACCCTCCAATACAAACCATAGATTCATCAAAATAAGCACACAACGCAAAGAAATCCGAATCTATCAAAAACAGAATAGTCTATAGCAATCTGAAAACTTCGTATACTTATATAACTCCAAAGATTCTGAAAACTTAAGAAGATGCAGGCAATTCTTATATCAATCTTTTGTAAAAATTCATAAGCTTTTGTCGCTTCTGTGATTTTCAAAAGTTATCTTACTGGACACAATAGTTTCTGTTTTCCAACAAGATGAAATCAACTATCACCCAACATGATCCCAAAGGTTGTGCTTGGCACAAACACTAATTAAAACATAAAAAACACAATCATAACAGAGGCATAATTGTGCAAACACTCAAGAATAGAAAGAAAAAGACAAAAAATATATTCATTGGGTTGCCTCCCAATAAGCGCTATCGTTTTATGCCCCTAGCTAGGCATAATGCATAGATCTAAGTGTTCACATCTTTAGTTTCATTCACCTCAGAGGTGCTTTTGTCAGGAGGTTTTGCAAAAACAACACAGAACACATTATCCATAGAAACTTTAGCACTATCAAGTTGCTTATCATCATATCCCCTTTTATTTCCGGCAACAATCCAAGAATAGTGTTGATTAACATCATTGAAAACTTGTTGGATTATATCTAAAACAGGGATTTCCTTTTTAAGATTCTCATCAAAGATTCGATTATCCCCAAGCAAATTTCTTAGCACATAATCACTATTATAGAGAATCTCATCTATCACTGCTTTTTGATGATTCATCCCATAGAAATCAAAAATTTCCCTAGCTTCCCGTATTATGTAATCAAATTCATTCATAAGAACAAGGGTGGCCAACTTTTTAGCTTTGGGATTCTTTATAACGGGTAGCTTATAAAACAATCTTTGCAAGGTAGGATGGGTACGGATAAATTTATTTTCAAGTTTCAGAACTAGTACTGAAATAGCTTCCGCATAAGATTTAGTCCTTTTAAGTATAGGAACATCGTCAAGACTTAAATTTCCAACACAATTGAAAAATTCTTGGATATGTTCTTTTCCCATAACATTCCCTTGCCCCAAAACAAAAGTTTTAGCATCCAGATTGTCAGATCATCCAATTTTAGGAGTTAGGCCATCATCTGTTTCTGCCATACCAAAGTCACTCATGATGACAAATTCAAGCAAATAAGAGATCAGACGAGAAACGGCGAACGGGAAAGAGGGCGAATAAAATGGAAATTTTTTGTGAAGTGGGGGAGAGGAAAACGAGAGACAAATGGCAAATAATGTAAATTGCAAGGAGATGAGATTTTTGATTAGGAACTTGATAGATGTTGATGATGTCTCCCCGGCAACGGCGCCATAAATTCCTTTTGATGCGGCTTGAACTACGTCAGTATTTCCCCAAAGAGGAAGGGATGATGCAGCACAGCTACGGTAGGTATTTCCCTCAGTGATGAAAACAAGGTTACTCGACCAGTAGGAGAACCATGCAACACTATGTAAACGGTACCTGCACACAAGGAACAAATACTTGCAACCCACGTGTAAGAGGGGTTGTCAATCCCTCCCGGGTAAAATATATATGAATTTGTAGTAGATTGGATAAATAGATCTTGCGGAAACGTGAAATAAAATACATAATAAAAAATGCAGCTAGGTATTTTGGGGTTTTTGGATTAATAGATCTGAAAATAAAGGCGAATAAAAATAGATCTCAAAGGCAAATATGATGAGAATAGACCCGAGGGCCGTAGATTTCACTAGTGGCTTCTCTCGAGAAAAATAGCATACGACGGATAAACAAATTACTGTTGGGCAATTGATAGAACTTCAAATAATCCTGAGGATATCCAGGCAATGATCATTATATATGCATCACGTCCAAGATTAGTAGACCGACTCTTTCCTGCATCTACTACCATTACTCCACACATCGACCGCTATCCAGCATTCATCTAGTGTATTAAGTTCATGGAGAAACGGAGTAATGCAATAAGAACGATGGCACGATGTGGACAAGATCTATTCATGTAGGAGTAGACCCCATCTTGTTATCCTTAATAGGAACTTTACATACGTGTCATGTCCCCTTCTATGACTGGGATTGAGCACCATAAGACCGGACCCATCACAAAGCACCTCTTGCCATGGCAGGAAAATCGATCTAGTTGGCCTAACTAAACCAAAGATTCGAAGAAGAAATATGAAGCTATAAGCAATCATGCATATAAGAGATCAAATATCAAATAACTTTCATGGATAAAATAGATCTGATCATAAACTCAAAGTTCACAGGATCCCAAGAAACACACCGCAAAAAGAGTTACATAAAATAGATCTCCAAGAGACCATTGTATTGAGAATCAAAAGAGAGAGAGAGACGAAGCCATCTAGCTACTAACTATGGACCCGAAGGTCTACAATTAACTACTCACGCATCATCGGAGATGCACCATATGAGGAGGATGAACCCCTCCGTGATGGTGTCTAGATTGGATCTGGTGGTTCTGGAACTTGTGGCGGCTGGAGTTGTATTTCGTCGACTCCCCTAGGGATTTTTGATTTTTGGTGTATTTATAGAGCAAAGAGGCGGTGCGGGAGGCGGCGGAGGTGGGCACAATCCACCAGGGTGCGCCTGGGCCCCCAGGTGCACCCAGGTGGGTTTTGCTCCCCTCAGAGCCCCCTCTGGTACTTCTTTGGCCCAACGTGTGTCTTCTGGTCCAGAATAAATCTCCAAAAAGTTTCTCTTCGTTTGGACTCCGTTTGTTATTGATTTTCTGTGAAGTTAAAAATAAGCAAAATACAACAACTGGCACTGGGCACTATGTCAATAGGTTAGTCCCAAAAAATGATATAAAGTTGCTATGAAATGATTGTAAAACATCCGAGAATGATAATATAACAGCATGTAACAATAAAAAATTATAGATACGTTGGAGACGTATCATGGCTCTGTTAACATTCAATCTGTGTTTGCAGGAAAAGGTACCACCCCGTCCGACCGAAGACATCAAGGGAACGTCAGGCTGCGGCCGAAGACCCTCAGTATAGACAGGGGTCGAAGCGGGGAGTTCCACTGCAGACCAGCCTTTAGAAGATCCTGATGATGTCTCGGTTACCAACTCTGAAGTTGAAAGCGTGATGAATCATCAGCGACGAAAAGAATCCCTGTGCCATGCCGCCTTTTCCGATCAAGAGTTTAACACCTTTAATTCGGTTGACGCATACCTCGGAGCGGCTCAAACAGGCCTTGAGGGGATTGCTAACATTATGTCGACCAATATGCAGGTAAGGAATAGGTTCTGACAACCGAATATAAATGCTAACCTAGTAGCCCCCAAGCCTTGATTCGGGTGGGATGATTGAGTTAAGGGTTTGTGAATATAGTGATTTATGGTTTTCGGCAGGCTTCAAAGGACCATAATATAAAGTTGTCCGAGGACCTTGAGTCAAGCCAAACACAGTTGGCTAATGTGAAGGCCGAATTAGAGGAGGTGAAAAAGTTCACCAGTGAGGCCCATGGTGAGAAGTTTTTAACACGCATCAATTGCACCAATGTGCCCTGTTTGACACCGGCTTTGTTTGCAGCAGCTGAATCCATAGGTCAACTACAAAAGGACCTGGATGCCACCAAAGAGTCTCAACGGTATGCTGAGTCACAACATCAAGCCGGTCTATGGGTTCTAAATCATGAGGAGAACAACAAACTGAAGGCACAGAGCCAGCAACAGGCCAAGGAACTAGAGAGCTTAGAAGCTCAGTTGGCGCAAGCTTTGGGAGATAACCAAAGATTAAAAAGCGTCATGTTCAGTAAGTGTCATTTAAGCATTGGGTGTACATAGCCGTTCGCAATGCTTGAATATAACAGATATGTCATGCTTTATGCTAGGTCCCCTGACTGTCGGCCTGGAGAATAGGTCAATTCCTTTGGCGGAGATCTTTTAAATGAATTGTCTGTGATTCATGAGAGAGCTCGAAAAGCTATGAAGAATATGGTCAAGGCATTATAGCCGACCGAAGTGGTGCCGGACGATATGGTTGAACTGGCGAATCTCTTTAAGGGAGCTCGGTGACGCTTTGAATTATGGAAAATATCATCCTGTCGAGAGAGTGCGCGAGAAGCATGGACCATGGTGAAAACCCGATTCCGGAAACTCAAGCCAGACCATATGGCTCGTGTTCGACCAGTAGGGCCGGATGGGCAGGAAATACCTCTTCACTTGGTCTATGACCAAGTGATGCCTGCAGCTCGGCTCTCCCAGCGGGATTGTGCTTTAGATAACATAATAGACAATGTGGACAAAGAGTGATATGTTTGATTCTATGTATCTATGTACTTTACATCAAACGACCTCGATCCGTACTAAAATGTTGTCTTAACCGGCCACCGGCTTCTGCCTCCCCGACCAGGGATCTGGGAGTGTTCCATACTATGTGACCTGATGTAAGCAGGAAATCACTTCTGGTAACCAGGCAATCCGGCCTTTCGGTACGAACAGACAAAAACGTTTGCGGAGAGTTATGTTATATTACATTTTAATGTAAGAAACATCTTCTGAAGAAAATAGTTTTTCCATGGGTTCCTTTCTTCAGGTTCGTCATGCCAAGTGTAGACGTTTGTATTTAGATACCCGAAGTATGCGAATAATTGGTGCGAGGGCTGAATCCCCAAGTGTTGTTGATGAACACCAAGATTACTGTAGTTTCCCTCATTGCCAACCCATTATGTTCTTAAGAACACTAGCTTTTGGCTTCACCCATCCGAGGTACGGACGTGGCTGAACTGGTCGTAACAATCGCAGAGGTGCTCCCTTTACCCCCTGGCCGATCAGGAACGTAGGGGGTAAACACAGGAGCCAGGCAACCCAACTTGGCAAAACCTTAAGTGAAATTGGTGCATATGATGGATGAAGAGGTATTCGGGAAAGTGCAAGCTCGACAGAGACGATCACGTGCATGGAAAATATATTAATAGGCTGCTTTAAAGGAGCCCCAAAGTTAAATCTGGGTATTACATTTGAAAATGTGCAATGAAAAAAGGGCCTAAACTAAATTCGATTTATCCGAACAGGGCCTGGGAGATCCTAATTCCCCAGGAAGAAAAAGAAGAAATTTACAATGAGGAAAAGGGATAGTTGACTGACGTGGCCGCACTTAGCTGTAGAACGCACCGTAGCCGGGTTGCGTTCCAGGGGTTTGGTTCGAGGCGGTCGTCAGACGGGTTGCAAATGCGATACTCTCCTCCTGCTAACACTTCATCATTGACGAAAGGGCCCTCCCACTTGGGCGAGAGTTTGTTCTTTTGCTTCTCTGGGAGGCGAAGGACGGGTTCTCCAATGTTGTATGCCTTCGCCTGAACTTCCCTGCTCTGGTAGCGTCGAGCCTGTTGCTGGTAAAACGTAGAATGAGCCCGAGCTACGTCCCTTTCTTCTTCCTGGGCGTCTAGGTCATCATGCCGACCCAACTCGGCTTCTTTTTCCTTGTACATGCGTACTCGAGGTGCGTCATGAATGATGTCACAAGGGAGCACTGCTTCTGTGTTGTACACCATGAAGAAGGGTGTGTATCCCGTTGATCGGTTAGGGGTAGTGCGCAATCCCCATAGTACGGAGTCAAGCTTCTCCACCCAATCACAATTAGATTGTTTCAAGGAACGAACTAGGCGATGTTTTATGCCGCTCATGATTAGTCCGTTGGCCCGCTCAACCTGTCTGTTGGTCTGCGGGTGGTACCCCGAGGTGTAGTCGAGCTTAATGCCTATAGCAACGCAATAGCCCTTAACCTCCTGGGCCGTGAAATTGGACCCATTATCCGTCATGATACTGTGAGGGACACTGTAACGGTGTACCATGCCGGATATGAAGTCGATAACTGGTCCGGACTTTGCTGAGGTAACTGGCTTTGCTTCAATCCACTTAGTGAATTTATCAACCATAACAGTAGGTATTTCTTTTTCTCGGTTCCCCCTTTAAGTGGTCCAACCATGTCCAGCCACCACACTGCGAAAGGCCAGGTAATTTGTATAGTTCGGAGAGCCGTCGGGGGCATATGGCTTTGATTTGCGAAAAGCTGGCATCCAACACAACGTTGGACTAGAGTATGGGCACGCGTGCGGGCACTGGGCTAGAAAACCCTGCTTGGAAGGCCTTGCTAACAAGGGACCGAGAGGCCGCGTGGTGGCCGCCCATGCCAGCATGAATCTCGACCAAAAGTTGCTGTCCCTTTACTTCCGAGATGCACCACTGTAAGAGTCCAGTAGTACTTATCTTGAATAGCTCGCTGTCAGTGTCAAAACCGGCAGATCTCGGGTACGGGGTCCCGAACTGTGCATCTAAGGATCAAAGGTAATAGGAGGCAGGGGACACGATGTTTACCCAGGTTCGAGCCCTCTTAATGGAGGCAATACCCTACTTCCTGCTTGATTGACTTTGATGAGTATAGGGGTTACAAGAGTTGATCTACCTCGAGATCATATGGCTAACCCTAGATGTCTAGCCTGTATGATTATGATTGCCTCTACGGACTAAACCCTCCAGTTTATATAGGCACCGGAGGGGACTAGGGTTGTACAAAGTCGGTTTACAGTGGAAGTAAACTACACATCTGGATGCCAAGCTTGCCATCCGCGCAAAGGAGAGTCCCATCCGGACATGGGAGAAGGCCTTCTGTCTTGTATCTTCACGGGCCATCAGTCCGGCCCATGTCACATAGGCCAGCTCCGCGAGGACCCCATAATCCAGGACTCCCTCAGTAGCCCCAGAACTGGGCTTCAATGACGATGTATCCGTCGTGCAGATTGTCTTCGGCATTGCAAGGCGGGTTCCTTCTCCGAATACTCCAAAGCAGTCTTTCGCATATACTATATCCGACTTAGTTTAATAATTACAAACCCAAGCTGAAGGGCAATAATACTTAAAACAAAATAAGTCACGTGCACGAGCAACTTTTCTGGCGAGACTGGCCTGGTTATTTTCTGAACCGTTTTACAGCCCCCGCTTAGCATTTTGAGGCACGACCATTGACACGTCTTGTCAAAACAGAGATCATGTCCCCTTATCATGGGATTCTCATCAATACGGGTTTGGGTAATCCAACCGTGCCAGTCGCAGTCCCCTTTGGAATAGGCGAGGTTTAAGGCTTATGAGGGGGCGCTTGATATTCTCTGCGTTTATAAGAGGATAAGGACCCATCTTTTCACCTCACGCCTTCTTCTTCCTCTGCCCTTCCGTCCCCGAGCTCCAGCGCCCAAGCTTCGATCTTTTCCGACGCCACCAAACATTCTAGCCATGTCCGGATCTGGAGCCCAGGTCAAGTGGATGGCTTCCTCCTTGACGAAGAAAGATATCAAGGAACTCCGGGAAGCGAGGTACTTGACTGTGGAAATCGCGCACATGCTCCCAACCAAGGGGCAAGCCATCCCTACTCCAGAGCCCGGCGAGAGGGTTGTGTTCATCCCTCACTTCCTCCATGGGTTAGGGTTTCCCCTTCATCCCTTTGTTTTCAGCCTTATGTTCTATTACGGGCTAGATTTTCACGATCTGGCCCTGAACTCCTTCCTCCACATCTCGGCATTCATTGTCGTGTGTGAGGCATTTCTCCGCATCCCCCCACACTTCGGCTTATGGCTCAAGGTCTTCAACGTGAAGCTGAAGGTAGTCGACGGGGAGCACGCAGATTGCGGCGGCGCCATGGTGAGCAAGCTTCCCAACGTTAATTGGCCTCAAGGGACCTTCTTGGAGACCGTCAAGACATGGCAGCAGGAGTGGTTCTACATCACCGAACCCCACGGTACCAAGTGGGCAGCCGCTCCTGCATTCAGATCCGGACCCCCACTGCGGCTCGCGTCGTGGATCAATAAGGGTCTGGACTGGGGATCATCCGACGAGGTGTTGACGTTGCAAAAATGCGTCAAGAGTATTGTAGAAAAGAGCGCCCCTCTCACCAACATGATCTAGGTGATGCTTGTCCGCCGAACCCTTCCATGCCAGCGACTGCCTCTCCGTATGTGGGAGTTTAATCCAGAAGGGCCGCAGACTCTGCAACAACTCTTCGGAACGACGCATAAAGAGATCTGGAAACAACTCTTCAAATCTCAAAAATCATGGCCGGAGACGTCCGAGGACATCGGCCTTGACTGCAACCATCGGGCCACCCCGGTAAGGGTTAAATTTCCGCACATAGATTGGTTCATCAATCCAAAGGGATACACTGAGAATTCCATCCTTTAAAAAGGGCTGGAGAAAGAAGGTGGAGCGGATCAGGTGTCCGGCCCCTCTCCCCGAAGATCCAGCTGATCCTCTCCTAATGAGGATGCTGGTCCCGGCGCCATAGCAGGCGCCGGTGAAGAAGGACAAGAAGAAAAAGGGCAAGGAGGCCGAAAGTGGCCTCCATCATGAAGGTACATCGAACGCTAAGTCCGGAGGGACTGAGGCTCGCTCCTCTCACGAAGGAGACGAAGACGAAGACGAGGAGGAGGAAGAAGAGGATAACCCTCCTCTCAAAGGGAAAAAGAGGGCGGCCTCCGCAGATCCGGAGGCGGGAGCGTCCAAGAGGGGAAAGTTTTCCCTCCCCGATGACTCGGATTCGGACGCTGAAGCAATCCCCAAGCACCGCCCCCGGGCCAAGCCCCTTGCCGAATCGTAAGTACCTAAAAATGCTTTACATACATCCAATCCTTTATGAATTCTGAGAACAATATTAAATCACTTTTTTTAGTCCAGCCCGCGACCCCCCTCAACAATCCTCCTCGTCGGGGGATTTGCCGCCGGAGATGATGGAGAGCGAGACGCCTCCACCAGATTCCCAACCTCCTAGGGCGGATGACACCGAGGTGTCATCCCAAAGGATCTCCCCGGGCATCAGAGAAGTGCAGGAGAGGACCAAGACGGCGCCAGAGGATAACACCTTGGCTGCTGAGAACATGGGGGGCGCAACCCTCATGGAGACCGGCGACGGGGGTCTTGAATCATCCGACCCCCGGCCGGATACTGCTCCGGAGATACAAACGGCTCCGGGATAGAATTAGCAGCCCCATCCGAGGGAGGGGAAAGCGGCTATTCAGGTGACGACCTCTACTAATCCGGAGTCGCCGAACATGTTGATGGATGCTCTGCAAAGTGCGTCCGTCCTGGAGGAATATCGTACCTTGATGGGTACGGTGGTTGAGAAGATTCAGTCCGCTAAAAGTGGGCTGAATGAAGCCTTCACGAGCCTACTAACAGGCTTCGAGGTATACGATGTAATGCCTTTAGCCGCTTTCCATATGAAAAATATGCATGTATATAGATAGTATCCCCTGAGACTTTGTTTGGCCCATGAAGAAGGGCGAACAGAGGATCTATAGACATCCGCAGGAAATAACATACTTATCTTTTTGGTAAAAAAAACAGGCTTCATTGTTAGCGGCAACCGCTTAGGCTGCCGAAGTTTCCGAACTAAAGCAGAAACCGCAGCTGGCCGATGAGGACATTATCCTTATTAACAAGCGGCTCGACGAGGTGCAAGGTGTCGGGGGAAACGACACCTATGGAATCACTGGGATCCCTTCAACGGTTGGCGGGCGCGGGGTTGTGCAAAGAGCGGGTCTGGTAGTCAGCACAAAGATCGTTTACCCAGGTTCGGGCCGCGAGGATGCGTAATACCCTAGTCCTGCTTTGGTGTATATATCTGAGTGTTCTTGAGCTTTCGAACTAGCTACGGTGCATGTCTAGTCCAAAAGGTCTGAATCCTTCTCCTAGACGCCTCGGGCCTCCTTTTATAGACAAAAGGGGTCGCCACAGTGGCACATAGGAGGTGGAAAGGTGTACAGTGCGCAAGCTTATCGCCTGTCATTACGGGACAAAACGCATTAAACGTGCCCCCTTAGGTGTTCCGTTGCTTTATTGGGGATGACAACGAGGCCCGTCCCGTCCGTCGCCGCCCCGCCTTGCTCCAACCCGCCTCCAGGCCAATGATGCATGCAGCGCCATGTAGGTTGGCAGGCTGCTGAAATGGCATGGTGGTAGGGTCTTCACAAAGATCTGCATGCCACCTCGCAGGTGCTTGCTGAGCTGGCCTAGAAGCCGCGCATTGCCACACAGGTGCCTGCCCAGCTGGTTGGGCTGGCAGCTGTATGGGAACGGCTATGGAGTCTTGGAAGACGCGGGCCTGGTTGTGGCCTCGCAGGTGTCCTCGGCAAGGGTCTTGCCGGGGCCCCGGCAAGGGTCTTGCCGCGGCATCGCGGTCGTCCCGGGCAAGGATCTTGCCACGGGTCTTGTGAATTTCCTCGGCTAGGGTCTTGCCGAGGATCATCGTCTTCTGGTCCTCATCTGATCTTGTGTGCTTCTAGTCTTCACAAAGATCTGCATGCCACCACGGAGGTGCCTCCCGAGCCTTGGTTCTAATGTGATTGATGGCGTTGGAACCCTTGGCTCAAGGGTGGCGAGCTCTGCTGGCATCGGGCAAGTTGCCCCGGCAGGACTCTTGCCGGAGCTGTGGAGGCCGCCCCGGCAAGGATCTTGCCGGGGGATCCCACATCGCCGTCTTGCTCTTTGTGTATTTGGTCTTGGCGTTGCTCTGGTTGTCTTGTGCCTCTGGCTTCCCTCCTCTGCCCTACTTAGTGTGGCCGTGGGCGCGGCCCTGACTGCCCGTGTACAAGTATAGGGGTAAAAAGGAGAGCCCCTACTTTTGTACACCGACAGGAGCCCCCGGGCCTGGGCCACACATAAGCGCAATGCATTGTTGGGCCAAGCCCAGAATGGTGCGTGGGCAGGCAGGGCGGATTTTTACCGCTGTAATTCCTTCACTCGCTTGCGCTTCCCCACGACCCGTGTTGGATGCGCGTCGTGGAGGGTCATGCGTGGCATGGGGGCATGCGTGGGGCGGCTGCTGCCCTTATGCGTCACATCGTGGTAAAGAGGCGGCCTGCATGTTTCCCATAAAAAGAGGAGAACGCAGGGGCGTGGCTCATTTACTGAGTGGACTCGGGTCGTGGCCTTCAAGGCGCCCGTGCCCTACGATCACGGGGTGGAAAACGGCCGCCTTCTCGTCACTTTGATCCCTGCTTGCTCGCCACTTGTCCCCCATGCCTTGGAGATGGTAGGCGGTGGGAGTGGGGGACACGGGCTTTAAGTGACGAGGCGGGAAACCGGGCCGCCGCTGATTGGGGCAGCTGGTCGGTCTTTATTCCCAACGCCCCCGATGGCCTGATTGGTCGAGTGGGGCGGCCGAGCCCCGCCCCAAGCGTCGGGCACAGCGTTCCTGGGCGACGCTAGCAGCACCATCATCTGCATCGCCAGCTCCTTGAATTTCTCGGGGTCGTTGCCTTGGGCGGCTGGCGTTGGAGTGATGGGGAAGACGAAGAAGGAGGGTGGCGGTCCATCAAGTCGGAGTATGCGGGCACCGACGCCTTCATCACATATTGGCGGGCCGCTGCCTCGTCTTCTAGCTCTTCCTCCGGCACCATCATCACTGGCCTCCTTCCGGGCGATCGCCAAGATGTTCTCTTGGCGTCTTCTGCTACTCGTACCTCGCCTAGGTGCTCCTTTTGCCCTTCTGCCATCTTGTTCCATTCCCTGAGGAGAGGGACAAGGAAGGGGTTACGGTCATCTTATCTCTCTTTAGTTTGTAAGCCTGCAGGCATTTTGTTAAATTTGAAACTTGTAATCCCCTTGCTCATGTTTTTCATTCCGTATGAACTGTATCTGTATGGGATGTTTTTAATGAAAAAGGGTGCTTGCCCGGTTCTTTGTGTGTGAGCGAGGCCCATGCCAAGGAGCGAATCCTTGTTATTTCTAAGATAAACATTGTCGCCCGGCAACAAGCCTTGCCGTCCCCTTACTTCATTCGACCATTCTCACGCTCTTGGCGGAGGCAGGGGCGAAGTAGATTTAGGCCCTTCGTTTATTTCCTTGCCACCGCGACTACGACCCAGTTCCGACCTAGGGAATAGTTCTTGGGTACAGGAAAAAAGGGGGAGCACGGTGGCCTAGGAATAAAACGAGGTTTCATACGTCCCAACTTCATACGGAAATGCACAATAGGGGATAAGAGACTTATCTGGATCTGCAGCCCCCGACAGCCTTGGCTTGCCGTGGTTGGATTCTTGTGTCTACAGCCCCCGACAACCTTGGCTTGCCGGGGCCGGAGTGCCAGCTTGTTCTCTTTCTTCCAAATAGCTCAGCAGAAACGTCCATGTACCCTACGAACCAAAGAGGACGGAAAGGAACAGAGAGACGCACACTCGACCTCTATGCTAGGGATTAGTTACCGCTAAGCACTATCAACCCTAACCGAGGGAGAGACTTAACCTAGCATGCATGCTAAAACTTAGGGCGTGAGCGCTTCATTTATTTATGCTTAGGGTCTGCGCCTGGCTTTGTACAAAGGGTTACATGCCTTGCCGGCAAGGCTTGTACAAAAGGTGGTTTGTCGGGGGGCCCAGTGACCGCGCCTTATGGGTAAAACTTGCGAAGATGTTCAATGTTCCAGGAGTTGCTCACTGGAATAGCATCTTCGGTCTCAAGGCGGACTGCGCCGGGCCTGGTGACTCGTATTACCCGGTAAGGGCCTTCCCACTTTGGCGTCAACTTGTTGGAATTCTTGGCCAATTGAACGTGCCGAAGAACAAGGTCGCCTTCCTCAAATCTTCGGGCATGAACCTTGCGGCTATGGTAGCGGCGCAAGGCTTGCTGGTAGCGTGCTGCTCTCATAGCCGCCCGAAGACGATCTTCCTCAAGGAGCGTTGTGTCATCTTGCTGCAATTGCTCTTGCTCGAGCTCGTCATAAGCGAGCACTCGAGGTGACCCGTATGTGAGTTCCGTGGGGAGAACTGCTTCTGCCCCGTATACCAGGGCAAAGGGTGTCTGGCCGGTGGCTCGATTTGGCATCGTTCTGATTGACCAAAGAACTGCCGACAACTCATCAATCCAGCGCCTTCCGCTCTTGTGCAGCCTATCAAAAGTCTTTGTCCTCAGGCCTCGCAGTACTTCAGCATTTGCCCTCTTTGCCTGGGCATTGCTCCGTGGGTGTGCCACAGAAGCGAAACAGACCTTGCTGCCGAGGTCTTGGATCTATTGCATGAAGGTGTGACTTGTGAACTGCGTGCCGTTGTCGGTGATGACTCTGCTTGGCACACCAAAATGGCAGACTAGCCCCTTGAAGAACTTGACGGCTGACTGCTCTGTCACCTTCCTCACTGCTTTCACCTCCGGCCACTTTGTGAACTTGTCAATTGCAAGTACAAGTACTCAAAGCCCCCGACAACGTGAGGGAATGGGCCTAGTATGTCGAGCCCCTAGACCGAAAATGACCAGGAGAGAGGAATTGTTTGAAGGGCTTGAGCTGGTTGATGAAGCTTCTTCGAATGGAACTGACACGCTTCACACTTGGTTACTAGTGCCGTTGCATCACGGAGGGTAGTGGGCTAGAAGAAACCTTGCCGGAATGCCTTGCCGGCAAGGGCCCTCGACCCTATGTGGGAACCATATGCCTCCGTGTATCTCTGCCAACAGCTCCCTTCCTCCCGGGGAATGCACTTCAATTTCACATTGTTTGGTCTTTTTCTGTACAGGACGTCGTCGACAAACTGATACATGGCAGACCGACGGGCTACTTTCTCCGCTTCTTCCTGCTCCTTAGGGAGTTCCCCTATTTGGAGGAACCGGATGGTATGCTGTGCCCACGCCGGAGCCTGGGGCTCGACGGAAAGGACTAAAGGCATTTCCTCTGCCATGGGAGCAGCCGTCTCTAGGCCAGGGCTTGACGCCATGCCGGAGTCGGTTGCCCCTCGGCAGGCTCAGTGTCCATGGCAACATCCTTGCCGGCGGCTCAGCGCGAAAGTACTTGCCAGGGCCTGATTTCCTTCGCTTATTTTGCTCTGTTGATGGTTCAACGGATGGTTGAGTTAACTGAAGCACAAAAGTACCTGGTTCCACAGGTAGTTTGAAGGCAGCGTGCTTCGACAGGTAGTCGGCGATGTCGTTCTCCACTCGGAGAACATGCTCCGCTTATATACCGTCAAAGTGCTCCTCCAGCTTCCTCACCTCATCTACGTTGGCCTCCATCAACGGGCTTTGATAATCTTTGTTGACTTGCCTGACGACAAGCTGTGAATCACCCTGACGATGAGCTTCTTGATCCCGAGGTCTGCCGCGATCCTGAGACCGGCAAGCAACCCCTCGTATTCAACAGTGTTGTTCGTGGACATCTCCCTGGGAAAGTGCATCTGGATTACATACTTGAGGTGCTCTCCGGTGGGTGCAACGAGCAGCACACCAGCACCGGCGCCTTGTAGCGAGAAAGCCCCGTCAAAGTACATAATCCAGTTGCGACTTGTTTACTTGTCGGGGAGAGTGGTCTCCTGGATCTCTTAGTCGGGCGTTGAGGTCCATTCCGCAGTGAACTCTGCCAAGACTCTGCTCTGGATTGTCGAAGTACTTTCAAACTTCAAACCAAAGCTCGACAATTCCAAGGTCCACTCCATGATCCTCTCGGTCGCGTCTGGGTTATGCAGTATCCGTTGCAATGGGAGGCGGGTGACGACGGTGATTTCGTTGGCTTGGAAGTAATGACACAGCTTCATCGAGGCCATAAGGAGGCCGAAGAGCAATTTCTGCACACCGGAGTACCTTGACTTAGCCCCCTGCAAGAGGGAGCTAACAAAGTAAACTGGGTGCTGCATCATATTCTTCTTCTGCACCACTTCATTTGGTTGCGCGGGCACCGTCCTGATGGCATCAGAATCTGTCGGGGGCCTTGCCTTGCCGGCACCAGGCCCTGCTGGGGGGAGCTCTCGCTCGTCATCCGCCAGTCCTGCCATTGCCACTGCCTCTTCATCGACCTCCCTCTGTGCCACTAGCACAGCGCTGACCACTTGATTCGTTGCTGCTAGATACAACAACAATGGCTCTTGTGGCTTAGGCGCAACTAGTATCGGTGTAGAGGAGAGGTATTTCTTCAAATCCTGCAGCGCTGCTTCGGCCTCTGGGGTCCATTCCATTGGGCCTACCTTTTTCAAGATTTTGAAAATGGGAAGGGCACTCTCAGCAGACTTGGAGATGAATCTGCTCATGGCGGCAACGCAGCCAGTGAGCCGACGCACATCCTTGATCCGCTTGGGCGCCTCAATCTGCTCAATAGCCTTGATCTTGTCTAGGTTCGCCTCGATCCCACACTGTGACACAAAGAACCCGAGAAGTTTGCCGGACGGAACGCCGAAAACACACTTCTCGCGGTTCAACTTGAGGTTGATCTTACGCAGATTTGCAAACATCTCTTCTAGGTCTTGTATGAGCGTTGCCCTGTCCTTGGTTTTGACCACTAGGTAATCCACATAAGCTTCCATATTTCTATGTAGCTGGGGCTCAAAACCAATTTGGACTTCTCTCGCAAACGTTGAGCCAACACTCTTCAACCCGAATGGCATTCGTAAGAAACAATACGTACCACATGGGGTGATGAATGCTATCTTCTCTTCATCTTATTTCGTCATGAAGATCTGGTGGTATCCCGAGTAATCGTTAAGGAATGATAACAAGTCACACTCGACCGTGGAGTCAACAATCTGGTCGATGCGCGGTAACGGGAAACGGTCCTTTGGACAAGCCTTATTGATATCTGTGTAATCAATACACAGTCTCCACTTCCCATTTTCCTTGCGCACCACCACCGGATTGGCCAACGACGTTGGATGGAGTACCCCTCTCACCAAACCTGCCGCTTCCAACTTCCTGATGTCCTCTGTGATGAACTCTTGCCGTTCTAGAGCCTGCTTCTTGACCTTCTGCTTGACAGGCTGCACATGAGGACATACAACAAGATGGTGCTCAATCACCTCCCTGGGAACACCGGGGATGTAGGATGCTTTCCATGCAAACACGTCGACATTTACCCGCAGGAAAGTGACGAGCGCGCCTTCCTATTTGCTATCGACGGTGGAGCTTATGGTGAAAGCCCCTCCCGTGCCATCCTCGTTGATGGACACCTTCTTGGTCTCTGGTGGTGCAGCTCCGGATTTCTTGCTCTTGCCGGTGGAGCTCTCTGGCACGTCCTCAACGGGAGCACTGCACTCCGAGGAGGTGCGCTTGCCGGAGTGGGGGCGAGAGGTCTTACCGGTCTTCTTCCTCCCCGGGGCTTCAGCGGCAGGAGCAAGTGCCTTGGCGACAGTTGCTGCGACTGCCTCCCGGTAAAGTTGGTCAACGCAGATCGGTGCATCCTTCTTGTCGGAGGGGACGGTGATGATGGTCATCGACCCAGGCATCTTCAGCGTGTTGTAGGCGTAATGTGACGCCGCCATGAACTTGACTAGTGCCGGACGGCCGAGGATCCCGTTGTAGGGCAAGGGGATCTCGGCTACATAGAAAACAATCCTCTCAGTCATGTAGTTTAACTCGCCTCCAAATGTCACGGGCAGCGTGATCTTACCCTTCGGCTGACTCCTCCCCGGGTTGACTCCTTGAAATGTGCCCGTCTCTTCAAGGTCTCCATCAGGAATCTGTAGCCTTTTGATCACAACGGGCGAGATCAACTTCAGACCGGCCCCACGGTCAACTAGCATCTTCGTCACCTTGAGGTTGCGTATTGTTGGCGAGTGATGTCTACTACGAACCTTCTTCTTGTAGACGTTGTTGGGCCTCCAAGTGCAGAGGTTTGTAGGACAGTAGCAAATTTACCTCAAGTGGATGACCTAAGGTTTACCAATCCGTGGGAGGCGTAGGATGAAGATGGTCTCTCTCAAGCAACCCTGCAACCAAATAACAAAGAGTCTCTTGTGTCCCCAACACACCCAATACAATGGTAAATTGTATAGGTGCACTAGTTCGGTGAAGAGATGGTGATACAAGTGCAATATGGATGGTAGATATAGGTTTTTGTAATATGAAAATATAAAAACAGCAAGGTAACTAGTGGTAAAAGTGAGCGTAAACGGTATTGCAATGCTAGGAAACAAGGCCTAGGGTTCATACTTTCACTAGTGCAAGTTCTCTCAACAATAATAACATAGTTGGATCATATAAATATCCCTCAACATGCAACAAAGAGTCACTCCAAAGTTACTAATAGCGGAGAACAAACGAAGAGATTATGGTAGGGTACGAAACCACCTCAAAGTTATTCTTTCCAATATATCCATTGGGCTATTCCTATAAGTGTCACAAACAGCCCTAGAGTTCGTACTAGAATAACACCTTAAGACACAAATCAACCAAAACCCTAATGTCACCTAGATACTCCAATGTCACCTCAAGTATCCGTGGGTATGATTATACGATATGCATCACACAATCTTGGATTCATCTATTCAACCAACACATAGAACCTCAAAGAGTGCCCCAAAGTCTCTACCGGAGAATCAAGACGAAAACGTGTGCCAACCCCTATGCATAGGTTCATGGGCGGAACCCGCAAGTTGATCACCTAAACATACATCAAGTGAATCACGTGATATCCCATTGTCACCACAGATACGCACGGCAAGACATACATCAAGTGTTCTCAAATCATTAAAGACTCAATCCGATAAGATTACTTCAAAGGAAAACTCAATCCATTACAAGAGAGTAGAGGGGGAGAAGCAACATAAGATCCAACTATAATAGCATAGCTCGCGATACATCAAGATCGTGCCAAAGCAAGAACACAAGAGAGAGAGAGATCAAACACATAGCTACTGGTACATACCCTCAGCCCCGAGGGTGAACTACAGCCTCCTCGTCATGGAGAGCGCCGGGATGCTGAAGATGGCCACCGGTGATGGTTCCCCCCTCCGGCAGGGTGCCGGAACAGGGTCCCGATTGACTTTTGGTGGATACAGAGGCTTGCGGCGGAGGAACTCCCGATCTATTCTCGTATTTGATGTTTTTGGGTACGTGGGTATATATGGGTGAAAGAAGTACGTCGTTGGACCTCCGAGCTGTCCACGAGGCAGGGGGCGCGCCCTAGGGGGTGGGCGCGCCCCCACCCTCGTGGGCAGCCCGGGACTCCCCTGCCCGGTACTCCGTGAGCTTCTTCTGGTCCAAAAATAAGTTCTGTGGAGTTTCAGGTCAATTGGACTCCGTTTGATATTCCTTTTCTTCGAAACACTGAAATAGTCAAAAAACAGCAATTCTGGGCTGGGCCTCCGGTTAATAGGTTAGTCCCAAAAATAATATAAAAGTGGATAATAAAGCCCAAAATTGTCCAAAACAGTAGATAATATAGCATGGAGCAATCAAAAATTATAGATACGTTGGAGACGTATCAGCATCCCCAAGCTTAATGCCTGCTCGTCCTCGAGTAGGTAAATGATAAAAAAGATAATTTTTGATGTGGAATGCTACTTGGCATAATTTCAATGTAATTCTTCTTACTTGTGGTATGAATATTCAAATCCATAAGATTCAAGACAAAAGTTTAATATTGACATAAAAATAATAATACTTCAAGCATACTAACAAAGTAATCATGTCTTCTCAAAATAACATGGCCAAAGAAAGTTATCCTACAAAATCATATAGTCTGGCTATGCTCCATCTTCACCACACAAAGTATTTAAATCATGCACAACCCTGATGACAAGCCAAGCAATTGTTTCATACTTTTGATGTTCTCAAATTTTTTCAATCTTCACGCAATACATGAGTGTGAGCCATGGACATAGCACTATATGTGGAATAGAATGGTGGTTGTGGAGAAGACAGAAAGGAGAAGATAGTCTCACATCAACTAGGCGTATCAACGGGCTATGGAGATGCCCAGCAAAAGATATTGATGTGAGTGAGTAGGGTTGGCCATGCAACGGATGCACTAGAGCTATAAGTGTATGAAAGCTCAAAAAGAAAGTAAGTGGGTGTGCATCCAACTCGCTTGCTCACGAAGACCTAGGGCATTTTGAGGAAGCCCATCATTGGAATATACAAGCCAAGTTCTATAATGTAAAATTCCCACTAGTATATGAAAGTGACAACATAGGAGACTCTCTATCATGAAGATCATGGTGCTACTTTGAAGCACAAGTGCGGTAATAGGATAGTAGCATTGTCCCTTCTCTCTTTTTCTCTCATTTTTTTTGTTTGGGCCTTTTCTCTTTTTTTTCGTCCAGAGTCTCATCCCGACTTGTGGGGGAATCATAGTCTCCATCACCCTTTCCTCACTGGGACAATGCTCTAATAATGATGATCATCACACTTTTATTTACTTACAACTCAAGAATTACAACTCAATACTTAGAACAAGATATGACTCTATATGAATGCCTCTGGTGGTGTACCGGGATGTGCAATCACTCATGAGTGACATGTATGAAAGAATTATGAATGGTGGCTTTGACACAAATACGATGTCAACTACATGATCATGCAAAACAATATGACAATGATGGAGCGTGTCATAATAAACGGAACGTTGGAAAGTTTCATGCAATATATCTCGGAATGGCTATGGAAATGCCATGATAGGTAGGTATGGTGGCTGTTTTGAGGAAGGTTTATGGTGGGTGTATGATACCGGCGAAAAGTGCGCGGTATTAGAGAGGCTAGCAATGGTGGAAGGAAGAAGAGTGCGTATAATACATGGACTCAACATTAGTCATAAAGAACTCATATACTTATTGCAAAAATCTACAAGTTATCAAAGCAAAGTATTACGCGCATGCTCCTGGGGGGATAGATTGGTAGGAAAAGACCATCGCTCGTCCCCGACCGCCACTCATAAGGAAGACAATCAACAAATAAATCATGCTCCGACTTCATTACATAACGGTTCACCATACGTGCATGCTACGGGAATCACAAATTTTAACACAAGTATTTCTCAAATTCACAACTACTCAACTAGCATAACTCTAATATCACCATCCTCATATCTCAAAACAATCATCAATCATCGAACTTCTCTTAGTATTCAACACACTCATAAGAAAGTTTTTACTATTCTTGAATACCTAGCATATTACGATTATTTAAGCAAACTACCATGCTATTTAAGACTCTCAAAATAATCTAAGTGAACCATGAGAGATCAATAGTTTCTATAAAACAAATCCACCACCGTGCTCTAAAAGATATAAGTGAAGTACTAGAGCAAACAACAAACTACTACAAAAGATATAAGTGAAGATCAATGAGTAGTCGAATAATTATACAACTATGTGAAGACTCTCCCATTTAATAATTTCAGATCTTGGTATTTTATTCAAACAGCAAGCAAAGCTAAATAAATTGACATGACGCTCCAAGCAAAACATATATCATGTGGTGAATAAAAATATAGCTTTAAGTAAAGTTACCGATGAACGAAGACGAAAGAGGGGATGCCTTCAGGGGCATCCCCAAGCTTAGGATCTTGGTTATCCTTGAATATTACCTTGGGGTGCCTTGGGAATCCCCAAGCTTAGACTCTTGCCCCTCCTTATTCCATAGTCCATCGAATCTTTACCCAAAACTTGAAAACTTCACAACACAAAACTCAACAGAAAACTCGTAAGCTCCGTTAGCGAAAGAAAACAAAACACCACTTCAAGGTACTGTAATGAACTCATTCTTTATTTATATTGGTGTTAAACCTACTGTATTCCAACTTCTCTATGGTTTATAAACTATTTTACTGGCCATAGATTCATCAAAATAAGCAAACAACACACGAAAAACAGAATCTGTCAAAAACAGAACAGTCTGTAGTAATCTGTAACTAACGCAAACTTCTGGAACTCCAAAAATTCTAAAATAAATTGGTGGACCTGAGGAATTTATCTAGTAATCATCTGAAAAAATAATCAACTAAATAGCACTCTCCAGTAAAAAGTTGAAGCTAATCTCGTGAGCGCTAAAGTTTCTGTTTTTTTACAGCATGATCATAAAGACTTCACCCAAGTCTTCCCAAAGGTTCTACTTGGCACAAACACTAATTAAAACATAAAACCACATCTAAACAGAATCTAGATGTATTATTTATTCCTAAACAGAACCAAAAAGCAAGAAACGAAAATAAAATTGGGTTGCCTCCCAACAAGCGCTATCGTTTAACGCCCCTAGCTAGGCATGGTGATTTCAATGATGCTCGCATGAAAGATAAGAATTGAAACATAAAAAGAGAATCATGAAGAATATGACTAGCACATTTAAGTCTAACCCACTTCCTATGCATAGGGATTTTGTGAGCAAACAACTTATTGGAACAATAATCAACTTGCATAGGAAGGTAAAACAAGCATAATTTCAAGATTTTAAACACATAGAGAGGAAACTTGATATTATTGCAATTCCTACAAGCATATGTTCCTCCATCATAATAATTTTCAGTAGCATCATGAATGAATTCAACAATATAATGAGCAACTAAAGCATTCTTTTCATGATCTACTTGCATAGAAATTTTACTACTCTCCACATAAGCAAAATTCTTCTTATTCGGAATAGTGGGAGTATCATAAGAGACTTGAATACTATAAATTGTTTCCACATTAAAATAGTAAGGTTCAGAGAAAGGGTACTCATAATCATGGCAAGTTTTATAAATATTATCATCACTACTCTTTATAGCATAAGTTTCATCACAATAACCATCATAAGTAGCAACTTTGTTCTCATCATAATCAATTGAAACCTCTTCCGAAATAGTGGATACATCACTAAATAAAGTCATGACCTCTCCAAATCCACTTTCATAAATATTATAAGATTCAACATCCTCCAAAATAGTGGGATCATTACTTCCTAAAGTTGAGACTCTTCCAAACCCACTTTCATAAATATAATCATCATAAGTAGGAGGCATGCTATCATCATTACAAATTTGCATAACAAAACTTGGGAGGCTAAAAATATCATCATCATTAAACATAGCATCCCCAAGCTTGGGGCAAACATTAATTTCAGAAAATATATTCTCAAATATGTCATCCTCGTCAAACATAGCTTCCCCAAGCTTGGGCCTTTTCATATCATAAGCATAATCACTCTCATCATTAATAGTATGGATAGCACCAATAGTATAGCAAACATTATTATCATATTCTTCCAAGCAAGTGCCAAAAAGATTTTCGAGATCATAAGAAGTATCATTATCTTCCCAATCATAATCATCACAATAAGAAATAGTCATAACGAGATCATCAACAAGTGCATCATTTTCCACAATTATTTTTGATTCATTTTCATGAGGCACAACAATAATAGGAGCAACATTATTTGGGAGGGATACCTTTACCTCTCTTCCTTTTTCTTTTCTTCTTCTTCACCACATCATGTGTGGGTTCAATCTTCTTTTTGGAGCTCCTTATTAATGAGATTGGTTGAATAGAAGGCTCCTCCTCGTTACCTGATTCATCACAAGAAATAATAGGAGGATATTGGGAAATCTCTTCCCTTTTGTTAGTATTCTCTTCATCCTCTATTTTCTTTCTTTTCTTTATGTAGTCGGAAATATAAGGATTGTCAATGCAATTGACAACACAATACATATAAATTTCTTCTAGATCAGTATCGAGGAATTTCTCTAGGTTATATTCTGGATTATGCTTAGTTTGACGTTTCATTTCTTCATAACCCAAAAGCAAACTAAGTTCATTATGATGTGCAAGGGAAATCAAGTCATCACAATTTTTGGACACAATTCGATCATGAAACAATTTGCAATTGATATTTAAATGACCATGTTCATTGCAAAGTTCACAAGTACGGTAAAGATATTTTAAATTTTCAGCACTCACATTTAGCCTTTCTTGCAACAATTTAGTTTCTAAGTGCTTATGCCTCTTGCAATATCTATATTCCCTATTTGGTGTGTACTTGCAAACCCAATGCACTCCACAAAAATTGACATGTTTATAGGAGGCATTTTCATCATAACTAGTGCAATCATCATTAGTATCATAGATATTCAAGGAGTTCATACTAACAACATTGCAATCATGCTCATTATTCAAAGATTTAGTGCCAAACATTTTAATGCATTCTTATTCTAACACTTTGGCACAATTTTCCTTTCCATCATACTCACGGAAGATATTAAAAAGATGAAGCGTATGAGACAAACTCCATTCCATTTTTTGTCGTTTTATTTTATAAACTAAACTAGTGATAAAACAAGAAACAAAAAGATTTGATTGCAAGATCTAAAGATATACCTTCAAGCACTCACCTCCCCGGCAACGGCGCCAAAAAAGAGCTTGATGTCTACTACGCAACCTTCTTCTTGTAGACGTTGTTGGGCCTCCAAGTGCAGAGGTTTGTAGGACAGTAGCAAATTTCCCTCAAGTGGATGACCTAAGGTTTATCAATCCATGGGAGACATAGGATGAAGATGGTCTCTCTCAAGCAACCCTGCAACCAAATAAGAAAGAGTCTCTTGTGTCCCCAATACACCCAATACAATGGTAAATTGTATAGGTGCAATAGTTCGGCGAAGAGATGGTGATACAAGTGCAATATGGATGGTAGATATAGGTTTTTGTAATCTGAAAAATATAAAAACAACAAGGTAACTAGTGGTAAAAGTGAGCGTAAACGGTATTGCAATGCTAGGAAACAAGGCCTAGAGTTCATACTTTCACTAGTGCAAGTTCTCTCAACAATAATAACATAGTTGGATCATATAACTATCCCTCAACATGCAACAAAGAGTCACTCCAAAGTCACTAATAGCGGAGAACAAACGAAGAGATTATGGTAGGGTACGAAACCACCTCAAAGTTATTCTTTCCAATCAATCCATTGGGCTATTCCAATAAGTGTCACAAACAGCCCTAGAGTTCGTACTAGAATAACACCTTAAGACACAAATCAACCAAAACCCTAATGTCACCTAGATACTCCAATGTCACCTCAAGTATCCGTGGGTATGATTATACGATATGCATCACACAATCTCCGATTCATCTATTCAACCAACACATAGAACCTCAAAGAGAGCCCCAAAGTCTCTACCGGAGAATCAAGACGAAAACGTGTGCCAACCCCTATGCATAGGTTCATGGGCGGAACCAGCAAGTTGATCACCAAAACATACATCAAGTGAATCACGTGATATCCCATTGTCACCACAGATACGCACGGCAAGACATACATCAAGTGTTCTCAAATCATTAAAGACTCAATCCGATAAGATTACTTCAAAGGGAAAACTCAATCCATTACAAGAGAGTAGAGGGGGAGAAGCAACATAAGATCCAACTATAATAGCAAAGCTCGCGATACATCAAGATCGTGCCAAATCAAGAACATGAGAGAGTGAGAGAGAGATTAAAACACATAGCTACTGGTACATACCCTCAGCCCCGAGGGTGAACTACTCCCTCCTCGTCATGGAGAGCGCCTGGATGCTGAAGATGGCCACCGGTGAGGGTTCCCCCCTACAGCAGGGTGCCGGAACAGGGTCCCGATTGACTTTTGGTGGCTACAGAGGCTTGCGGCGGCGGAACTCCCGATCTATTCTCGTATTCGACGTTTTTGGGTACGTGGGTATATATGGGTGAAAGAAGTACGTCGGTGGACCTCCGGGCTGTCCACGAGGCAGGGCGCGCCTTAGGGGTTGGGCGCCCCCACCTCGTGGGCAGCCCGGACTCCCGTGCACTCCACGACTCCGTGGGCTTCTTCTGGTCCAAAAATAAGTTTTGTGGAGTTTCAGGTCAATTGGACTCCGTTTGATATTCCTTTTCTTTGAAACACTGAAATAGGCAAAAAAACAACAATTCTGGGCTGGGCCTCCGGTTAATAGGTTAGACCCAAAAATAATATAAAAGTGGATAATAAAGCCCAAAATTGTCCAAAACAGTAGATAATATAACATGGAGCAATAAAAAATTATAGATACATTGGAGACGTATCAGCATCCCCAAGCTTAATGCCTGCTCGTCCTCGAGTAGGTAAATGACAAAAAAGATAATTTTTGATGTGGAATGCTACTTGGCATAATTTCAATGTAATTCTTCTTACTTGTGGTATTAATCTTCAAATCCATGAGATTCAAGACAAAAGTTAATATTGACATAAAAATAATAATACTTCAAGCATACTAACAAAGTAATCATGTCTTCTCAAAATAACATGGCCAAAGAAAGTTATCCCTACAAAATCATATAGTCTGGCTATGCTCCATCTTCACCACACAAAGTATTTAAATCATGCACAACCCTGATGACAAGCCAAGCAATTGTTTCATACTTTTGATGTTCTCAAATTTTTTTCAATCTTCACGTAATACATGAGTGTGAGCCATGGACATAGCACTATATGTGGAATAGAATGGTGGTTGTGGAGAAGACAGTCTCACATCAACTAGGTGTATCAACGGGCTATGGAGATGCCCATCAATAGATATTGATGTGAGTGAGTTGGGTTTGCCATGCAACGGATGCACTAGAGCTATAAGTGTATGAAAGCTCAAAAAGAAAGTAAGTGGGTGTGCATCCAACTCGCTTGCTCACGAAGACCTAGGGCATTTTGAGGAAGCCCATCATTGGAATATACAAGCCAAGTTCTATATTGTAAAATTCCCACTTGTATATGAAAGTGACAACATAGGAGACTCTCTATCATGAAGATCATGCTGCTACTTTGAAGCACAAGTGTGGTAGGAGGATAGTAGCATTGTCCCTTCTCTATTTTTCTCTCATTTTTTTTGTTTGGGCCTTTTCTCTTTTTTTATGGCCTCTTTTTTTCTCTTTTTTTTCGTCCGGAGTCTCATCCCGACTTGTGGGGGAATCATAGTCTCCATCATCCTTTCCTCACTGGGATAATGCTCTAATAATGATGATCATCACACTTTTATTTACTTACAACTCAATAATTACAACTCAATACTTAGAACAAGATATGACTCTATATGAATGCCTCCGGCGGTGTACCGGGATGTGCAATGGCTCATGAGTGACATGTATGAAAGAATTATGAACGGTGGCTTTGCCACAAATACGATGTCAACTACATGATCATGCAAAGCAATATGACAATGATGGAACGTGTCATAATAAACGGAACGTTGGAAAGTTTCATGCAATATATCTCGGAATGGCTATGGAAATGCCATGATAGGTAGGTATGGTGGCTGTTTTGAGGAAGGTTTATGGTGGGTGTATGATACCGGCGAAAAGTGCGCGGTATTAGAGAGGCTAGCAATGGTGGAAGGAAGAAGAGTGTGTATAATCCATGGACTCAACATTAGTAATAAAGAACTCATATACTTATTGCAAAAATCTACAAGTTATCAAAGAAAATTATTATGCGCATGCTCCTAGGGGGATAGATTGGTAGGAAAAGACCATCGCTCGTCCCCGACCGCCACTCATAAGGAAGACAATCAATAAATAAATCATGCTCCGACTTCATCACTTAACGGTTCACCATACGTGCATGCTACGGGAATCACAAACTTCAACACAAGTATTTCTAAAATTCACACCTACTCAACTAGCATAACTCTAATATCACCATCCTCATATCTCAAAACAATCATCAATCATCAAACTTCTCTTAGTATTCAACACACTCATAAGAAAGTTTTTACTATTCATGAATACCTAGCATATTTCGATTATTTAAGCAAATTACCATGCTATTTAAGACTCTCAAAATAATCTAAGTGAACCATGAGATATCAATAGTTTCTATAAAACAAATCCACCACCGTGCTCTAAAAGATATAAGTGAAGTACTAGAGCAAACAACAAACTACTTCAAAAGATATAAGTGAAGATCAATGAGTAGTCGAATAATTATACAACTATGTGAAGACTCTCCCATTTAATAATTTCAGATCTTGGTATTTTATTCAAACAGCAAGCAAAGCTAAATAAAATTACATGACGCTCCAAGCAAAACACATATCATGTGGTGAATAAAAATATAGCTCTAAGTAAAGTTACCGACGAACGAAGACAAAAGAGGGGATGCCTTCCGAGGCATCCCCAAGCTTAGGCTCTTGCTTATCCTTGAATACTACCTTGGGGTGCCTTGGGCATGCCCTAGCTTAGACTCTTGCCACTCCTTATTCCATAGTCCATCGAATCTTTACCCAAAACTTGAAAACTTCACAACACAAAACTCAACAGAAAACTCGTAAGCTCAGTTAGCAAAAGAAAACAAAATACCACTTCAAGGTACTGTAATGAACTCATTCCTTATTTATATTGGTGTTAAACCTACTGTATTCCAACTTCTCTATGGTTTATAAACTATTTTACTGGCCATAGATTCATCAAAATAAGCAAACAACACATGAGTAACAGAATCTGACAAAAACAGAACAATCTGTAGTAATCTCTAACTAACGCAAACTTGTGGAACTCCAAAAATTCTAAAATAAATTGGCAGACCTGAGGAATTTGTCTAGTAATCATCTGCAAAAAGAATCAACTAAATAGCACTCTCCAGTAATAGGTTAATAGGTTAGTCCCAAAAATAATATAAAAGTGGATAATAAAGCCCAAAATTGTCCAAAACAGTAGATAATATAGCATGGAGCAATAAAAAATTATAGATACGTTGGAGACGTATCAGCGAGACCAAGAACGGCAAACACCCGAACATAGTTGTGCGATCAGGGTGGTCCTCGGTGTCAAAAATGATAGGCGTGCTAGACCACTTCAGTGGCTTCTGAGCATCGAGTGATGGTTCCGCTGCTGTGATCTCACGCGCCCATTGCTTGAGATGGCGGTGAGAGGTGTCAGCGAGGCGCCACCGTCGACGCACATGGCCTCTATAGCCTTCTGGAACTCATGCTCGCCGGACTCGTCATGATCATCATCTTCTTGCTTCTTGTCGCGGCCCCAAGCGGGTTTCTCTTGCTGGTTATCCTTGCCGTAGTGAAATCCTTGGCCGCCATGCTTCATGCCAGATCCCTCGGCACCATCCTCGCCCTTCTGCTTGTCCCGCCTCTCATACTTAGCTTTTTGCTTCTCGGCAAGCAGCTCGACTTGCCGGCAGTTCTGGAGGTCGTGGCCCTTGGTGCGGTGGATCTTGCAGTATTGCTTGTCAGAGCCTCCTGGCTTGTCGGTAGCCTCCAAGGTCCGGAAAGAGGCGCACCCGGCAATTTCCTTGCCGGGGTCGTCTGCCTTGGCCTTCTTGGCAGCACCGGTGTCCTCGGATCCCTCGACGGCAAGCACGGTCTTGCCTTTGCGCTTCCTGTTGCGGCACCGGCCCTTCTTCGTCGGGGTGGCTGTGCCTTCGTCTGTGGAGTCGGTTTCCGTGCCGGCGTCCTCGCCGGGGTACCTCCTCCCTCTTTAGCTTGAGCGCACCTGTTGGCTAGAACATAGAGTTTGGCCACATCTTTGACCTTGTTCATCGCCAGCTCTTCACGCATCTTGCGGTTGCGCACATTCTGATGAAATGCGCTGATCACGGCGGGGGGATGAACATCTAGGATGTTGTACTACACTCGGCAGAACCTGTGTATGTACTTGCGCAGGGTTTCACCTTCCTTCTGGGGGATGATATGCAAATCGCTTGCCTGGCCATGAGCTTGGTGGCCTCCGGTGAAGGCGCCAACAAACTCATGGCACAAATCCGACCAAGAAGAAAAGGAATCCACCGGCAAGTGCATCAACCATGACATAACATTGTGTTTAAGTGGCAACGGGAAGTAATTGGCAAGCACCTTGTCGTCGCGGGCTCCGGCAGCTTGCATCGCGATGGTGTAGATGCTGAGGAACTCTGACGGGTGGGTCTTGCCATTGTAATTCTCACCAACGTCGGGCTTGAACGTGCGGTGGGAGGGCCACTGGAACTTCCACAGGTCACGGGTAAAGGCTGGGCAACCCACCTCATAGGGTAGGCCGCTAGAGCCTCCCGGTGCTGGGTGGTCCGTAGTGGGCCCCGCCCGCCTATCTGACTGGTGGCGTGCGTCGCACCGGTGCTCGATGGTGGTTCGAGTGTCTTCATGGGCTCGCTCCCGAAGAACTTGGTGCTGATCGCAGTGGGTCCGTGGGTCAGACGACGCTATGGAGATGTTATCACAAGCGTCATCACGACGGACCAGCACCCGCGGCGACGGACATGGGGGAGGAGAGTGCACCTTGGCCGCAGCACCTCCGGTCCTTCAACCACTGGCATGCTGTGGCTCGACGAAGCGCCGACCTGAGGCCCCCGCTAGTTGCGGCTCATCTTTGTTGGCAATGCCAACGAGGCTCCGGATGGTGGCTCTCCACTCGTCGAGCTTCTCCGCAGCAGGAGGAAAGTCGAGGAGCAACAGCGTGCGCGCCAAAGCTTCGGCTGGCGTGGGTGGCGGCGGAAGCTGCGTGGACCGTGACGCGCTCCGACTTCTAACCACATTAGAAGGAGCTCTATCACGGCCTGGCGGTTGTGTGCCATTTTTGCCAGTGTCTCGGCGTGCATGCTGGCCTCCGTCCCGCGAATGATGCACAAGACTCTTCCCACGGCGGCGGCCAGGGTCACCAGCGTGGTGACGTTGCCCGTCACTCACAACCTGGGAAGAGCGCGTCGTGGGCGCCGGCGTAGGCGTCTTGGAGGTCGCCGCACCGCCCATAGGTGGCACGGCGCCGCCCTTGGCGTGCCCCGCGCCGCCTGCGGGGGGCCCTACTCCATCTTTGGATTTGACGGCGTGCGGCCCGTCATCTCGCGCACGAACGACCCCGCTCGCCAGGCTCTGACTGCCAGATCGATGTGGGTGTACGCGGGCCGCGCCTCGGCATCCGTCCGGCTCCAGATGAACCGATCGCCGTGATCGTCTTCTTCTTGGGAGCCATGGTGATGAAGAACTTCTAGACTAACTGCTAGACCGTATTTTCACAACTGCGCGCCCCTACCTGGCGTGCCAAAGATGTCGGGGGAAACGACACCTATGAAATCACTGGGATCCCTTCTATGGTTGGCGGGTGCGGGGTTGTGCAAAGAGCGGGTCTGGTAGTCAGCACAAAGATCGTTTACCCAGGTTCGGGCCGCGAGGATGCGCAATACTCTAGTCCTGCTTTGGTGTATATATCTGAGTGTTCTTGAGCTTTCGAACTAGCTACTGTGCGTGTCTAGTCCAAAAGGTCCGAATCCTTCTCCTGGACGCCTCGGGCCTCCTTTTATAGACAAAAAGGGTCACCACAGTGGCACACAGGAGGTGGAAAGGTGTACAGTGCGCAAGCTTATAGCCTGTCATTATGGAACAAAACGCATTAAATGCGCCCCCTTAGGTGTCCCGTTGCTTTATTGGGGATGGCAACGGGGCCCATCCTATCTGTCGCCGCCCCGCCTTGCTCCGACACGCGTCCAGACCAATGATGCATGCAGCGCCATGTAGGCTGGCAGGCTGCTAAAATGGTGTGGTGGTAGGGTCTTCACGAAGATCTGCATGCCACCACGCAGGTGCTTGCTGAGCTGGCCTGGAAGCCGCGTGTTCCCACGCAGGTGCCTGCCCAGCTGGTTGGGCTGGCAGCTGTATGGGAATGGCAGTGGAGTCTTGGCAGACGCGGGCCTGGTTGTGGCCTCGTAGGTGTCCTCGGCAAGGGTCTTGCTGGGGCCCCGGCAAGGGTCTTGCTGCGGCATCGCGGTCATCCCCGGCAAGGATCTTGCCGGTGGTCTTGTGGATTTCCTCGGCTAGGGTCTCGCCGAGGATCGTCATCTTCTGGTCCTCATCTGATCTTGTGTGCTTCTGGTCTTCACAAAGATCTGCATGCCACCACGGAGGTGCCTCCCGAGCCTTGGTTCCAATGTGATTGATGGCGTTGGAACCCTTGGCTAAAGGGTGGCGCGCTCTGCTGGCATCGGGCAAGTTGGCCCGGCAGGACTCTTGCCGGAGCTACGGAGGCCGCCCCGGCAAGGATCTTGCCGGGGGAGCACACCTCGCCCTCTTGCTCTTTGTGTATTTGGTCTTGGCGTTGCTCTGGTTGTCTTGTGCCTCTAGCTTCCCTCCTTTGCCCTACTTAGTGTGGCCGTGGGCGCGGCTCTGACTGCCCGTGCACAAGTAAAGGGGTAAAAAGGAGAGCCCCTACTTTTGTACACCGACACAAGGTATGTTTCAAATACTCCATACATGATTGTATTAATTTGCAAACGCTAAGTTGAAGCTTACGCACTGCTATATGCATAATTACAGATGGCACAGCTGAAGTTGAGACCCTCACGTGTGACCTTGCCTGGGCGAAGGAGCAGGGAAGGGTGAGCAATGCGGCCGCTGATAAAGCGGCTGCTGATTTGAAGGCCAAACAGGTCACCTGGCGCTAGTTCGAGGAGAGGGTATCCAAAGTGGAGCAAGAGCTCAAGGACACCACTCGAAGGTGCGAGTCCCTCGAGGAGGAGAATAAAGCTAAGGCGGCCGAACTCGCCAAGGCCCTTCAGGAAGCACAAGAGGCGAGGTCTAAATCCTGAGCGGCTCGCGAGGAGATCGCATAGGCCGGACAGATAGCGGCTGGTAAGCCCTTTCTTTTATAGTCTAAGTTTGGCGATTAGAGGTATGCCTTGCTTAATCGACTATGGAGTTCTCCAGACGCTTTGGCGGATCTTCCGAAGAGTCCTGCCGACGCCGCGCAATTCTTTCGGGCCCAGGAGGGGCATGCGACTAAGAAGTTGTTCTGGTCGCAGTTCGCGGCGCAGGAGCGCTCGGCGCTATTGAACGACCAAATGGCGCAGTGGGCCGAGCTGCATAAGATGTCTAGCGCAACCATGAAGAACGTCATAGTCCGGCTATGGCCAACCGAACCCATTCGTAGCAGCTATTTCCGCCTGGTGCAGTGACTTATCGATGCACTGCCTCGCATTGATGCAGTCAAGCGGTGAGTGTGCATAGAAGGTGTGCGGATGGCCTTCGCCTGCGTCAATATGCACTGGGCGAAGATGAAAGCCGCCGTCGTGGCAGTTGAGGGGCCACCCAGAGGCAAGGACCACCGCAAGCCGGAGCGCTATTTCGAAGACATCCTAGAGGGTGCCCGCTTGATAGAGGGTCAATGCTCAAAGGATATTATGTTTGAATGAATGTACCCGAATGGCCCGGACGTTTTTATTATATATTGAGGCTTTGTAATATATTTGTGCCATTGTCTGAAAGTTCTTTCCTCCTTTGCGGCCGTTTTTGTATTCCTGAGAGTTTTCCGGCCGTCGGCTTCAGCCCCCACATAGATACAATGGGGGTGTTCGGAATAGCACATGATCACACTTGACCCAACATCTTGCTCCGTAAAGGAGGTGTCAGTGCGGCGAACCCGGCAATCGGACTATGTGGCTTTACCACTCTCACTTAGCCATAGGAGTTTGATGATGGGGCTATAAGATAGCCCCTGGTATGTACGTGGTTATCCGGATGCGGATACGTTACGTATGTGACCGGAAAAAATAGTCTTTCGTATAATAGGGAAAAAATCGCTAAAGATTTAGTAAGTCGCAGAGTGGCTGACCAGCTCTCGCCGCATCATGACAGTCAGTTTTCGGCTTTCTCTACTGAGGTGCTTGGCCGGACGAACCAGAAACACAATCGCAGTAGTTCTCCCTTTACTACCCTAGCCAAACAAATGGAGCGTAAGGTCGCAAACATAGGAGCTGGGCAACCCAACTATTGACCAAAGACATGATTCAGAGCTGATGCATATAATGCCAAGTTTGGGACGCTGAAGTGTGCTATGAAGCTATTCGGGCTTTTGTTTGGCAACACAAATGTGGCCACATAGAGTCCCTGGCAATGTGTGCCGAGGTGTGTGAGTGAAACAATTGGGGAGACGGAATACAGTTCTATGAATAAGGTCGATACCAAAAAAAATTGTCTTCATTAGAATCTGATTGATATGTCAAAACGTGATCTTACAGAGGGCAACATAAGAACCAATGCCATTTTACATGTCGGGGGTCTAAGAATAAGGAGAAAAGCTCTATACAGGTCCTTGAATAAAGTTTGGTCTAAAGAATCCTTTGGACATCGTGCCTCACGTCTGTGCCGCCTTTGCCTTGGAAAGAGAAGTTCCTTAAGAGGAATGGTCTTCGGCTATCCGCATGAAACCGGGCTCGAAGAGAGTCCTTGTAAGTCCGTGGGATATACTGGTTTGGATGCACCTGTGGTAGAAGAGAAAAATACTCAAAGAAAAAAAAGGTGGAAGGTCATACAGGGTCAAACCACACTATAGACCTGTCCGTATTGTGCCTCTGTTGATGCCCAAGGTATTTTGAGTGCACAATTATGCATGCACGGTACAAACTTCGCGGGTGTGTGTGGCGATCGACGGAGGCGAAACTGCTAGTCTTGCTCTAGAGTTACCGAGCTGTCAGCCTGCAGAATGGACCGGACCCGTATAACGTTGTCAGGCGGCTTGATGGCCAATGAGGTGTGCGGCTTGATAGGGCCCTCTGTACTTTGGCCGCGGTGTGCTCCTCCGTACGGAGGGAGCGTTCCGTGTTTCCATTGACTGTTATGACGCCACGTGGAGCGGGCATCTTGAGCTTTAAATAAGCGTAGTGCGGGACTGCGTTGAATCGGGCGAAAGTGGTTTGTCCGAGCAGTGCGTGATAACCACAATAGATCAGGTCTTCGCTATGGAAGTTGTCTGGCGAACCAAAGATGACTTCAAATGTTATTGAGCCCGAGCAACGGGCCTCTATGCTAGGTATTACTCCTTTAAAGGTAGTTTTAGTGGGCTTGATTCTTGATGGATCAATATCCATTTTGCGGACATTGTCCTGGTAAAGCAAGTTAAGACTACTGCCGCCGTCCATAAGGACTCGCGTGAGGTGGAATCCGTCGATGATTGGATCGAGGACCCAAGCTGCCAAACCTCTGTGACGGATACTGGTCGAGTGGTCCTTCCAATCGAAGGTGATCTTACAAGCCAACCATGGGTTGAATTTTGGGGCAACTGGCTCTACGGCATAGACGTCCCTTAATGCGCGCTTGCATTCCCACTTAGGGATGTGAGTGACGTAGATCATATTCACCGTTTTGACCTCGGGGGGAAATTTCTTCTGTCCCCCTATGTTCGGTGGGCGAGGCTCTTCATCGTCATCCTTGCTGGGAAGCCCTTTCCCCTTGTGTTCGGCGTTGAGCTTGCCGGCCTATTTAAAGACCCAACAATTTCAGTTGGTATGGTTGGCAGGTTTATCAGGGGTGCCATGAATCTGGTAAGGCCGATCAAGTATTCTGTCCAAACTGGATGGACCATCTCTGTTTCCTTTGAATGGCTTCTTACGTTGACCGGCTTTTGAGCCACTGAATCCGGCGTTGACCGCCGTGTCTTCGTTACTGTTTTGACGCTTGTGCTTGTTGCGTCGTGCTTGCCATTGCCGTCCCTGGCTTCGAAGGTGCCGGGGTCGCTGGTTCTATTGCTTCTACGAGCTAGCCAGCTATCTTCTCCCGCGTAAAAGCGGGTCATAAGTGTGGTAAGGGCTGCCATGGACTTCAGTTTTTCTTGGCCGAGGTGTCGGGCGAGCCACTCATCTCGGACGCTGTGTTTGAAGGCCGCGAGGGCTGCGGCGTCCGGACAATCCACAATCTGGTTCTTTTTAATTAAGAACCTGGTCCAGAGCTTCCGGGCTGATTCTCCGGGTTGCTGGATTATGTACCTAAGGTCGTCGGCGTCTGGGGGCCGAACATAGGTACCTTGGAAGTTGTCTCTGAAGGCGTCCTCCAAGTCTTCCCAGCTACCAATAGAATTTTCTGGGAGGCTGTTCAGCCAGTGTTGTGCTGGTCCCTTAAGTTTTAAGGGGAGGTATTTGATGGCATGTAGGTCATCTCCGCAGGCCATGTGAATGTGGAGAAGAAAATCTTCAATCCATACTGTGGGATCTATTGTGCCATCGTAGGATTCAATGTTTACGGGTTTTAAATCCTTCTGGGAACTGGTGCTCCATTACCTCGGTGAAGCATAGGGGGTGTGCGGCGTCTCTGTATCGGGCGACGACACGATGCATTTCGGATGAAGTCCGTATGCGGTTTCCGGCCCGGGTGAGGTTGTGCTTGTCGCGCCAGGCCTGATGGTCGTTTTCTCACGCTGGGGCACGCCCCCTTGATCCATAGATTGATCTAGTCTGACCGGCTCTATTGTCTAGGTCTTGTCGTAGGTCATAGGTCTATCCTGCAGCCGTTGTCTCTCTGCCTCTACGGCGAGCGAGGTGGTGCGGGTTGGTGTTCGGCTTGAGTTCAGCATTGTCGAATTGGGGTAGCAGCTTGCGCTTCGGGTAGCTCTTAATTGGGCGCTCGAGGCCGTATTCCTCAGCTGCTAGGACATTAGTCCATCTGTCATTGAGTAAATCCTGATCAGCTTGAAGCTGCTGCTGTTTCTTTTTGAAGCTTCTTGCAGTGGCTATTAGCCGGCGCTTAAAGCGCTCTTGTTCGAGGGGTTCCTCTAGCACGATGAAATCTTCGTCGCCGAGGCTCACATCCTCTTCGGAGATCGCTAGGTTGTTACTATCCTCCGAGCCCTCATTCCTGACAGGATCGTCGGGGTTAACTTGCCCATCCTCCCAATCATCATGTTCGGATGTTGGCTCGACAGGGGCTTCGGGGTCCACGGCGTTCTCCGGAGTGTTATTATCCCTAGTGTCGGTATTGCTGTCTTTTTCGCGACGCGATTTTAAGCGGCGCCGTCGACGCTTTGGAGGTGCCTCAGCAGGCTTGTCCTCAATCAGATCCTTCCTACCGTCTCCATCATCTTCTTTGGGTGTATCCACGATATACACGTCGTATGTGGAAGTGGCCGTCCATCGTCCGGTGAACGGAGGGTTCTGGCTTTGCTCTTCTCCGGCGTCATCGTCCATACCGTCGATGTCTTGGGAAGCGTAGTCGAGCATGTCGGTTAAATCCTCGACAGTGGCTAGGAAGTGGGTGGTGGGTGGGATGTAAAATTCCCCGCTCTCAGCCCCTAGTATGGGATGGGCGTAGTTTGGCAGTGATTCTTCTGCAATGGTGAGGGATCACATTAAGTCCAGGGCCTTGTTTAAGAGCGAGGTTAGGACGGGGAAGCGAGCGTCCGTGGAGTTGGGCGGGACAGAAGTTTCCTGGTCGAGTTCACATGGCGCGGACTGATACGTCTCCAACGTATCTATAGTTTTTGATTGCTCCATGCTACTTTATCTACTGTTTTGGACTATATTGGGCTTTATTTTCCACTTTTATATCATTTTTGGGACTAACCTATTAACCGGAGGCCCAGCCCACAATTGTTGTTTTTTTTCCTATTTCAGTGTTTCGAAAAACAGAATATCAAACGGAGTCCAAATGGAATGAGACCTTCGGAAACGTGATTTTCTCACCGAACGTGATCCAGGAGACTTGGACCCTACGCTAAGGAACAAAGGAAGCGGTCACGAGGGAGGGGGCGCCCCCCAGGGCGCGCCCCTACCTCGTGGGCCCCCTATTGCTCCACTGACATACTCCTTCCTCCTATATATACCTCACGCACTTCAAACGATCGACACGGATCCAAAACCTAATTCCACCGCCGCAACTTCCTCAGATCCATGAGATCCCATCTTGGGGCCTGTTCCGAGCTTCACGGAGGGGCATCCACCATGGAGGGCTTCTACATCATCACCATAGCCCTCCGATGAAGTGTGAGTAGTTTACTTCAGACCTTCGGGTCCATAGCTAGTAGCTAGATGGCTTCTTCTCTCTTTTTGGATCTCAATACAATGTTCTCCCCCTTTCTCGTGGAGATCTATTCGATGTAATCTTATTTTTGCGGTGTGTTTGTTGAGACCGATGAATTGTGGGTTTATGATCCAGCTTATTTATGAATAATATTTGAATCTTCTCTGAATTCTTTTATGTATGATTGGTTATCTTTGCAAGTCTCTTCGAATTATCCGTTTGATTTGGCCAACTAGATTGGTAGTTCTTGCAATGGGAGAAGTGTTTAGCTTTGGGTTAAATCTTGCGGTGTCCTTACCCGGTGGATGTAAAGGGTTGCAAGGCACGTATTGTATTGTTGCCATCGAGGATAACAAGATGGAGTATTTATCATATTGCATGAATTTATTCCTCTACATCATGTCATCTTGCTTAAGGCGTTACTCTGTTTTTAACTTAATACTCTAGATGCATGCTGGATAGCGGTCGATGAATGGAGTAATAGTAGTAGATGCAGAATCGTTTCGGTCTACTTGTCTTGTACGTGATGCCTATATACATGATCATACCTAGATATACTCATAATTATTCTCAATTCTATCAATTGCTCAACAACAATTTGTTCACCCACCATAGAATACTTATGCTCTTGAGAGAAGCCACTAGTGAAACCTATGGCCCCCGGGTCTATTCTCATCATATTAATCTCCATCACTTTAATACTTGCTCTGTTTTTACTTTTCCTTTTACTTTTCACTTTGCATCTCTATACCAAAAATACCAAAAATATTATTTATCATCTCTATCAGATCTCACTCTCGTAAATGACCGTGAAGGGATTGACAACCCCTAATCGCGTTGGTTGCGAGGAGCTATCGATTTTTGCAGGTATGAGGGACTCGCGCGTGGCCTCCTACTGGATTGATACCTTGGTTCTCAAAAACTGAGGGAAATACTTACGCTACTTTGCTGCATCATCCTCTCCTCTTCAGGGAAAACCAACGCAAGCTCAAGACGTAGCAAGAAGGATTTCTGGCGCCTTTGCCGGGGAGTCTACGCAAAAATCAACCATACCAAGTACCCATCACAATCCCTACCTCTCGCATTACATTTTTTGCCATTTTCCTCTCGTTTTCCTCTCCCCCACTTCACCCTTGCCGTTTTATTCGCCCTCTCTTTCCCAATCTCCTCCTCTTTTTCCCGTTGCCTTTTCCTCGTCCGTTTGTTTGCTTGTGTGTTGGATTGCTTGTTTGTCGTGATGGCTCAAGATGCTACCAACTTGTGTGACTTCACCAATACTAATAATAATGATTTCCTTAGCACTCCGATTGCTCCTCTTGCCAATACTGAATCTTGTGAAATCAATACTGCTTTGTTGAATCTTGTTATGAAAGATCAATTCGCCGGCCTTCCTAGTGAAGATGCCGCTACTCATCTGAATAGCTTCGTTGATTTATGTGATATGCAAAAGAAAAAAGATGTCGATAATGATGTCATTAAATTGAAGCTATTTCCTTTTTCGCTTAGAGATCGCGCTAAAGCGTGGTTTTCATCTCTGCCTAAAAATAGTATTGATTCTTGGAACAAGTGCAAAGATGCTTTTATCTCTAAGTATTTTCCTCCCGCTAAGATTATTTCTCTTAGGAACGATATTATGAATTTTAAGCAACTTGATCATGAACATGTTGCACAAGCTTGGGAGAGAATGAAATTAATGATACGTAATTGTCCTACTCATGGTTTGAACTTGTGGATGATTATACAAAAATTTTATGCTGGATTGAATTTTGCTTGTAGAAATCTTTTAGATTCGGCCGTGGGAGGCACTTTTATGGAAATCACTTTAGGAGATGCTACTAAACTCCTAGATAATATTACGGTTAATTATTCTCAATGGCCTACCAAAAGATCTACTAATAAAAAACTGCATGCGATAGAAGAAATTAATGTTTTGAGTGGAAAGATGGATGAACTTATGAAATTATTTGCTACTAAGAGTGTTTCTTCTGATCCTAATGATATGCCTTTGTCTACTTTGATTGAGAATAATAATGAATCTATGGATGTGAATTTTGTTGGTAGGAATAATTTTGGTAACAACACGTATAGAGGGAATTTTAATCCTAGGCCTTATCCTAGTAATCCTTCTAATAATTATGGAAATTCCTGCAACAACTCTTATGGAAATTTTAATAAGATGCCCTCTGAATTTGAGAGTAGTGTTAAAGAGTTTATGAATTCACAAAATAATTTTAATGCTTTTCTTGAGGAGAAATTGCTTAAAGTTGATGATTTGGCTAGGAACGTTGATAGAATTTCTCTTGAGGTTGATTCTTTAAAGCTTAGATCTATTCCTCCTAAGCATGATATCAATAGTCTCTCAAAGCTATGAGAATTTCCATTGATGAGTGCAAAGAAAGAACCGCTAGGATGCGTGCTTCCAAAGATGCCTTTATTAAAGAGTGTTCTTCCAATTCCTATGAAAATCAAGATGAATATCTAAAACTTATTGATGTGTCCCCCATTAAATCTTTGTTTTGCAATATGAATCTTGATGAAACTGAATATGATCTTCCTTTACCTAGAAGGCGTTCTAAGAATTCTGAGTTTTTAGATCTTGATGATGAAATTGATAAAAGTGGGATTGAAAGAAATAAAAACCTAGATGTTTCTAAACCCACTATATTGGATCTCAAGGAATTTAATTATGAAAATTGTTCTTTAATTTATTGTATTTCCTTGTTGCAATCCGTACTAAATTCTCCTCTTGCTTATAGTCAAAATAAGGCCTTTACCGAACACATTGTTGATGCCTTGATGCAATCTTATGAAGAAAAACTTGAGTTGAAAGTCTCTATCCCTAGAAAGCTCTATGATGAGTGGGAACCTACTATTAAAATTAAAATTAAAGATTATGAGTTTAATGCCTTGTGTGATTTGGGTGCTAGTGTCTTTACTATTCCCAAAACTTTGTGTGATTTGCTAGATTTCCGTGACTTTGATGATTGCTCTCTAAACTTGCATCTTGCGGATTCCACTATTAAAAAACCTAAGGGAAGAATTAATGATGTTCTTACTGTTGCAAATAGGAATTATGTGCCCGTAGATTTTATCGTTCTTGATATAGATTGCAATCCTTCATGTCCTATTATTCTTGGTAGACCTTTCCTTAGAATGATTGGTGCAATTATTGATATGAAGGAAGGGAATATTAGATTCCAATTTCGATTAAATAAAGGCATGGAACACTTTCCTAGAAAGTAAATAAAATTACCATATGAATCTATCATGAGAGCCACTTACGGATTTCCTACCAAAGATGGCAATACCTAGATCTATCCTTACTTTTATGCCTAGCTAGGGGCGTTAAACGATAGCGCTTTTTGGGAGGCAACCCAATTTTATATTTAGTTTTTGCTTTTTGCTTCTGTTTAGGAATAAATAATCCATCTAGCCTCTGTTTAGATGTGGTTTTATGTTTTAATTAGTGTTTGTGCCAAGTTAAACCTATTGGATCTTCTTGGATAATAGTTATTTGATCTTGCTGTAATTTCCAGAAACTTTGCGCTCAGTGCCCGAATTATTAAACATCACCAGAACATGATAAGATACTGATTCAAATTGCTGATGATCAATAAAGAAATTGTATAGGTCGTCTAATTTTGGTAGAATTTTTGGAGTTCCATAAGTTTGCGTTAGTTACAGATTACTACAGACTGTTCTGTTTTGACAGATTCTGTTTTGCGTGTGTTGTTTGCTTATTTTGATGAATCTATGGCTAGTAAAATAATTTATAATCCATAGAGAAGTTGGAATACAGTAGGTTTAACACCAATATAAATAAATAATGAATTAATTACAGTACCTTAAAGTAGTATTTTGTTTTCTTTCTCTAACGGAGCTCACGAGATTTCTATTGAGTTTTGTGTTGTGAAGTTTTCAAGTTTTGGGTGAATTCTTTTGATGGATTATGGAACAAAGAGTGGCAAGAGCCTAAGCTTGGGGATGCCCATGGCACCCCCAAGATAATCCAAGGACACCAAAAATTCAAAGCTTGGGGATGCCCCGGAAGGCATCCCCTCTTTCATCTACTTCCATCGGTAATTTACTTGGAGCTATATTTTTATTCACCACATGATATGTGTTTTGCTTGGAGCGCCTTGTATTATTTGCATCTTTGCTTGTTAGTATACCACAATCATCCTTGCTGTACACACCTTTTGAGAGATCCATACATAAATTTGTTAGAATACTCTATGTGCTTCACTTATATCTTTTGAGCTTGATAGTTTTGCTCATAGTGCTTCACTTATATCTTTTGAGCGTGATAATTTTTGCTCTAGTGCTTCACTTAGATCTTTTAGAGCACGGTGGTTTGTTTTAAAGAAACTATTGATATCTCATGCTTCACTTAGATTATTTTGAGAGTCGTTAATAGCATGGTAATTTGCTTAATATTAATATACTTGGTATTCAAGATATGTGAAACTTTCTTTTGAGTGCGTTGAATACTAAGAAAAGTTTGATGCTTGATAATTGTTTTGAGATATGGAGGTGATAATATCAAAGTCGTGCTAGTTGAGTAGTTGTGAATTTGGTAAATGCTTGTGTTGAAGTTAGCAAGTCCCGTAGCATGCACGTATGGTTAAAGTTGTGTAACAAATTTGAAACATGAAGTGTACCTGGCTTGTGCATCCTTATGAGTGGCGGTCGGGGACGAGCGATGGTCTTTTCCTACCAATCTATCCCCCTAGGAGCATGCTCGTAATACTTTATTTTTGATGACTTCTAAATTTTTGCAATAAGTATATGAGTTCTTTTGACTAATGTTGAGTCCATGGATTATACGCACTTTTACCTTTCCGCCTTTGCTAGCCTCTTCGGTACCGTGCATTGCCCTTTCTCACCTTGAGAGTTGGTGCAAACTTCGTCGGTGCATCCAAACTCCGTGATATGATACGCTCTATCACACATAAAACTCCTTATATCTTCCTCAAAACAGCCACCATACGTACCTATTATGGCATTTCCATAGTCATTCCGAGATATATTGCCATGCAACTTTCCATCGTTCCGTTCATCATCATCATGACATACTTTACTTTTGTCATATTGCCATTGCATGATCATGCAGTTGACATCGTATTTGTGGGAAAGCCACCATGCATTACTTTTCATACATGTCACTCTTGATTCATTGCACCATCCCGGTACACCGCCGGAGGCATTCATATAGAGTCATATCTTGTTCTAGTTTCGAGTTGTAATCCTTATGTTGTAATCAATAGAAGTGTGATGATCATCATTATTAGAGCATTGCCCAAAAAAAAGAGAAAGGCCTAAAAGAAAAAAAAGAAAGGCCTAAAAAAAGAGAAAATAAATAAAAAGGGCAATGCTACTATCTCTTTTTCCGCACTTGTGCTTCAAAGTAGCACCTTGTTCTTCATGTAGTGAGTCTCATATATTGTGCTTCAAAGTAGCACCATGTTTTTCATATAGTGAGTCTCATAAGTTGTCTTTTTATACTAGTGGGAATTTTTCATTATAGAACTTGGCTTGTATATTCCTACAATGGGCTTCCTCAAATGCCCTAGGTCTTCATGAGCAAGCAAGTTGGATGCACAACCACTAATTTTCTTTTGTTGAGCATTCATTAGCTCTAGTGCATCCGTTGCATGGCAATCCCTACTCCTCATGTTGACATCAATTGATGGGCATCTCCATAGCCCGTTGATTATCCTCGTCAATGTGAGACTTTCTCCTTTTTTTGTCTTCTCCACACAATCCCCATCATCATATTCTATTCCACCCATAGTGCTATATCCATGGCTCACGTTCATGTAATGCGTGAAGGTTGAAAAGGTTTGAGATTATTTAAGTATGAAACAATTGCTTGGCTTGTCATTGGGGGTATATAAGTTGGGAACATCTTTGTGTGACGAAAATGAAGCATAGCCTAACTATATGATTTTGTAGGGATGAACTTTCTTTTGCCATGCTATTTTGAGAAGACATGATTACTTTGATTAGTATGCTTGAAGTATTATCTTCTTTATGTTAATATGAACTTTTGTCTTGAATCTTTTGGATCTGAATATTCATACCACAATTAAGAAGATTTACATTCAAATTATGCCAAAGTATCACTCCGCATCAAAAATTCTCTTTTTATCATTTACCTACTCGAGGACGAGCAGGAATTAAGCTTAGATGCCTCGATACGCCTCCAACGTATCTATAATTTTGATTGCTCCATGCTACTTTATCTACTGTTTTGGACTATATTGGACTTTATTTTCCACTTTTATATTATTTTTGGGATTAACCTATTAACCGGAGGCCCAGCCCAGAATTGCTATTTTTTGCCTATTTCAGTGTTTCGAAGAAACAGAATATCAAACGGAGTCCAAACGGAATGAAACCTTCGGAAACGTGATTTTCTCACCGAACATGATCCAGGAGAATTGGACCCTACGCCAAGGAACAAAGGAAGCGGTCACGAGGGTGGGGGGCACGCCCCCCTGCCTCATGGGCCCCCTGCTGCTCCACCGACGTACTCCTTCCTCCTATATATACCTATGTACCCCCAAACGATCAGATACAGAGCCAAAAACCTAATTCCACCGCCGCAACTTCCTGTATCCACGAGATCTCATCTTGGGGCCTGTTCCGGAGCTCCGCCGGAGGGGGCATCCACCACGGAGGGCTTCTACATCATCACCATAGCCCATCCGATGAAGTGTGAGTAGTTTACTTCAGACCTTCGGGCCCATAGCTAGTAGCTAGTAGCTAGATGGCTTCTTCTCTCTTTTTGGATCTCAATACAATGTTCTCCCCCTTTCTCGTGGAGATCTATTCGATGTTATCTTCTTTTTGCAGTGTGTTTATTGAGACCGATGAATTGTGGGTTTATGATCCAGCTTATCTATGAATAATATTTGATGATTCTCTGAATTCTTTTATGTATGATTAGTTATCTTTGCAAGTCTCTTCGAATTATCCGTTTGGTTTGGCCAACTAGATTCGTAGTTCTTGCAATGGGAGAAATGTTTAGCTTTGGGTTCAATCTTGCGTGTCCTTACCCGAGGATGTAAAGGGTTGCAAGGCACGATGGTATTGTTGCCATCGAGGATAACAAGATGGAGTATTTATCATATTGCATGAATTTATTCCTCTACATCATGTCATCTTGCTTAAGGCGTTACTCTGTTTTTAACTTAATACTCTAGATGCATGCTGGATAGCGGTCGATGAGTGGAGTAATAGTAGTAGATGCAGAATCGTTTTGGTCTACTTGTCTTGGACATGATGCATATATACATGATCATACCTAGATATACTCATAATTATGCTCAATTCTATCAGTTGCTCAACAGTAATTTGTTCACCCACCGTAGAATACTTATGCTCTTGAGAGATGCCACTAGTGAAACCTATGGCCCCCGGGTCTATTCTCATCATATCAATCCCCGTCACTTTAATACTTGCTTTGTTTTTACTTTTCCTTTTACTTTTCACTTTGCATCTCTATACCAAAAATACCAAAAATATTATTTATCATCTCTATAAGATCTCACTCTCGTAAGTGACCGTGAAGGGATTGACAACCCCTAATCGCGTTGGTTGCGAGGAGCTATCGATTTGTGCAGGTACGAGGGACTCGCGTGTGGCCTCCTACTGGATTGATACCTTGGTTGTCAAAAACTGAGGGAAATACTTATGCTACTTTGCTGCATCATCCTCTCCGCTTCGAGGAAAACCAACGCTAGCTCAAGACGTAGCACGAACCTCGAGGGTTAGGAGCTAGTGTCCGGAGGTGAGTCCGGCTTTATGATGATAGAGCGAGCCTAGTGTAACTCCAGTCCTGCCGGTGACGCGATCCCCTCCGGTCCTTCGGTGACAAGCTCTATAGCTGCAGAGAGTCCGACGGGTTCTAAACTCCCATCTTCGGACCTGGTGATGTGCTATGGATCTAAGGCCTGAGCGGTGGTCGGGGCCGCGAACCCTTGGAAGATCAAGTCTCCTCGGATATCAGTGACATAGTTAAGATTTCCAAAACTGATCTAGTGACCAAGGGTGTAGCTATCGATCTGCTCCAAGTGGCCAATTGAGTTGGCGCACAGTGTGAAGCCGCCGAATACGAAGACTTGGTCGGGGAGAAAAGTCCCCCTCAAGGCGGTATTGTTTGATGATCAACGGAGCCATCGAGCCTTCTAGCGACGGCATCGTGGAACGCTCAATGAAAGCACCAATGTCGGTGTAAAAACCGGCAGATCTCGGGTAGGGGATCCCGAACTCTGCGTCTAAGGATCGAAGGTAACAGGAGGCAGGGGACACGATGTTTACCCAGGTTCGGGCCCTCTTAATGGAGGTAATACCCTACTTCCTGCTTGATTGACTTTGATGAGTATAGGGGTTACAAGAGTTGATCTACCTCGAGATCGTAATGGCTAACCCTAGATGTCTAGCCCGTATGATTATGATTGCCTCTACGGACTAAACCCTCCAGTTTATATAGGCGCCGGAGGGGACTAGGGTTGTACAAAGTCGGTTTACAGAAGAAGGAAACTACACATCCAGACGCCAAGCTTGCCATCCATGCAAAGGAGACTCCCATCCGGACACGGGAGAAGGCCTTCTATCTTGTATCTTCACGACCCTTCAGTCCGGCCCATGTCACATAGGCCGGCTCCCTGAGGACCCCATAATCCAGGACTCCCTCACTCGCCCTCGTGGACCTTGTAGGCTTTAGAGCGCCGGATTATGCGTCGTGCCTCGGTTTGATTGTTGGGGAGCTCTTGCTGTAGGAGGTAGGCAAGGAAGGGCTCAGCCCTTGGTGCAATTATGGCCATGACCTCGTGGGAAGAAGAAATTTCTTCAATTGTCGAGCCACCGATGATGTCGTCGTCTGGCTCGATGGCCGGAGCGACGATTTGTTCGGGCCCGTTGATTGCTGCATCCTGGTCCCCGTCCTGCCACACCATGGATGGCTTGAAAAGCCATTCTAGAAATGTGTTTTTGGGGACAGGGTCGCATTTAGTGCCCATACGGGGAGGATATCCGCAACTTGGTTACTGTCACTAGAGACATGGTGAAATTCTAACCCTTCGAACCGGGCTGATATTCTTAAGACGACATTTTTGGGTCCTTGGGGTCGAACTCGCCATTGACCTGGGAGATGGCGAGGTTGGAATCGCCCCGCACTTCGAGTTGTTGAACACCCATTGACGTTGCCATCCGAAGACCATGCAATAGGGTTTCGTATTCGGTTGCATTGTTGGAGTCTGTGTACATGATCCGCAGTACATACCAGATAGTGTCGCCAGTGGGGGATGTAAGGATCACGCCAGCCCCCAATCCGGCCAACATTTTGGAGCCTTCAAATACGTACTGTATTCCCGGGGAAGCTCAACTTCCATCCATTCGGCAAGAAAATCGGTTAGTACCTAATACTTAATAGCTCGGTGTGGTTTGTACACAATTTCGAAGGGAAACAATTCTATGGCCCATTTGGCGATGCAACCCATGGCATCCCTATTATTGATGATGTCATTTAAGGGTACTTCGGATGCCACTGTGACCGAACACTCTTGAAAGTAGTGTCGGAGCTTGCGAGATGCCATAAAAACTATGTAGGCAATCTTCTGATATTGCGGACATCGGGATTAACACGGGGCGAGTACTTCTGATACGTAATAGACAGGCTTCTGCACCCTGAACTTATGTCCTTCTGCCTCCCGTTCTACCACGAGGACAACGCTCACGACCTGGTTCATGGCTGAGATGTATAGCAACATAGGCTCGCCTAAGCCAGGTGCTGTCAAGATGGGATTGCCTGGTAGTAGATTTTTTATCTCCTCCAGAGCAGCGGTTGCCTCGTCTGTCCATTCAAATTTTTTTGGTCTTTTCAGTAGTTTGTAGAGCGGCAGGGCATTTTCACCGAGATGAGAGATGAAACGACTTAGGGCGGCAACGCAACCGGCCAGCTTCTCGACGTGTTTGAGCTCTGTGGGTATTGCCAGCTGGGACAGAGCTCGGATTTTAGCCGGATTGACCTCTGTCCCTCTATGGGAGACAATGAATCCGAGCAGTTTTCCAGCGGGAACCCTGAAGGCACACTTATCCGGGTTGAGCCGTATATCGTATCTTCTCAAGTTTTCAAAGGTCTGACGAATGTCATCAACCAACTGGTTGACATGTTTGGTCTTGATGACCACATCGTCCACATATGCTTTGACTGTTTTACCAATTTGGGTTTCCAGGCATGTTTGAATCATGTGCTGATATGTTGCACCTGCACTTTTCAACCCTAAGGGCATTCTGTTAAAGCAGAATGGTCCGTAGGGTGTAATAAACATGGTTGTTGGTTGATTGGATTCCTTCATTTTGATTTGGTGATACCCCGAGGAAGCGTCGAGGAAGCATAATTAGTCATGTCCGGCGGTGGCGTCAATGATCTGGTCTATTCGGGGCAAAGGACAGGGATCCTTGGGGCAAGCCTTGTTGAGGTCTTTGAACTCGGCACGTAACCGCTAGGATTTGTCTTTTTTGGGTACCATGAGCAGATTTGCCAGCCACTCGGGGTGTTTGATTTATCTGATGAATCCGGCTTTGAGTAATTTGGCTAATTCTTGTCCCATGGCTTGCCGCTTGGGTTCGGAGAATCGGTGCAGCGTCTGTTTAACTAGCTTGAACCCCTTGATTATGTTCAGACTATGTTCTGCCATCCTGGGTGGGATTCCTGGCATGTCTGAAGGGTGCCAGGAAAATATGTCCTAACTTTCGGGCAAGAATGCGTGCAGTGCCTCGTCGACCTTCGGGTTAAGCTGGGCTCCGATTGTCGCTGTCTTATTGGGGCCCGTCGGATGCACATGGAACATGACGTTTTCGTTAGCTGGTTTTAAGGATCTAGACTTGGGTCTTTTGCTGAGGGTGACATCATCCCTGTCCACTATTGTATGTAGTGTGGTCAACTCTTCGGTTGTGAGAGCCTCGGATAGCGTGGCACCCCGGCTCAGAGAAACCAGAATGCCCCATATTCCAGCCCAGAGATCAAGGTGAAGTCTTCTGGAATACGACATTGCTTATCATAGAACAAACCAGCTCTCTATTACAACATGAATACGAACACAAGATCTCCGATATTACAATGAGTAGCACCGGCACGGCGACGCTACGCAACCACAGTTGCTCTATGCAAGCAGCATAACAACTTGAGGCAGCGGAACCTCTATTGGCAGCGGAACAATGAATGACGATGATGGACTCCAATCCGCAGGGACTCTGGCTGGAACATTTATCCTAGCTCGCAAACATGGGAACCACACCAAACAAGCAAGCGAACCAGGCATGACCTGCAAACTGGCATGACACGCCAGGTTAGTACATTGAATGTACTTGCAAGCTCATAATTAACCAAAAGCAGTCAAGACAAACAACAGCATGGCATTAGCAGGTTAAAGCAATCATGAACATGATACTAACAAAACATCATGGAATGCACAAACTGAACAAGATACGGCTAGAACAAGCATAGCATGGCAGGAGCATATGAACATGATGATACTACATGCAATAGGTTAACATTCTCATGCACCAACTTAATCTTGTTCGGCAGTTACCTCGTAACCATTTCATGCATCAACTTACCAACCTCGGTATCCACGACACCGTCGTGATCTTCTCACGATCATCTAAAAATCAACCAACTTCGGTATCCACGATACCTCAGTGATCCTCTCTCGATCACAACCAACCTCTTTCTCATCATCCAACCGGGGTTATGATTAATCAAGTTATTATTATAGTTGGATCATAGTGTGACCGACTATGAACTGGGCCCATATCCACGGGCGCGGCTATCGATAGATTAAACACACACTCTGCAGAGGTTAGTACACTGTACCCACACCATGGAACCCATGGCCTCGTGCTCCCATTCGGGTGGACCAACGGCATTCCGAAAAAATCGATCTATTGCCATCACACCCTCCCAGCCACTCCGACCAACTCCCCTTTGGGCTAAGTCCTGGGTGGCTCTGTGTCAACTCATGACACCCAACGTCCACCGTCGTGGCAAAACATAAATGGTCCCAAACGGGGACAAGGATCCTTGCAACAACAACGGGCACACAAGACTTATGTCCGCCTACCTGATCAGGGTAGCGCACGCCCATAACCTTCCCTCGTTGGAGGCACCGGCGAGAGGCATGACAATAGACCACATTAGGGTCTTCCCATAAAAGGCAAATGTGGCTGCACTGGTCAGCTCGATTTGGTGGCACCATGACTCAACCAACAGTTGTTCAAGTTCATTTAAGTCCGGTTAAAACTTGAATGCAATATGCTGAGCCATATTAAAAATAACATGATGCAACTATAATGCATGAGCATGATATCAACATAAGCAGGGAGGTGCAACATGATCATCGAGCATAATAACACTGAGGCATTTAACCAAATGAGCATGGCATAAGTATAACACTACACATGAGCATAGCATGACCGCTAGCATCATACATAAATACCATGCAAGAATATAACAATAATACTACCACGTAAGCATATAACCAGCTAGATTCAAAGGAACATGCATAGCAATGGTACTTGATAACAGATGACAAGCATGCAACAGATGAGCATTACTACCACCAGCATGTACTACTACTACTACTACTACTACTACTACTACTACTACTACCAAACAGTACATATGTAACTAATACTAGCAAGTAGTACTTGATAACAAGATGCCTCTGAACATAGCATGAAGGTGAACATGAAACCACGAGCATAACCGAAACAACGACAGTAATAGCAAACAAGCAGGCAGTTAATGGGCAAACATTTATTAAATATTCAAGTAGAAACCATGGCTACTGCATGGCTATCATGCAAGTGGCTATTGTGGCTTGCTTGGGGTGACGGAGACTCCGGGAAGAAGTGCGGTGAAGCCTCGAAATGAAACGCCGGATGTTCTTCTCTCTCGAAGGGGGCTGATTAGAAGCAAGGGCAAAATGGTCATTTTCACTATGGGATCACCTAGTGAACATTGTACCAACAGAAAGATCTCAACGAGACGAAGAAGTGGGCGTTGGTTTCACCTCGATTGGAGTTACGGCCGCGGAGATACAAGGTGATGAAGGAGATGGACCAATCTATGAAAAATCTGCTACAAACAGGTCCCTGGCTGAGAAAACAGAAAACGTATTTTAGAGAAATACGCGTTCGGTACAGAGAAAGCGCATTCTTGGTCACAGTAGAGAGAAATACGCTTTCTGAGAAGGGAAAGCACATTCTTGTCTAAAGCATTAAAAGAATATGTTTTCCAGATTGGGAAGACGTATTCCGAAGAATACGCCTCCACTTATGCTGAGGTGGAGGGCGCTGGGCCACTTACCAGCGGGGCCCAGGGGACAGGGGAGGGGGCCGAGTAGGCTCGTTGAAAGCACAAGTGCTCCCTGGGTGATTTTGGTAATTCATGTCAACATATCTCTTGTTGGACTAATGCTTCTACCTAGTATGTTTCAGATAAGTTCAACAATGGAGTGGCATGGACTAGAGGACGTGGAACCCCTTCAAAATGCTAAGGACAAAAGATTGGCTCAAGATCAAAGCACAAGACTCTACATTTTCAGTTTAGTGGTCCGAGATCACATTGAGTCCATAGGAAAAGCCAATACTATTAAGAAGGGATGAGGTGTTTCTTAATGGCTTGCTTGCTCAAAGTGCTTAGTGATATGCTCCAAGCCCTCAACCACTTTCTCATATCCACATATCTCCCAAACCAAAAGTCAAACTCAGACCTACCGATTCTTTCTATCCGAAGCCAACGAGTTCACTTGGCATAGTCACTGCCAGAAACCCTAATCAATTCGGTCTCACCGAGATGGGCTTGCAAACTCTTTGTTGCCCATTGCAATAATTTCGGTCCCACCGAGATATGCAATCGGTCACACAGAGTTTGTTTGGCCAACTCTCTGTTTCGCTTATTACCCAAATCAGTCCCACCGAGTTTGAGTAATCAGTCAAACCGAGATGAGGATTTACCCTAACCCTAGCACATCGGTCCCATCGAGTTGATCTATTCGGTCCCACCGAAATGCCTAACGGTCACATTATGAACCAAATCGGTCTGACCGAGTTCTTTGAATCGGTCCCATCGAGTTTGGTGATTTGTGTGTAACGGTTAGATTTTGTATGGAGGCTATATATACCCCTCCACCCAGTCTTCATTCGTGGAGAGAGCCATCAGAACATGCCTACACTTCCAACACATATTTTCTGAGAGAGAACCACCTACACTTGTGTTGAGGTCAAGATATTCCATTCCTACCACATAAGTCTTGATGTCTAGCCTTCCCCAAGTTGCTTTCCACTCAAATCTTCTTTCCACCAAATCCAATCCTATGAGATAGAGTTGAGTGTTGGGAAGACTATCATCTGAAGCACAAGAGCAAGGAGTTCATCATCAACACACCATTTGTTACTTCTTGGAGAGTGGTGTCTCCTAGATTGGCTAGGTGTCACTTGGGAGCCTCCTTCAAGATTGTGGAGTTGAACCAAGGAGTTTGTAAGGGCAAGGAGATCGCCTACTTCGTGAAGATCTACCCTAGTGAGGCAAGTCCTTCGTGGGCGACGACCATGGTGGGATAGACAAGGTTGCTTCTTCGTGGACCCTTCGTGGGTGGAGCCCTCCGTGGACTCACAAGCAACTGTTACCCTTCGTGGGTTGAAGTCTCCATCAACGTGATGTACGATAGCACCACCTATCGGAACCACGGATAAAAAATCTCCGTGTCTCCAAATTGCGTTTGCACACTCCAATCCCTTCTCTTTACATTCTTGCAAATTGCATGCTTTACTTTCCGCTGCTCATATACTCTTGTCATGCTTGCTTGATATGTATTGTGAATGCTTAAACTTGTGTTAAAATCCATATCAACCTAAAGAATAAAAAACTGCAACTTTTCTTGATTAGAATCTATTCACCCCCCTCTAGACACCTCTTCTCGATCCTTTCAATTGGTATCAGAGCTTGGGTCTCCATTGCCTTGGTTTAAACACCTTTGGAGGAAGATGGATGTGTCTACTTTGGGGAGTCTTAGACGTAGAGTGCCTATTCTTTATGGAGAGTTTTTCTATGAGTGGAAAAATGAAATGCTTGAGATTTCCAATGAATATCATTTGAACAAGTACCTTACTAGCCCTTGTGCACCTCATATTGATCCTTTGCATCCTACACCCGAAGAGGATCTTGTCATGATTCGCAAACTTAGAACTATCAATCTTATCATTAGAGGATTGCCCAAAAATTTGATTGCTAATTTACCTACTCTTTATTGTGCCTATACTATATGGAGATTTCTTGAGGAACGATTTCCAAATTATTCCTTGAAAAATTTAGACGAAATTCTACATAAGTCTATTGCCTTGAGTAAGATGAATTCTAGTGATCCTAGCTTTGGTGATTGTCTATTTGAGCTCACCAATCTCATGCGTGCCAAAGGAGATGTTGGAATCATTAGCAACATCATTTCCGAAGCTATTAGAATTCATAAAGATAACCATAGTAATGATCATTTATCTAATGAATTACCCTCTCTAGGGGTTGATCAATCACAAGATGATGTTGAACATGGATACTATGATGAGGATGATGATAGTGACTATGATCTTAATAATGCAATGAGACACTTAGGTCTTATGGCAAATCTTCTCGGCTACATGGCTGGAGGAAAGGAATGGGTCCTTGATAGTGGATGTACTGATCATATGACCGGAGACAAAGATATGTACCGTGAGCTTGCTGAAAACAACGACCCTCGGAAGTATGTCACCTTTGGTGATAACTCAAAGGGTAAGGTGGTTGGCCTCGGTAAGGTGGCCATCTCACATGATAGCTCCATACAAAATGTCATGCTCGTTGAATCTCTTGGGTACAATTTACTTTCAGTATCTAGACTTGCTTATTTCAGTTTCAATGTCCTATTTACTGAGGTAGATTGCCAAGTGTTTTGAAGAGACAATCATAAAATGGTCTTTACCGGTATACGTAGAGGTGATCTTTACATTTTTGATTTCACTAAAAAGGCTCAACCTAGAACTTGCTTAATTGCTAAATCTTCTAAAGGCTGGTTCTGGCATAGAAGGCTAGGTCATGTGGGCATGCGAAATCTTGATAAGCTTATTAAAGGTGATCATATCCTTGGAGTAAAAGATGTTATATTCGACAAGGATAGACTTTATAGTGCTTGTCAAGCAGGAAAACAAGTTGGAGGGAGTCATCGCGTGAAGAATATCATGACCACGAGAAGACCACTCGATCTACTAGGCATGGATCTTTTTGGTCCCAATGCTTACAAGAGTCTCGGTGGTAACTCATTTGGTCTAGTCATAGTTGATGATTATTCAAGATTTATGTGGGTGTTTTTTCTTGATGATAAATCGCAGGTCCAAAAGATGTTCAAAAACTTCGCTAGAAAGTCCCAAAATCAATTTGACGTGAAGATCAAGAAGGTTCGGAGCGACAACGGAACGGAGTTCAAGAACACAAATGTGGATACCTTTCTTGACGAAGAAGGGATTTCACACGAGTTCTCGGCTACGTACACGCCTCAACAAAATGGAGTTGTTGAGAGAAAGAACCGGACTCTTATTGAGATGGCAAGAACGATGCTTGATGAGTACAAGACTCCAAAACACTTTTGGGCGGAAGTGGGTGAGACAGCTTGTCATGCAACAAATCGCTTGTATCTTCACAAGCTACTCGACAAGACGGCATACGAGCTTCTCACCGGTAACAAACCCCAAGTGGATACTTTCGAGTATTCGTCTCAAAGTGCTACATTCTTGATAAGCATCGTCGTTCTAAATTTGCTCCTAAATCTCATGAAGGTTTCTTACTTGGTTATGGCTCAAACTCTCACACTTACCGTGTCTACAACAATTTCACCCTAAAGGTTGAAGAGATGGTAGATGTGAAGTTTGATGAATCTAACGGCTCGCAAGTAGAGCAATTGCCAATTGATGTAGGAGACAAAGACCCTTCGGAAGCAATCCAAGACTTTTCTATTGGCAAGATTCGTCCAACGGAGGTGAAGGAGACTACCTCGTCCGTCCAAGTGGAAGCTTCTACCTCACGACAAGGTGAACCAAGAATTGATATGGAAGCATCCACAAGTGGGACACACCAAGACGAAGAAAACGAGGATGTACACCAAGATGAACATCAACAACCTCCTTCTCCACCACGACAAGAGAATGACAACGTCAACAATGAAGAAGACCAAGAAGAAGAACAAGATGAAGAAGATGTTCCACCCTGAGCCAAGCCAAAGCTCCCATGAGTTCCAGCAAGAATCGCCAAAGACCATCCCATCGAGCAAATCTACAATGATATCCAAACCGGGAGAATCAATCGCTCTAAAACTCGTTTGGCTAATTTTTGTGAGCATTATTCATTCATCTCTAGCACTGAACCTATGAAGGTTGAAGAAGCATGGGAAGATCCAGATTGGATAAACGCTATGCATGAAGAGCTACACAACTTTGAGAGAAACCAAGTGTGGACATTGGTCGAGAAGCCCGACAACAACCACAACATCATTTGTACCAAATGGGTGTTTCGCAACAACCAAGATGAAGATGGTCAAGTCGTCCGCAACAAAGGATGCCTAGTCGCCCAAGGCTACACTCAAGTCGAAGGTATGGACTATGGTGAGACATATGCTCCCATTGCTAGACTTGAGTCCATTCGCATCTTACTTGCTTATGCTAATCACCATGATATCACCTTGTACCAAATGGACATTAAAAGTGCTTTTCTAAATGGTGAAATTGAGGAGGAAGTTTATGTTAAGCAACCTCTCGGCTTTGTCAATCCTAAGAAACCTAATCATGTTTATAAACTTCACAAAACCCTTTATGGTCTTAAACAAGCTCCTAGAGCATGGTATAAATGCGTGACCAAGTTCCTTATTGAAAAAGGCTTTGAAATTGGAAAAATTGATTCTACTCTTTTTACTAAAAGGGTTAATAGAGAACTATTTGTATGCCAAATTTATGTTGATTATATTATATTTGGTTCGACTAACCCTCATTTTAGTGAGAAGTTTGGAAAGCTAATGTCAGAGAAGTTTGAGATGTCTATGATGAGTGAACTCAAATTCTTTCTTGGTTTGCAAATCAAGCAAACTAAGGAAGGTGCCTTTGTTTCTCAAACAAAGTACACCAATGACTTATTCAAGAAGTTCAATATGCAAGAATGCAAAGGTATGTCTACACCCATGCCTACTAGTGGACATCTTGACTTGACTAAGGACGGTGAACTGGTTGATCAAAAAGTTTACCGTTCTATGATTCGTTCATTGTTATATCTATGTTCCTCTCGTCCTGATATTATGCTAAGTGTGTGCATGTGCGCACGATATCAAGCGGCCCCTAAAGAGTGTCATCTTAAGGCTGTGAAAAGGATAGTGAGATACTTAATACACACACCAAATTTTGGCATTTGGTATCCTAAGAGGTCTTTGAGGGAGTCATGGATTAGGGGGTGCCCGGATAGCCGAACTATCACCGTTGGCCGGACTCCTGGACTATGAAGATACAAGATTGAAGACTTCGTCCCGTGTCCGGATGGGACTTTCCTTGGTGTGGAAGGCAAGCTTGGTGATACGGATATGTAGATCTCCTACCATTGTAACCGACTGGTAACCCTAACCCTATCCAAAGGTCTATATAAACCGGAGGGTTTTAGTCCGAGGATCTAACAACAATCATACCATAGGCTAGCTTCTAGGGTTTAGCCTCCTTGATCTCGTGGTAGATCTACTCTTGTACTACCCATATCATCAATATTAATCAAGCAGGAGTAGGGTTTTACCTCTATCGAGAGGGCCCAAACCTGGATAAAAACATCGTGTCCCATGTCTCCTGTTACCATCCGCCTAGACGCACAGTTTGGGACCCCCTACCCGAGATCCGCCGGTTTTGACACCGACATTGGTGCTTTCATTGAGAGTTCATCTGTGTCGTTGCTGTCAAAAAGGATGCCTCATCCCGTCTTTAAAGACGGCACCGTTGCCAAAGGAGCTTTGGCCACCGTTGCCAATGGAGCTTTGGCCACCGGCCAAACTCTCCGGCTAGGCAGTTTTCTTATGACCGCCTGTTCGGCCGTCGCGCCGACGATGACTTCTCGGGTCATCGAAAGCAATCTTCACGTCAACTCGGAACTTGCCGAGCAGTTAGATCCGATGGAGCTCTCTTCCTTAAACGAGCTCTTGGATCGCATCGCCACCCTGGGAGTCGCTACAGACTACGATCAGATTGGGCCTAAAACTGATCTGAGAGAGATCAACACTCCCCAGGCTACCCACCATGTTGCGGTGGTAGAGGAACAATACGGCGACTCTTCTCCTACCTTAAGGACTAGCTATGTCCGGATTCCTGACCCCTCCATGCCGGATTCCCGTGGAGGGGAGGACACCGCTCAAGCCCTGAACTTAAAGTCAGGCAGCGGGTTAGATTCATTGGGCAACCTCCAAAAACCCAAGCTTCCAAGTTTGGAAACTTCTTGGCCCCTGAATCTTAGATCGGACGGGGTTCGGAATTTAGTCCCACCCGCCCACCCAAACATAAGCGATCTATCCCAAATCCGGCAAGAGCCCGGTGAAACCGTACATCATTACTGGGCCAGATTCCTCCTGGTTATGGACATGATAAAGGATGTATGACTGCTATATTCTCTAATTTTTGTGAAAAGATTGTTGAGGTTTTCATGGATGATTTTTCCGTTTACGGAACTTCTTTTGATGATTGCTTAAGCAACCTTGATAACCTTGCTATAGTTTTGCAGAGATGTGAGCAAACTAATCTTGTCTTGAATTGGGAGAAGTGCCACTTTATGGTTAATAAAGGTATTGTCTTGGGACATAAAATTTCTGAACGAGGTATTGAGGTGGATAAAGCAAAAGTCGATGCAATTGAGAAAATTCCATGTCCTAAAGATATCAAAGGTATTCATTGTTTCCTCGATCATGCTGGTTTCTATAGGAGGTTTATTGAAGACTTCTCTAAAATTTCTAGGCCTCTTACAAATCTTTTACAAAAGGATGTTCCATTTGTTTTTGATGATGACTATGTAGAAGCCTTTGAAACACTTAATAAAGTCTTAATTTCTGCACCTGTTGTTCAACCGCCTGATTGGAATTGCGTTTTCAAATTACGTGTGATGCTACTAATTATGCTGTTGGTGCTGTTCTAGGAAAAAGAGTTGATAAGATACTAAATGTTATTCATTATGCTAGTAAAACTCTAGACAGTGCCCAACGAAATTATGCTACTACCGAAAATGAATTTTTAGCAGTGGTGTTTGCTTGTGATAAATTTAGATCTTACATTGTTGATTCTAACGTTACTGTTCACACCGATTATGCTGCTATAAAATATCTTATGGAAAAGAAAGATGCTAAAGCTAGACTCATTAGGTGGGTTCTCTTGCTACAAGAATTTGACTTACATATCACTGATAGAAACGGAGCTGAGAACCCCGTGGCTGATAACTTGTCCAGGCTAGAAAATATTCTTGATGACCCACAACCTATTGATGATAGTTTTCTTGATGAACAATTAGCTGCAATAAATGTTTCTCATAATACTCCTTGGTATGCTTACTATGCTAATTATATTGTTGCTAAATATATACCACATAGCTTCACATACCAACAAAACAAAAAAATCATCTATGATTTAAGACACTATTTTTGGGATGATCCACATCTTTATAAAGATGGAGTAGATGGTATTATTAGACGTTGTGTACCTGAGCATGAATAGAGACAAATCCTACAAAAATGTCACTTCGAAGCTTATGGAGGGCATCATGCGGGACATAGAACTGCTGACAAGGTATTGCAATCTGGTTTTTATTGGCCTACTCTCTTCAAGGGTGCCCGTAAGTTTGTTTTATGCTGTGATGATTGTCAAAGAATTGGCAATATTGGTAAGCGTCAGGAAATGCCTATGAATTTCTCTCTTGTTGTTGAACGATTTGATATTTGGGGTTTTGATTACATGAGACCTTTTCCATCCTCTAATGGGTATACACATATTTTGTGTCGGGGAAGCTGATCGTAACCCACGAACACCTATGGGACCGGCGGACCGAGTCCCTTTTGGTTCAGAGGGGGGGCGGAGATTGCGCGAAGAGCAGATCGAGGCGATGCACATGAGCAGTTTACCCAGCTTCGGAGCTCTCCGGAGAGATAATACTCCTACTGCTGCTTGTCTGATTGTATTGTGTTCTTGCTAGGGAGCACAGAGAGCTACAAAACCTAGCGTGAGTGTCTCTGGTCTCAATGAGTCGAACCAGCGAACCCCTTCTACGCTAAGCATGGGCCTCCTTTTATAGGCTCAAGGGGTCACCAACAGTGGCAACGTAGACAAGGGCAAAAATGGGAAAATGAGTTGCGGTTGGTACAGCTACTTTGTATAGTGTATTCTACCAAACTCTGACGGCAAGGGACAAAAGCATTAAATTCCCGTCCGTGTCGCCTAAACAGTGCAGAAAGGGACCGTCAGGGGCGCCACCGCTTGCCACAATGGCACTCCTGTCAGCGCCGCTTACCGCTGCCCTCCGCTGGCTGCACAGCCTCTTGACACGCACGCCTGGAATGGTCCCATGGCGACACGTTCGTGGGTGAGCTGGAGCGGAGATGAAGAGAGGTTGCCTGCCGCGGCAAGCGCCTTGCCGTGGCTAAATCCTTGTCGCGTCCGGAAGCTTGTCGCTCCCCGAGCCTTCCCGGCAAGCTCCTCTTGCCGGGGTCTTGTCTTCTGCGTGCCTTGAGTGGCCTTCCCGGCAAGCTCCTCTTGCCGGGGCCTTGTCTCCTTGGCTTAAATGCTTTGTTCTTGAATGGCTCCAAAGGGACCATGGAGGACCTTGGCGATCACTAGGCAAACCTTGCCGCGGGGTGCTGCAACTGCCCGTGCACGAGTTCGGGATACTAGGGTACCCCTACTCTAGTACACCGACAGGAGCCCCCGGGCCTGGGCCACACACGGTGCCGAGCGTTGTTGGGCCAGGCCCAAAACAGTGCACGGGCACACGCGGCTAGATCACGCAGTAACTGGCTCCGGACCCACCACGTCTCCCACGAACAGCACGTGCCGAACGTGGCGTCGTGGGAGAGATCGTGGGGCTTTCTTTATTGAAAGCGAACGCCTGCCCCTCTCCTCCTTATAAACAGGGGAAACAGGGGCAGGTCGCCCACCTCACCATTGCTGTCCCATCTCGAAAACCACCGTCGCTCCTCCCTTCTTCTCTAGTCCGAAGAGAGTGACGCTCCGCCCCCCATCGCCACCAGCGCCATCAACGCCGTCGGTCTCCTCCACCACCTCCGCCATGGCTCCGAAAGCCGACAAGGGGAAGGGCGTGAAGTCGGCCGAGGCGCAGCGGCTTGCGGCGCTGCGAAAGGAGCGGGCCATCTCCCCCCCCCCCAGCTCGACGCAAAGGAGCTGAGGGAGGGCTACTACCTCTTCTGGTCGACGGAGACGCGGGCGCATCCGCGCACGAAGGTACTCTCCGCCACCGCATCAGAGTCAGCTTCGAGCGGGTACCCCTTCTTCGCGCTCTTCTTCTATTGCGGGCTCTGCCCGCCCTTCTCTGAGTTCTTCTGTGATATCATGAATACCTATGGGTTTCGCCTCCTTGATTTCACCCCCAATGCTGTCCTAACCATGGCGGTTTTCGCACATCTCTGCGAAAACTTTGTCGGAGTCCACCCAAACGTAGCCCTTTTCCGCCACTTCTTCATGCCCCGCGTTGAGAGAGGAGAGCCACTTGCCGGAGGGATTGCTTGGACCTCCAGGATCGGCAAGAAAGAAGCCTATCTGGAAGGAGAGCTCCGCAGCAAGTGGGAGGAGTGGAGAGCCGATTGGTGTTGGATCGTGAGGAGAACCCGCAGCCCTTCATCGCCCAGCCAAACTCCCATAGTGCGCGGCAACGATTGGAGCAACTTGGCGCCGGAGGATGCTAGGTTGAAGATAGCTGTGACCCAGATCTTGTGCCTCAGGCTTGCCGGACTCACCGTAGGCGCAGTTGGCGCAGATTTCCTTCGCCGCCGCATCGCTCCCTTACAGGAGAGGAGGAGACCTACTTGGGAGTTCCAAAACCCGGCGGATATCATGAGGTTGCGCCCGGGCCTCAACTGGAATTTCACCGTCTTGGAGTTGGACGCAATGCTGCTGGAGCTATTCAAGCATGGCCCCGATCACCCCGAGTGGTTTATGTTGCCGAGGGGGGTCGTCCCATTGTGCAACAATTCTTCGCTCGACCGCATCCCCGCCATGATGCCCTTGTGTGATTCGCATGGGATCATTCCAACCTGGCAAGAGCCTGCGGACGACGTCGTGCGGCAGTTCTTCGATAGCTTGGTAGAAGTGCCGATCCGCGCCGACGAGCAGAAGTGGCTCACCTGCGACACCACCGACGCCGAGATGCAGCGCATCGCCACCAGGCTGGAGGAGGCGGCAGTAGCTGCTGCCGCTGGCGAATTCGGGTTCACCGTGGAGGAGGCAGAGGCAGCTGAGGCGGCAAGCCTTGCCGATCGAGAGGAGCTTGCCGGCGAGGAGGAGCAGGCCGAGCCCGAAGTTGAGCCGAGCGAGTTTGCCGAGGGCGCCTCCTCCACACCTTCAAGTAGCTTGCCGCGAGCGGAGCCCGCAGTTCCACCGAGAAGGCGTCTCCGCAAGGCCGGGGAAGTGACGGGGCGGCAGACGGGCCAACAGCCACAGCGCCGTGCGACGCGCTCCACCGCGGCAAGCACTGTTGCCGCGGGAGCACCCCACACCGCCGCAACAACTAAGGCGGGATCTTCTCAGGCCACCGTCGCCACCCCCGTCAAGCGGCCAAGGGAACCTACTCCTCCGCCCCTTCGCACCGGAGGCGAGCCGGAATTTGATCTCTCCGCGCTCAGCTCCGACGAGGAAGAAGGAGAAGAGTAAGCTTCTATGCTGTGCTTGTATTTCTTCAATTTTGTTGTTTTGTCTTGTATCTGATTTGCTTCATTCTGAACTCCTTCCTTTTCAGGGCGCTGGTCCAGAGAGCGTCGAAGAGAGCCAATACCCCGGTGGTCGTCATCGAAGACGATCCCCTGTAACAGGAGGCGATTCGAGACCCCTTGCCGGACCCGGCAACCCTTCCTCAAAGCAGCCCCCAGCATAGCCCCTAGCGTAAGTACATGGTTTATTTCTTAAGGTTAGGTGTGCATGGGTGCTCCTTCTTTGCTGATATCCGACTTGTTGATTTGTGTAGGAGCAGAGCAGCCTCATCAGAGGGCCCTAAGCCGCCTCCCAAATACCATCTGCTTCAACTACGCCGCCCGGGAGAATTCCCAAAGAAGGGAACGTTCTCCGCAAGGATGCTTCTCCGACAAGGGAAGCTTCTCCGACAAGGGGCAGCGCCGGCGATCCTCCGGTGGTTGAGACCGCGGCCACAGATCCCATCGCAGGTAATCCCTTTGACCGAAAATTTCCCTTGGGCTCTTTTTCTTCTGTTTTTCTTTTCGAACATTTGTTTGACTGTTCTTTCTTTTTCGATCGCCGATCCATCTCGCCGCAGAGCCGATGGAGACCGAGGTTGCCGGCGAGGAAGACGCAGCTGCAACACCGACGACGCCGCCACCATGGAGGAAGAGGCTGGCGCCGATGGGTCCATGGCGAGGAGGCCGCCAAGGCCGCCACAAAGGCTGGCGAGGGTCCAGCGATCGATCGACGACCGAGGCCACAGGAGCGCCAGCGCCACGCCGACCGCCGATCCCTCCACCACCAGTCCCCAGAAGAGCCCCAGCCCGCGCCTATCTCAAGGCGGCGACGGCGTTTTCATCAAGCTCCCCAGGCGCCGAGCTCTGGGCGCCGGTCGAAGGGGAGACCTTGACGAAGAGCTGCTCGCCTCCGCTGGGTTGACGCTGGTTTACGCGCCAAGCAGCAGCAGCGGCGAGTCTGAGGAGGAGTAGCTGCTGAAGAAGCTGCTGTCGCTCTACCGCGCCCGACAAGCCAAGTTGGAGTCCTGGGAAGCACTTGTCGCGAGGGCGGGAGAAGACATGGAGAAGCGCACAGAAGAGCTCCGGGGCGCCAATCAAGAAGCTCTCCGAACGCGTGGTAAGAGCGGAGCAACTCTCTGAAGAGCGCACAACCTTCATCCTTGAGAAGGCTGAGGTCGAGGAGCAGCAAAGGCTTGCTGCCGAGAAGCTATCTGCACAAGAAGGCGAGTTGGCGCAGCGGAAGATCAACCTTGACAGCTATGAGGAAGAGCTTGCCGCGCGCAAGCAATCAATTGGTGGAGCTCTCAAGGAAGCAAAGGATGCTGCCGCAGCTGCCGAGGCCGCCAAGAAGGAGTTAGAGACTAAAGTGACGCAGCTGGAGGCCAAACTCCAGAAGAGCGGCGAAGAGCTTGCTGCGCTGAAGCACGAGCGCGAGAAGGACGCCTACACTCTTGGCGAGTTGCAGGGCCGTCTCGCTGAAAGGATCAAAGAGCTCGATACCGCCAAGGACTCCAAGGCAGATCTTGAGCTGAAGCTGACCACCCTGATGGAGACTCTGGATGGCGCTAAGGAGGGGGAGGTGGGCCTGTTGGAGAAGATCAAGGCCAACGAGGAGCTGCTGACAAGTGCCACGAACGCCCAGAACACCTTCAGAGAGAACGTGATGCACTGGACGGAGGGTCTTGTGGATACTGCCGCCGCCATTGACAAGGAGCTGATGGAGCTCGGGATGGTGGATCTTGGGTACTCCTCCGACGAGCGCCTCCAACCCAGCACCAAGCTCAGCCTGTTCCTCAAAGGCGTGGTGACGGCTCTCCAGCGACTCCGGGAAGAGATCCCGAAACAGCTGGCCGAGGAATCGCGCCAGATCTGCGCAGGAGCTCTCCAAAAGGTGTTGATGAAGGCGGCCTTCCGCAATCCAGGCCTCAACCTCAACGGCGTCCTCAGATCCTTGCCGCCAGATGCCGATGTGGAGGCGCTCAAAGCCCTTGTCGCACCCATTGTGGACAAGGTGGGAAAGATCAAGCGGGTTGATGGCGACCGCGTAGACTAGGCCGCCAAATTTATCTTTCCCTTGTCGCTGCTGATCATGTTTAGGAGAACAATTTATTAGATCTGCGACAAGCTATTTTTGTAATATAACTCTATCTTAGGCAATGATTGCAATGTTATTTCCTTTACTCGATTCCTTCCTTTGTATGTTTGTGCCCTACGCTTTTAGGGAACTTGTCGGCGCGGGCACCTTTGCCGCGAGCGCTGAGTGCGGAACGTCAGCAGCCTGCTGGCGGTGCCACCTCCGACAAGCAACCTTGTCGCAACTGGTTGCAGCTCACTTAAATTGTTGAGCGGACTCGAAACAAAGTAAGGGCGCGACCAGCTACGAGTTGGTTCCTCCGCGCACAGGTTTTCCATACAAAGTACTATCGTTCGAGGAAGATAACTTAAAAATTTAAAAACTGATTGCTCAAACTTTGGCAACTTAGCTTTTCTGTAGTTTGCTTCCCAGTAAGGCGAAACTTCCTCGAGCGACGCTTGGTGGCCCACACCATTATATTCTCCTTCCCCCCCGGTTAACTTGTGGGTGGATGAACCTTCCTTTCTTTGAGAAAGAGAAAGAAGAGAAAATAAAGTTATGGAGCCTTGTGGCTCGCTATTTCTTACCGGGTGTGGATGCTGCACAAAATGTCAGATAATACATGCAAAATGATGATGAAAGCATGAAATTGACAAGTTGTGCGCAACACATGAGCTTTACTTATGCACGGGGTCTGCGCCCGGCTTTGTACAAAGGATTACATGCAACATCGGCAAGACTTGTACAAAAGGTGGTTGCCGGAACAGGTTCCAGCAATCGCGCCCTATGGGTAAAACTTACGAAGATGTTCAATGTTCCAGGAGTTGCTCACCGGAATGCCATCTTCGGTCTCAAGGCGAACAGCGCCAGGCCTATTGACTCGTTTCACCCGATAAGGGCCTTCCCACTTCAAGGCCAACTTGTTGGAATTCTTGGCGGACTGAACGCTACCAAGAACAAGGTCGCCTTCCTCGAGACTTCGGCATTAACTTTGCGGCTATGATAGCGGTGCAAAGCTTGCTGGTAACGAGCAGCTCGCATCAGCCTCAAGACGGTCCTCCTCAAGGAGCAGCGTCATCTTGTCGCAGCTGCTCTTGCTCAAGCTCATCATAAGCCAAGACTCGAGGTGACCCGTATACGAGTTCCGTGGGGAGAACTGCCTCTGCTCCATAGACTAGAGCGAAGGTGTCCGCCGCTGGCTCTATTTGGCGCCATTCTCGATCGACCAAAGAACCACCGCAGCTCCTCAATCCAGTTTCTTCCGCACTTGTGCAGCCCGTCGAAAGTTCTGGTCTTGAGCCCGCGCAGCACTTCAGCATTTGCCCTCTCCGCTTGACCGCTGCTTCTCGGATGAGCAATGTAAGCGAAGCGCACCTTGGCGCCAAGATCTTGGACGATTGCATGAAGGTGCGACTCGTGAATTGTGTGCCGTTGTCGGTGATGATCCTGTTAGGAATCCCAAAATGGCAAACAATTGACCAAGAACTTGATCGCCGACCGTGCTATCACCTTCCTCATCGCTTCCACTTCCGCCACTTTGTGAACTTGTCGATTGCAACGCATAAGTACTCAAAGCCCCGACAGCTCGGGAAAGGGGCCGAGGATGTCGAGCCCCTGCACGAAAATGGCCAGGATAAAGGGATCGTCCGGAGAGCTTGAGCTGGCTGGTGTATCTGCTGGAATGGAACTAGCACGCTTCACACTTGGTTACTTGTGCAGTTGCATCCGGAGGGCTGTCGGCGAAGAAACCTTGCCGGAAAGCTTTGCCGGCAAGTGCTCTTTCGCCAATGTGGTGACCACATATGCCTCCATGTATCTCTGCCAACAGCTTCTGTCCATCTTCCCGATGAATACACTTCAATTTCACACCGTTGAGTCTTCTTCTGTACAGCGTGCTATCGACAAACTGGTACATACTTGACTGCTGGGCTACTCTCTCCGCTTCTTCTTGCTCTTCGGAAGTTCTCCGTCTCAAGGAAATGGACAATCTGCGTGCCATGCCGGAGCTTGTGGCTCGACAACAAGGACTAAAGGAACATCTCGCTGCTGCGGAACATCCGCCGACGGCGAGAACCTGCGGCTCGGCCGAGCTTGATGTTCCCGGCAAGCTTGCCGGAGCAAAACTTGTCGGGAGCGCCTCGCTTCAACGAAACAAACCTCAGGGCTTGTCGGAGCAGATCGCCTCAAGACTCTTGGTGTTGACCTTGGGGACCTCATGCGCGCGGCTTCGGTAGCTCGCCGAAAATAGTCGCCAGAAATCAACTTCCTCTTCTTGTTCTGTCCAGCTTGATGGTGTTACAGTTGGTTGAGTCAGCTTGAGCACAAAATTCCTGGTTCCACAGTAACTTGAGTCTGGCGCACTTTGACAAGCCATCAGCAATATCATTCTCGAGCTCTTGGAACATGTTCCATTTGCAGGCCCTCAAAGTGTTCTTCTAGCTTTCTCACTTCATCGACGAGGCTTCCATCAACCGACTCGATAATCTTTGTTCACTTGGCGGACGACAAGCTGCGAGTCACCCCGACAATGAGCTTCTGATCCCAAGGTCCACTGCTATCCCGAGACCGCAAGCAAGCCTTCATACTCTGCAGATTGTTTGTCGCTTGCTCCTTGGGAAAGTGCATTTGGACTATGTACTTGAGGTGCTCTCCGGTGGGTGCGACGAGCAGCACGCCAAGACCGGCGCCTTTGCAGCGAGAAGGCACCATCAAAGTACATCAGCCACTCTTTACTTGCTTCCTTGACGGGACACTCGCCTCTCGAATTTCTTCATCTTGCGTCAAGCGCCCATTCTGCTATAAACTCTGCCAATGCTCGCTTCTGATAGTTGAAGTGCTCTCAAACTTGAGGCCAAAGCTTGACAGTTCCAAAGGCCCACTCGACAATCCTGCCTGCTGCTTCGGATTTTGCAATATTCTCTTGAGGGAAAGCGAGTGACGATCGTTATCTCATGTGCTTGGAAGTAACGGCGCAGCTTTCTCGAGGCCATGAGGAGGCCGAAAAGCAATTTCTGCACACTAGAGTACCTTGACCTAGCCCCCTGCAGAAGGGAACTGACAAAGTAAACTGGGCGCTGCACCATCCTTTTCTGCATCTTCTCGCAATCCTGCGCAGATCTGTCCTTGTCGAAACCAGAGCTTGTCGGTGAAGCCCCCTGCTTGTCGCTGGATGCATCTGCCTTGGTTGCCGGCTCATCGTCTGCCTCCCTTTCCGCTACTAATGCAGCACTAACCACTTGATTGGTTGCCGCTATATATAGCAGCAACTTCTCTTGTGGCCTAGGTGCGACAAGTATTGGAGTGGAGGACAGGTACCTCTTTAAGTCCTGCAGCGCAGCCTCCGCTTCGGGAGTCCATTTCATTGGACCTGCCTTTTTCAAAATCTTGAAAAATGGCAGGGCGCGTTCAGCAGACCTAGAGATAAACCTGCTGAGAGCGGCCACGCAACCGGCAAGTCTTCGTACATCCTTGACGCACTTTGGGGCCTTAATCTGCTCAATGGCCTTAATCTTGTCGGGATTGGCTTCAATTCCCTGCTGAGACACGAAGAACCCGAGAAGCTTGCCGGAAGGGACTCCAAACACGCACTTCTCGGGGTGAAGCTTGAGGTTGATCTTGCGCAGATTTGCAAAGGTCTCATCTAAATCTTGAACCAGAGTTGCCCTGTCCTTGCTTTTGACCACTATGTCATCCATGTAGGCTTCTACATTTCTGTGCATTTGGGGCTCAAAAGCGTCATGGACTACTCTTGCAAACGTTGAACCAGCATTCTTTAGCCCAAAAGGCATCCGTATAAAACAGTATGTGCCACATGGGGTGATGAATGCGGTTTTCTCCTCATCCTCTTCTGCCATGAAGATCTGATGATATCCCGAGTATGCATCAAGAAATGAAAGCAAATCACATCCAGCCGTGGAGTCAACAATCTGGTCGATGCGCGGCAAGGGAAATGGGTCTTTGGACAAGCTTTATTAACATCCGTGAAGTCGATACAAAGTCTCCATTTCCCATTTGCCTTGCGATAACAACAGGATTGGCCAACCATGTAGGATGGAGCACTCCTCTGACAAGGCCTGCTGCTTCCAGTTTCTTGATCTCTTCTGCAATGAATTCTTGGCGCTCCACTGCCTTCTTCCTGACTTTCTACTTGACGGGCCGCGCATGAGGACAGACAGCTAAGTGGTGCTCAATTACTTTCCTGGGAACACCGGGGATGTCAGACGGTTGCCATGCAAACACATCGACATTCGCCCGCAGGAAAGCAACGAGCGCGCTTCCTATTTAGGGTCGAGTGGCACCGATGGTGAAGGTACCACCACTGCCGCCCTCCTTGGCGGGCACCTTCTTGATCTTCGGTGGAGCTGCCATCGCCTTCTTGCACTTGCCGGTGGAGCTCGATGGTGCGTCCTCGACGGTAGCGCAGCACTCCGAAGAGGTGCGCTTGCCGGAGTGGGCATCAGAGCTCTTGCCGGACAAAGTGGTCTTCTTCTTCCCCCCGGGAGCTTCAGCGGCAAGTGATTTGCTATCTGTCGCAGCTGCTGCCTCCCGGTAAATCTTGTCGGCGCAGATAAGAGCATCTTTCTTGTCGCCATGAACAGAAATGACACTTATCGGGCCTGGCATCTTGAGCAAGTTGTATGCATAATGAGAGGCTGCCATGAACTTGGCGAGTGCTGGACGGCCAAGTATCCCATTATAAGGCAATGGAAAATCAGCAACGTCGAACGTGACCCTCTCAGTTCTGAAGTTTAGCTCGCTGCCAAATGTTACCGGCAACGTGATCTTCCCCTTCGGCTTGCTCCTTCCTGGATTGATTCCTTGGAACGTGCTAGTCTCTTCGAGCTCGCTGTCAGGGATTTGAAGCTTCTGGAGCACTGCGGAGGAGATCAGGTTTAAGCCGGCCCCGCCGTCAACTAGCATCTTGGTGACCTTGAGGGTGCGGATAGTTGGTGAGACCAACATCGGCAAGCACCCGACCGCAGTTATGCGATCAGGGTGGTCCTCAATATCAAAGATGATAGGCGTGCTGGACCACTTTAGAAGCTTGCGTGACTCTACGGATGGTTCTGCTGCATTAACCTCCCGCATCCATTGCTTGAGTTGGCGGTGTGAGGTATGCAGAGAAGCACCACTGTCAATGCAGAGGACCTCTGTAGCTTTCTGAAACTCCTTCTCATCGGTCTCGTCGTCTTCCATATCTTCATTGTCGTCATCGTCTTCATCCTTGTCGCTGCTTGGCCTTGCCGCGCCGTCCTCCCCGGCCGGGTCGCTTCTTGCTAACTCCCCCAGCACCTTCCTGGGCCTTCTCCTTGTCGCGCCGCTCGTACTCAGCCTTCTGCTGTTCAACAAGCTGCTCAACCTTCTTGCAGCTCGAGGTCATGGCCCTTGGTGCGGTGAATCTTGCAGTACTGTTTGCTGGAGCTGTCCTGCTTGTCGGCGGCCGCCACAGCTTGGCGGTCGGTGCTAGCGGCAACCTCCTTGCCGGAGCCACCATCTTTGGCTTTCTTGGCGGCACCACCGTTGCCGGACTGCTCGACAACTAGCACCTCTTTGCCCTTCTTCTTTTTGTTGTTCCGTCACCGGCTCTTCTTTGCCGGGGCGGTCTCCTCACTATCCGATCCTGCTTCCGTATTCTCTCCTGGGAGTCTCCTCCCTTCCTCAGCACGCGCACACTTGTCGGCCAGGGCATACAGCTCACTGACGTCCTTGACTTTGCACATCGCCATCTCCTCCCTCATCCTGCGGTTCCGCATGTTCTGATGAAACGCGCTGATCACCGCGGCAGGGTGGACATCTGGGATGTTGTAATGCACATGGCTGAATCTCTGGATGAACTTGTGCAGGGACTCTCCCTCCTTCTGGGCGAGCAGATGAAGGTCGCTCTCTTGGCCATGAGGCCTGTGGCCGCCCGTGAAGGCGCCGACAAACTGATGGCATAGATCTGCCCAAGAAGATATGGAGCTGTCCGGCAAGTGCATGAGCCAAGATCTGACATTGGGCTTGAGTACCAGCGGGAAGTAGTTGGAGAGGATCTTGTCGTTTCGTCCCCCTGCATCCTGCACCGCGATGGTGTAGATGCTGGGGAACTCCGACGGATGCGTCCTGCCATCGCATTTCTCCGCACGCCGGCTTGAAATTCTTCTTGCTGGGCCACTGGACTTGCCGCAGCTCACGAGTGAACACAGGGCAACCTACCGCGTACGGCAGGTCGCCTGGTTCCCCTGGCGCATGCATATCGACAGAGGGCCCAGCGCGCTGGTCGGATTGACGTCGCGCTTCTCTTCGGCGCTCGATGCGAGTTCGAACGTCTTCGTGTTGCCATTCTTGAAGAACTTGGCGCTGATCACGGCGAGCTCGTGGATCCGATAAAGACGCGGTGGAGTCACTGTCGAGGTGGATCCGTCGAGTTGGTGATCTTGGCCTTCTGGATGGAGAGTGCATGGTGGTTGCACCCCCATAGGTTTCGTCGCCACCAGCTTGTGCCTTGTTGTCTCGCCGCGGCAAGGATGCAGTTGGTTGTCATGAGTACGCCGCTGGCAAAGCCGATGAGACTCGATGGTGGCCCTCCATTCGTCGACCTTGTCGGCTGTTGGAGGGTAGTCTAGAAGCAGTTGAGCTCTCGCCAAGGCTTCCGCTGGAGTGGTGGGTGGCAATGGCGTACGGTGCGAGGAGCGGATATGCTCGGACTTCTAACTAAGTTAGAAGGAGCAGCATCTCGCCCAGCGATCGTACCCTTTCGGCCAAAGATGTCGGCGCGCACGCTGGTCTTGAGGGCTTCGCGATCCTCCAGCTCGGTCTTGATCCAACGAGCGTATGGTATTATGAATACCATGATGCTGTCGGTCCCGCGCCTCCTGAGATGGGCGCAGTACGTGTACGGACGCCGAGGTCTGCGCGGCCTTGTCCTTGGACTTGGCAGCATCATGAGTGCCCTCGTCGACGCCCGTTCTTCCGCCAGCGTCTACCCCGCCATCCGTTTGCTCCGGTGGTGGCGGGATCGACGTGGACGGCTCCGCTGCCGCCGAAGCCTTCTTCTTCGGTGGCATGTCGATGAAGATGATGAAGATGTTGCTCGTGTGAACGCCGGATCAGGTTCACACAGCCTCGACGCCCCCTACCTGGCGCGCCAAAGATGTCGGGGAAGCTGATCGTAACCCACGAACACCTATGGGACCGGCGGACCGAGTCCCTTTTGGTTCGGAGGGGGGGCGGAGATTGCGCGAAGAGCAGATCGAGGCGATGCACACGAGCAGTTTACCCAGCTTCGGAGCTCTCCGGAGAGATAATGCTCCTACTGCTGCTTGTCTGATTGTATTGTGTTCTTGCTAGGGAGTACAGAGAGCTACAAAACCTAGCGTGAGTGTCTCTGGTCTCGAATGAGTCGAACCAGCCGAACCCCTTCTACGTTGCGCATGGGCCTCCTTTTATAGGCTCAAGGGGTCACCAACAGGTGGCAACGTAGACAAGGGCAAAAATGGGAAAATGAGTTGCGGTTGGTATAGCTACTTTGTACAGTGTATTCTACCTAACTCTGACGGCAAGGGACAAAAGCATTAAATGCCCGTCCGTGTCGCCTAAACAGTGCAGAAAGGGACCGTCAGGGGTGCCACCGCTTGCCACGATGGCACTCCTGTCAGCGCCGCTTACCGCTGCCCTCCGCTGGCTGTACAGCCTCTTGACACGCACGCCTGGAATGGTCCCATGGCGACACGTTCGTGGGTGAGCTGGAGCGGAGATGAAGAGAGGTTGCTGCATGCGGCAAGCGCCTTTGCCGTGGCTAAATCCTTGTCGCGTCCGAAGCTTGTCGCTCCCGAGCCTTCCCGCAAGCTCCTCTTGCCGGGGTCTTGTCTTCTGCGTGCCTTGAGTGGCCTTCCCGGCAAGCTCCTCTTGCCGGGGCCTTGTCTCCTTGGCTTAAATGCTTTGTTCTTGAATGGCTCCAAAGGGACCATGGAGGACCTTGGCGATCACTAGGCAAACCTTGCCGCGGGGTGCTGCAACTGCCCGTGCACGAGTTCGGGATACTAGGGTACCCCTACTCTAGTACACCGACATTTTGGTTGCTGTTGATTATGTTACTAAGTGGGTAGAAGCTATTCCAACCAGTAGTGTTGATCACAACACCTCTATTAAAATGCTTAAGGAAGTCATTTTCCCAAGGTTTGGAGTCCCTAGATATTTAACGACTGGTGGTGGTTTGCATTTTATTCATGGTTCTTTCCGTAAAATGCTTGCTAAATATGATGTCAACCATAGAATTGCATCACCCTATCATCCTCAGTCTAGTGGTCAAGTTGAACTTAGAAATAGATAAATAAAGTTAATATTACAAAAAACTGTCAATAGGTCCCAAAAGAATTGGTCTAAGAAATTAGATGATGCACTTTGGGCTTATAGAACAACATATAAAAATCCTATGGGTATGTCTCCTTATAAAATGGTTTATGGAAAAGCTTGTCATTTGCCTCTTGAGTTGGAACATAAAGCATATTGGGCAATTAAAGAACTCAACTATGATTTCAAACTCGCCGGTGAAAAGAGGCTATTTGATATTAGCTCACTAGATGAATGGAGAACCGAAGCCTATGAAAATGCCAAGTTATTTAAAGAAAAAGTTAAAAGATGACATGATAAGAGAATCCAAAAGTGTGAGTTTAAAGTTGGAGAATATGTTCTTTTGTACAACTCTCGTTTCAGATTCTTTGCGGGCAAACTTCTCTCCAAGTGGGAAGGACCATATGTTATCGAGGAGGTTTATCGATCTGGAGCCATCAAAATAAATAGTGCTGAAGGTACTAACCCGAAGGTTGTTAACGGGCAAAGAATAAAACATTATATCTCAAGTATGCCCATTGATGTTGAAAGCAATATTATCCTAACTATGACACCAGAAGAACGCATAAAGGAAACCTTTCGGAATACTCCAGAATTGTGAAAAAAGAGGAGGTACGTGATACGGTAAGTAAACAGACTCCAAAAAATCCCCAAAAATATTTTCTGTCAGTTTTGGAATATAATAAAGATTAGGAAAAATAAGAAACAGCTAGGAAGGTAACCCTGGTGGGCACAAGACACCAGGGCGTGCCTGGCTTGCCAGGCGCGCCCAGGTGGGTTGTGCCCACATCGGGTACCTCCCGGACTCCGTTTTCCTTCCGTTTACTTGTTTCCCAAGATAAAAAATCTTTATATACTCCCGAACCTATTGACTATCGTATCATGGAGAAATCTTCTGTTTTCTTTTCCTTGTTGTTTTCTGATAGATCTAATTCACCATGGCGGCTTCGAGCTCCTCCAAGGGCAAGTTCTTCGAGAACGTCATCAACCCATATCTGCAGGAGGTGATGCAGCACCCTCAAGCTATCGAGATGCGTGAGGGGGTGCTCCTAATCCGCAATGCGCAAGGACCCAAGGGGGCGGGATCAGTGGAGGCTAGGCTTGAAGCTATGGCACGAGGTCTTCCGGTGCAAGGGGATGGTGGAATGTGGACTCAATGCCAATCAATTCATGATCACGGATTACACCCGTGATCTCAAGGTGGATGGCAAGTCCATGAAGGACATTGTCTTCATGTTCAACGAGCAAATCAACTTTCTCCAAAGCCAGATCTACGATCTCCAAAACCAAGTCTTTGAATATGAGGCAAGGTTTAAAGGTATGAGTTTGGCTGCCAGTTGCAGGACCCGCGAGACTCACTCCTCTTCTTATGATGGCGAGCCCCTGCCATGGAAACCTGAGGATAAGATGGCTACCACTTCATCACCACCACCTCCGTCTTCATCACCAAAGGAGACTTGAGTATCGGGTATGGGCACTCCTCTTGGCTTGTGCCAAGCTTGGGGAGGTGCCCCGGTATCGTATCACAATCATTATCTTTTACCTTTACTTATCTTAGTTCGATCCATAGTTATCTTTTGCTTTAGATGAATAAAAGTTTAGTTCGATCCTTTCTTTTCGAGTGTTTGTTTAGTGATCTATCCTTGTAATCGTGTGTGAGATATATAATGAAGTTTAGTTTGAGTTTTGTTTTCTTTACTTCCATGTTCATTAAAAAGAAATAAAATAAATGAAAAAGATCATATGCTAATCTAATGGTAAGTAATGACATCACATAAGGAAGAGTATAAGTAGAAAATTTTATTGGAGATTGACAAACATAGCATTGGTCAATGATGCAATTCATGAAAGAATTAATAAGGGAATAGAAGATTCATATGCAAATATACTATCTTGGACATCTTTTGTGATTGTGCGCCCCCATCAAAATATTATATGCCAAAACTGTTGACGTTGGACAAGGAAGACAACATAATGATTTATGCTTGTTCATATTCACATAGAAGTTATATTGTCATAGATCCTTTAACATGTGGTGCTTGCACCCCATCTTTGCTAGCCAAAAATTCTGCACTAAGTAGAGATACTACTTCTGCATCCAAAAACACTTAAACCCACATCTTGTTTTGAGAGTCCACCATACCTACCTATGGATTGAGTAAGATCCTTCAAGTAAGTTGTCATCGGTGCAATAAGGCAATAAAAATTGCTTCCAAAAGTGTTGGATCATTTTGTGTAAGAGAAAATTGAGAGTTGTACGAACTTGTGATGGCAAAGAATAAAAGTGACAGACTACATAATAAAGGTTGCTATCATAAGGGGCAATATAACGTGACATTCTTTTGCATTAAGAGATTGAGCATACAAACAAAAAGCGCATGGCAACCTCTGCTTCCCTCTGCGAAGGGCCTATCTTTTACTTTTATGTATTTACTTTTATGCAAGAGTCTAAGTATTTCCTTCTATTCCTTTTTATTTTCTCTTTTGGCAAGCATCATGTGGTAAGGAAAGATCTAGGCACATATATCCAGTTGAATATGGGTGGCATGAGTTATTATTGTTGACATCACCCTTGAGGTGAATACGTTGGGAGGCGAAACTATAAGCCCCTACCTTTCAATGTATCCGGTTGAAACTTTTTGCTCATGTGTATGCGGTGAGTGTTAGCAATCATAGAAGACTATATGATGGTTGAGTATGTGGACTTGCCAAAAGGCTCCGATACGCGACCCTTCCCTGAAAAGATGATGAATTGTAGTTGCAAAGTTGACTGAGAACGTAGTTTGTTAGTTTTCAATAGGGTTTATGCTTTATACTTCAGTGTTGTGATGAATTATTACATGTTCATGAGGAGTTATATGATAAAAATTTTATGATAAAAGTTATATGAAAGTTTAATGTTAAAGTTTATTGCTGTTATAATAATATACACGACGCTTCTATGCCCATATTTTGTTTTTGTCGTCGCCTCTCTCTCTAAGCATGTGGACAAGTTGTTCGATTTCGATTTTCGCTTGAGGACAAGCGAGGTCTAAGCTTGGGGGAGTTGAATCCATTTTGCATCATGTTTTCCTACTATTATTTATAATGTTTTTATGCATAATAATGTTTTTTTGGAGTAATCCTAATGCCTTTTCTCTCATAATATGCAAGGTTCACACAAAGAGGGGGAATACCGGCAACTGAAATTATGGACCTGAAAATGCTACGTCAGGCCACCTATTCTGCACAACTCCAAATGAGCTGAAACTTCACGGGGATTTTTTATGGAATATGATGGGGCCCACCAAGTGGGCACAACCCACCTGGGCGCGCCAAGGAGCCCATGCACGCCCTGGTGGGTTGTGCCCTCCTCGGCCCACCTTCCGTGCCCATCTTCTGGTATATAAGTCATTTTGACCTAGAAAAAATCAGTAGAGGACTTTCGGGACGAAGCGCCGCCGTCTCAAGGCGGAACTTGGGCAGGAGCACTTTTGCCCTCCGGCGGAGCGTTTCTGCCGGGGGAACTTCCCTACCGGAGGGGAAAATCATCGTCATCATCATCACCAACAACTCTCCCATCTTGGGGAGGGCAATCTCCATCAACATCTTCAACAACACCATCTCCTCTCAAACCCTAGTTCATCTCTTGTGTTCAATCTTTGTACCGGAACTATAGATTGGTGCTTGTGAGTGACTAGTAGTGTTGATTACATCTTGTAGTTGATTACTATATGGTTTATTTGGTGGAAGATTATATGTTCAAATCCATTATGCTATTTAATACCCCTCTAATCATGAGCATGATTATCATTTGTGAGTAGTTACTTTTGTTCTTGAGGTCATGGGAGAATTCTTGTTGCAAGTAATCATGTGAACTTGATATGCGTTCGATATTTTGATGGTATGTATGTTCTGATTCCTTTAGTGGTGTCTTGTGAACGTCGACTACATGACACTTCACCATACTTGGGCCTAAGGGAATGCATTGTGGAGTAGTTATTAGATGAGTGGTTGTGAGAGTGACAGAAGCTTAAACACTAGTTTTTGCGCTACTCCGTAAGGGGCTGATTTGGATCCAAAAGTTTAATGACATGGTCAGATTTATTCTTAGTACTTTTCTCGTAGTTGCAGATGCTTGTGAGGGGGTTAATCATAAGTAGGAGGTTTGTTCAAGAAATGTAACATCCCAAATTTTCAATTTGGAATGTTATACATAGGTCATCCATGTATATCATATTTTATTTGCATCTTCGTTCCACAATCCTCGAAATCCTACGCAACTCAAGAACCAACGGAGAGAGTTGGGGATTTTCCAGTTTTCATATTTGATTTTTATCAAATAATGAGAACGAGGATTTTTGATTTTAACTATTTTTCTCTCCGGAAATATTTCATGTTAAAAATAAATGAGGGAGATAATATGACTTCTCTAAAACAATTGAAATATTGGAGGGAAAATGTTAAATCATTAGTTGGATTTTATTTGATTTTATTTGGATTTTATTTGCGTAGAAAAAAAATTGCACGATCTTAAAATTGCATCTTAGGGCCAAGAAAATGTTCATCGCGTTCCAAATATTTCATTTAGACGGTGAAAATTTGTTTTGGCATTTTTAGATTTTTATTTTATTTTATAGGAGTTTTCCTGTCGGCGGAACTATTTAAAAAAATCCCCGCGCCCGACCCGGCCTAGGGCCCAGCCGAGCCGCCGCCGCCGCCACTCGGACCAAGCGTCCCGAGTTGGACTCCGCCTGCCCCCTCCTCCAAGCCGAGCCCCTTCTCTTATAAGCCCCCCCCGCCACCACCCACCACCACCATCGCCCCACCCGAGCCGCCTGAGCCGCCGCCCGAGTCGCGCCTCCGCCTCCCGCCACCGCTGAGCCCCGCCGCCTGTGCCATCCCTCGCCCGCTCGCGCGGACCCCTCGCGGAGGTATCCTCCGGATCCGAGACCGCCGTTTTAAAAAAGACCATTCGGTTTATTTTTTTTCGAAACCCTAGTTTTCGTTTTTTTAAATAGATCGGTTTTTCTCTGATTTATTTTTTTAGTGAGCGTTCGCTCGTTCGTTCGTTTTAACAGACGCGTTCTTCGTTTAGTTTCAGGTAACGAAGGTTCGTTCGTTAAGCTGTTCGTCGTTTTTCTTTTATCGGGTTTTATTCCGTGATTTTTCTGATCGCGATTTCTGATCCGATGTTCGATCTAGTATAACTTTTTGCTCGTTTATCGGAATCAGGCGATTCAAGCGCCTGGAGTTTCGTCTCGAAACCCTCTTTCCGAATAATCAACTCAAACAAGTTTTTGCCTCTGTAAAATTTGACCCTAGTTCAGATTAGTAAACGGATCTTGTTTCTTTCGCCGTTTGAGTTTAGTTGCTCCGTTTGGTTTGATTCTTTTTGCAAACCGGAATTCTTAAGTTGAAATTTCTGGTCAGCCTCTTTAGTTGAAGTTTTGCTTGTGCATCTTTGCTTGTTGCTTATGTATGTATTGTTTGCTTGCGATAGAATTCCCGGAGTGCGAAGCGTGCTACTACGAGTCTCTAGGATTCACGGATCGTCAGCAAGGCAAGTAACACATTGGTCATACTCTTTACATACCCAGTTTTTATGCATTAGCTCAATCCTCAAACATTGCATGATTAGGATGTCATTAATTTGTGGGTTGGGAAGTAGTAGTTGAGGTAGAACCTATTGCCCTGTTATTATCAAACCCTTGGGAGTTACTTCTACGTATTGCTTATATTGCTATACTATGCTCGTAGACGTGGTTTGGGTTTGAGTGAATCCATGACAGACGTGAGATTGTTAATTAATGGTTTAATTTAAGGTGGCAACTTTAATACACATTGGGGTTGATTGAGGCACCTGGGGAACCCAGTGTTGTCTGTTTTATTTTTTGGAAATGCCGGGGTACCTGTCATGGTTTTGTCACGGCAGATGTCCTCATGAAAGGACTTAGTCGTGGAGCCATCGCTACGGGTTAACTTGAAGGGGTTAAAGCGGATGCAAAGACACAAGAGTTATACTAGTTCGGCCCCTTCGATGAAGGTAAAAGCCTACGTCTAGTTGTGATGGGATTGATGTGGTCTCGATGACTAGGAGCAAATAAGCTTCGCCTAGGCCTCGAGTTGTTGTTGTTCGTCCCTGAACCGCCCCGGTCGTCCCCTTATATACACGGGTGACGCCTGTCGGTTCAAGAATCCCAATCTCCGTTCATACTGATCCGGGTTGGTGTCTCTCTATTCCTAACTTACAATACAAGCTTACATACCATGCCGGTTTACGGCTACAGGTTCTAAACCGACTACAGGCCTTGGGCCCTTACTTTCATGCCTCTTGGGCTTTTACACCATTGAACTACTGATGAAGTTAACCCGGCCCAGATAGGCCGGTTTACGCCCAGTAGTAATATCCCCAACATTAGGCCCCAGATTGATTTGAACAGGTTCATGTCAATCCTTGATAACAACCTTCATCTTCAATACCTTCTTGAAATCGTTGAACCGCCGTGATGTCACCTTCTCCAGTTGCTGTAAACCGGCATGACATCCCCATAAAGATAGCATTCATGATATCTTCTTTGTTTAACAGATCCGCAATAATCAAGGCGACACTCGCTTCCTAGATCTGTGGCTCCTTGATTCACACGCTGACATAGGTATCTTGTTTTATAAATAGGACCAAGGGTCATTCCTTTTCTCCCTCCGTCCCCTTCTCTTCGTCTTCCTAGCGTCGCTAGCCTCGAGCTCCGCCGCCGCCATCGACCTCTACACCGCCTTGAGCCGCTGCATCAACCTGAACGCACTGAGAAACGCAGAAATCTTCCGCATCTCCTCAACTCGTAGGTCCTCGCCCCTTCGACCTAGATTCGCTTCTAGGGTTCTTGTTCTTGCAGCGCTCCATTAACTGCTTCATGCTCATACCAGATTCTGGATAGATCTGTGACACCTTGCTCGATTAGTAGTAGCTTTTAGCATCCGCTTGTAGTCCTGCTCGCGTCCATAGATCTCGCACATCATCTCCTGCTCATTGCATCAATACTTGCTCTGCTCTATTCTTTTTTTGATATTTTTCTTCTTTTCGATCGGCTTCATCCTTCGTTGTAGGAAATCTTGCGAAACCTGTTTCGCACACTTAGCCGCTCGCAACCTCGATTGTTTTCAATATTTAGACCAAAGGTTTAACTTAACATGGAAAAATTAAATAAACCGGTATACACCATTAGTCCCCTTGTTGAACCGCCAGAACTCCTTAACCAGACACTGTCGCTTCATAGAATTCCGGTTTAGATGTACTTGTCTCTGATTTAGCATTGTACACCGGTTCTTTGTTTGTCCCAACACATTTCTTGAACCGGATTTATACTTTTTATAGATGGCCAAACAAGTATATGAGTGCAACTGGGCTCCTTCCCGTGTCACCGAAACTCAATTAAACAATCTGGTCCTGACTGGAGCTTTAAGCAGCAAAAATACCATCCATTGGAGGGTTCCTGGCAAAGAATGTCCACCCACACCTCAAGAAGGAGAGGTTGTAGTTTTCACAGATCACTTAGCCGGGTTTCAACCCGCCTCGTTCAAAATTTTACCGGATGTGTTAGCCAATTTTCAGCTCCGTCCGCAAGATACGGGCCCCAATTCCGTTACCAATATTTGTTACTTCCAAGTGCTCTGTGAGGCATACTTTCAAGAAGAACCCACAGTTGAACTGTTTAGAGACTGCTTCCATCTAAACCGCCGCACAGAATTCACTGACGGGCCCAACACAGAATTGGGTGGTGTGGCGATTCAAAAAAGGAAGGAGGTCACTTATCCTCATGTCAAACTGCACAGCCACCCCAAGGAATGGAATCAAACATGGTTCTATTGCAGAGACACTTCTCCTGCCAATGAGAATCCTTTGCCCGGTTTTCGTCCGGAGCGACTCAGTAATACACATCCCTTTCCACAAAGACTAACCGCCAATGAGAGAAGTAAATACACTCCTCAACTCTCCAAGCTCAGAGCCTTCCTGGCCAATGGTTTAACCAGAATTGATCTCGCACGCTGTTGGATATCATGGAGCATACTGCCCCTCTCCCAGCGCTCCGGTTTAATGTGTGAGTATACTGGTAGTGTCGACAACCCCCTCCGACACGTTAATATCCAGCTCACCGATGATGAGGTCACCGAGGCGTGAAGAAAATGTTGAATGAACCGAACACCTCGTGTCTTAACCGGTCTGCTCCCCTTCATGCTACCAACAAACCACCATCCGTAAGACTTCGACTATTTTTACTGAATATATTACTGCTATGTCGGCATCATTTTTAACATCAACTGCTGCTTAATCAGGTGATGATCCATTCGGAGCAAGAAACGCCCACAATAGAAACCAGAGAAGCGGACAAACCGGAAAAACAATCCGCAAAAGACCAAAGCTGTCAAGAAGACTGCTCATAAAAGGAAAACCACGCATCTTCCGATCCGCTGTGGATGATGATGTGGGTAATCCGGACCTTGAGGTAGAACTTGATTCGCTTGGCTTACTTTTCACATGCCTAATTAATGATGATATTTGTCGATGATGTCAAACCAGAATGCCGACGTTGTAGAGGTAACTTTTCTCTCCTCGACTCAAATCCTTTGCCTTCACTAAAAATCCGTCGCAAACAGAAAATTAAATTTTCTCATCCCTTGCTTACTTGGATCCCAAATTTCTTATGAAGACTCAACAACATGAAGCTCGCCGAACAACTCGCACAAGCCGTAGTTACCTCCACCGGTTTACCGAACAGTCCGGTTCGAAACATCGCTCGAGGGTCTCTAATTTGCTGTCGCTGCTTATCCTAAAGCAGGCTGTTTTCGTCAACCCTTAATCCGTCTCGACCCGATTATCGTGTCACTTCATTCCTCATCCGTGAGTCATCACCACTCACCTGCCACCACTTAAAATGGTGCTTGGGTAAGTTATACCTTCCATATTGTTTCTACTGCATCATTGTGTAGTATATGCCGTATTTGACTGTTATTGTGCCTTTTCAGGGCCAAGCCTAGGCCGAGCAAAAAGGCTCGTCTGGATAAAACGGCCGACGAAGAGACTGCCCCTGAACCGGACAGCGCCCCAAATCTTGAAGCGGCTATCTATGAAGATACTCCCAATGATCCGCCACTGCAAGATGACGATTTTGTTGCTGAAGAAAGGCCCGTCGACACCTCCCTTCCTTCTGACCAGCCCAGAAGCCCAACCCGGATTGAAAAATCCACCAGTCCAATCCGGCCTGCTGACAAATCGACTGCCCCTGGTCAAACCGGTGATTCCAAGGACGATGACGTTGTGATTACTGGCTTTGGCCACAGCGAACCGGGTAATCCGGTCGCTTTATCCAAACATTATGCCAAAGAGAAATTTGCCACTATGAGCAAGGGCAAGTGGGATGTTGATCTGGCAACTTACGCTGCTTTGAACCCCCAAGACCTTCATTCTGGCTACTTGAACCGGCTGTATACCAGCCGTGACTATGAAGCTGGCCTGGTGAAGATGATGAAAGAAAAATTCGAGGTAACCTCCATGTTCTTTTCCCGCTTGAATATTTCAATTTTTGTTAACTCTCCTAGCTCCCAAGGGCCGGTTCAACTTAGTATAGTTAAACCGGGAGAATAAACTTAATGCTTCAGAATCCACTGATGTAGCCCCCAAGGGCCGGTTCAACTTAGCATAGTTAAACCGGGACTGTAATTTATATCGCCGCATCAGAACATGTTCGAGCAAATAGCCATTAGCCCCCAAGTGCCAAGTTGAATACCTGTATTGAGCTTGGGACTTTGTGATTTTACTGATAGATGAAGATATGCATTAGCCCCCAAGTGCCAAGTGCATGACTGGTTATGCACTTGGGACTTGTAATGAATATATTTAACATGCTCCCTTTTTGTTGCAGAGTGAGATACGCCAACAAGCCTCACAAATCAATGATCTTCAAGAAAATCTGAAATCTCAACAAGCAGAAACCTCCAAGGCCAAGGATGAGCTGAAAACCGCTTTGACTACTATGGAGCAGCTCAAGGAGTGTTTCAAGTCTGAGCGGGCCGGCTGGGATACTGAAAAGGCCGCTTTAACCAAAAAGGTTGAAAATGCTGAAGCTGCCCTTAAACCGTTGGTAGATGAGCTGACCAATGTGAAGCGGCAAGTGCATTCCATGACCGCTGCCATCTTTGGTAAGCTTCCTTTGGCCTCTGTGATAATCTTGGCCTTCTTATGATAAGTCCGGTTTGTGATTTCTCTTGCAATGCTGTAGGCACACGCATTGGTCACTTGGGGTCAGATGTTCGGAAGAAATTGAAAGCTGCCTACACTTTAATAGAGCAGCTGTACACTGGAGCGCAGCGGATCATCTCCACTGCATCACATAACAATCCAGCTCCCTCTTTAATTCAAGATACTCTTAGGAGGTTGTCAATGCTTCCCGCCCGGATTGAAGAGCTGAAGAAATCTGCTGCTCGAACCGGCGCCATTAACGCCTTAATCCGGGCGAAAGCATGGGTGCGATTTCGATCCTGTTGAGGCAGCTCGTATTATCGATCTGAAGGAAGACGGTTCAGAGTTCAACGAAGATGATCTGAGAGCGATAAACCGGGCGGTGCGCCCTCTGGCTTGCCAGTTGGCCGAAGAGGCAAACTTGTCGCATTATCAAGCTCAATATGACGATCAGAACAAACGAGTAGCTGCACCTATTCCCGAAGCGGAGAACCTGATCCCTCCGATCCGTAAGCATAATTATGGTCCTGATATTGAACCATCTTCCCTAATCCATGAGGAGGCTGTCTTTCAAGCTTTAATGGGAATCGACTAGACCACTGTTGACTTCAAGCCGCTGTGTAGAGATGAAGAAGCTGAAGCGGCGCAGGACGACCCACAACCATCAGACCGGGGCGCGAGCAAGCATGAACCCGAAGCCGATTTGAATAGCTGCTTCATTATATTCCGCTAAGAAGCAATGATCTTATTTGGGCACCATGTTGCCTTGTAATAGGATAGCCAACACTCTTGCTTTTAATATGCCTTCGTGCATAGGTGCTGATACTTTTGCTTGAATGACCGAAACTTTCAATCTATATTGCCTGCAGTCACAAAATCTTAAACCGCCACGGCGGTTTGTGCCGCCAGCCGGCTTATGACGTTCAAATGAAATGAAATATTTGAGGTATATAATCAAAATTTGTGATACAACATACCTGCCATCACTGGGCATAAAGTTGGCTTAGCCAATCTTGAAACGGAGGTTGTATAAACCCTTACCGTCAAAGGAGAAAACAGCTCCATTATTTATAATGACGGTTTACCACGTAAACCGTGCGGGTCATGACAAGCCCCTGTTACTCCATAATGGGATGTTAACGAGAAAACATCAAACCGTGAAATTATCTCCGGATTAAAAAATTGACCGAATTCCGTCAATTGACAGTTTGAACCGGTTTAAAAATGTTGTCGGTTTAAGAAACGCAACAAAAATCAAATGATAGTTACGAAAAAACATGGAAGCAAAGGCAATGATAAACCGTTTGCAAAAAGGAAGGCTTTACTGAGCCGATCAGATGGTGTTACCATGGTCGGACACGACCAAGCTTCCTATAAAGGTGTAGCCATGGTTCAAGTCAGCCAGGTCCCCAACTGAAACCGTGGCATTATGCCGATCAAGTGGCATGGCAATGGTTCGGGTTCGACCAAGCCCCCAAGTGACTCTATGGCCTTAGGACGATCAGGAGGCGTGACTGGTACAGACTTGACCATGTCCCCAAGTGATCTGGTGGCTTTCGCCTATCAAAAGGTGTTGCATTGGTTCGGACAAGACCAAGCCCCCAAGTGATATCACAAAGCTTTTGAAAAGCAAACTCAGGGGGTAAACCGGAGGCTGCTTTAAGACAGAACAACTCCATGTAACCACACATGATGTAACAGAACATATACCCCGCTTTAGCTGAGGCTCCGGTTTATTACTTTGTTCATAATATATACACTATCATAATATGTACATAAGTAGAGCCGATGGCTCAGGTATAATAAGGCCGAAGATGAGCTATGTTCCATGGCCTATTGGTCTCCTCCTCTGACGTGCGTGAGTCTTTATGCTCTCGAATATCGATCAGATAGTACGACCCGTTGTGCAGATTCTTGCTGACCACGAAAGGTCCCTCCCAAGGTGGGGATAGCTTGTGCGTATCAGTCTGGTCTTGGATGAGCCGAAGCACCAAATCTCCTTCTTGAAAAGTTCTGGTTCTGACCCGGCGACTATGGTAACGACGAAGATCCTGTTGGTAAATCGCCGAGCGGGCAGCTGCTATGTCACGCTCTTCATCCAACCGATCCAAAGCGTCCTGTCGTGCCGTCTCGTTGTCCGCTTCAACATAAGCTGCCACACGAGGTGAGTCATGACGGATGTCACTGGGGAGAACCGCCTCCGCTCCATTGACCATAAAGAACGGCGTGTATCCCGTGGATCTGTTAGGCGTAGTGTTTATACTCCATAACACAGACGGTAACTCTTCTACCCAACAACCCGGTGTCCTCTGCAAAGGGACCATAAGCCGGGGCTTGATGCCTCTCAAGTTCTCTTGATTAGCCCTTTCCGCTTGACCATTGGACTGTGGGTGAGCTACTGAAGAAACGTCAAGCCGGATGTGCTCACGTTCGCAGAACTCCTTCATGGCTCCTTTGGACAAATTGGTACCATTATCTGTGATGATACTATGTGGAAAGCCAAACCGGAAAATCACCTTTTTGATGAACTGAACCGCCGTAGCTGCATCACACTTGCTAACGGGTTCTGCCTCCACCCACTTTGTAAATTTGTCAACCGCCACCAGGAGGTGGGTCTTTTTGTCCTTGGACCTTTTAAAAGGTCCAACCATATCCAGCCCCCAAGTCGCAAACGGCCAAGTAATTGGAATCATCCTCAATTCATGGGCCGGTACATGAGCACGTCTGGAAAACTTTTGGCAACCATCACATCGTCTGACCAGATCTTCCGCATCAGCATGGGCAGTCAACCAATACAAACCGTGGCGGAACGCTTTAGCCACCAAGGATTTTGAACCGGCGTGGTGACCACAATCTCCTTCGTGGATCTCACGCAATATTTCACAGCCTTCCTCAGGGGACACACAGCGTTGAAACGCCCCTGACACGCTGCCATGATGCAATTCGCCATTAACAATGGTCATAGACTTGGATCGCCGGACTATCTGCCGGGCCAACGTCTCATCTTCTGGTAACTCGCCCCGGTTCATGTACGCAAGATAAGGAAGCATCCAATCCAGAGTGACGTGAAGAGCTGCCACCAATTGGGCCTCCGGATCAGGAATAGCCAAATCCGCTTCACCAGGGAGTTTGACCGATGGGTTGTGCAGCACAACCAGAAAAACATTGGGCGGGACCGGTTTGCGTTGAGAGCCCAACCGGCTTAAAGCGTCCGCCGCTTCATTCTTCCGACGGTCCACGTGGTCCACCTGATAGCCCTTGAAATGACCCGCGACAATATCCACCTCACGACGATATGCAGCCATGAGTGGGTCCTTTGAATCCCAAGTGCCAGACACCTGTTGAGCCACTAGGTCCGAGTCACCAAAGCACTTAACCCGGCTTAGATTCATCTCCTTAGCCATCCGGAGACCATGGAGCAAGGCTTCATACTCAGCTGCATTATTAGTACAAGGGAACATTAAGCGGAGAATGTAACAAAACTTGTCACCTCGTGGGGAAGTTAGTACGACTCCAGCCCCCGAGCCCTCCAATTGCCTGGATCCGTCAAAATGGATGGTCCAATATGTATGATCCGTCTTTTCTTCAGGTGCTTGCAACTCCGTCCAATCGTTAATGAAATCCACAAGTGCTTGAGACTTCACCGCCGTCCGAGGCACGTACTTCAGACCGTGCGGCCCAAGCTCTATAGCCCACTTGGCAATCCGGCCAGTCGCTTCCCGGTTCTGTATGATATCACCTAAGGGAGCAGAACTGACCACCGTGATGGGGTGCCCTTGGAAATACTGCTTCAGCTTCCGGCTTGCCATAAAAACTCCATATACCAGCTTCTTCCAATGCGGATACCTTTGCTTAGATTCGATAAGCACCTCGCTGATATAATAAACCGGACGTTGAACTGGATGCTCCTTCCCTGCCTCCTTTCGCTCCACCACAATGGCCACGCTGACCGCCCTGGCATTAGCAGCAACATATAGCAGAAGGGGCTCCTTGTCAATGGGAGCGGCGAGCACAGGCGGGTTGGCCAATTGCCGCTTTAAGTCCTCAACGCTTCATCGTGGTGGCCGCTCTGCACAAACTGATCTGTCTTTTTCAGCATCTGGTACAAAGGGATGGCCTTCTCTCCGAGGCGGCTGATAAACCGGCTCAGCGCGGTAATCCGGCCTGCCAAACGCTGGACATCGTTAATACACTTTGGTTTAGCCAGGGAGGTGATGGCTGTAATCTTCTCCGGATTAGCTTCAATTCCCCTGTTGGACACGAGAAAACCCAATAACTTGCCTGCCGGAACACCAAAGACACATTTGGCCGGGTTGAGCATCATCTTGTAAACCCGCAGGTTGTCAAAGGTTTCCTTCAAATCGTCAATCAGTGTTTCCTTCTTCCTTGACTTGACCACAATATCATCCACATAGGCGTGCACATTACGGCCGATCTGTTTATGCGAGCAATTACATACACAGCGCTGATAAGTTGCTTGGGCGCTCGTGAGCCCAAAAGGCATAGACACATAGCAGAAGGCTCCAAAGGGAGTGATAAACACCGTCTACTCCTTGTCCTTAACTGCCATCTTGATCTGATGATACCCAGAATACGCATCCAAAAAGCTCAAACGCCACAGCCCGCATGGCATCAATAATCTGGTCAATGCGGGGGGGCAAAGGATCTGCTGGACAAGCCTTGTTAAGATCTGTGTAATCCACACATCGCCAAGTGCCGTTTTTATTAAGAACCAGCACCGGATTAGCAAGCCACTCTGGATGGAAAACTTCAACGATAAAACCAGCTGCTAAGAGCCTGGCCACCTCCTCTCCAATGGCCTTTCGCCTTTCCTCGTTAAACCTGCGGAGAAACTGCTTAACCGGTTTGTACTTGGGATCAACATTAAGAGTGTGCTCAGCGAGTTCCCTCGGTACACCTGGCATGTCAGAAGGCTTCCATGCAAAATGTCCCGATTCTCACGGATGAACTCGATGGCGCGCTTTCCTATTTCGGATCAAGTTGGCACCGATCTTGAATCGCTTGGACGAATCGCCAGGCACGAACTCAACAAGCTTAGTCTCAGCTGCCGATTTGAATTTCAAGGCCGGATCATGCTCTGTAGTTGGCTTCTTCAACGGAGTCATGTCTGCCGGATCAACATTGTCCTTATAATACTTCAGCTCCTCGGTGGCACAAACCGACTCTGCGTAAGCCGCATCACCTTCCTCACATTTCAAAGCGATCTTGCGGCTTCCATGAACCGTTATTGTCCCCTTGTGACCCGGCATCTTGAGCTGCAAATAGATATAACAAGGTCGTGCCATGAATTTTGCATAAGCCGGCTGCCCAAACAGGGCGTGATATGGACTTTGTATTTTTACCACTTCAAACATCAATGTTTCCGATCTGGAATCATATTCATCTCCAAAGGCCACTTCCAGAGCTATTTTACCAACCGGATATGCTGACTTGCCAGGTACCACACCATGGAACACTGTATTGGACGGTTTGAGATGTTTATCTGTTAACCCCATACGACGGAAGGTCTCATAGTACAGGATGTTAATGCTGCTCCCTCCGTCCATGAGCACCTTGGTGAACTTATAACCTCCCACCGAGGTGCCACCACGTGGCTAGTTGACCCGGATTGTCAACCCGAGGAGGATGATCCTCTCTACTCCATACAATGGGCTGCTCTGACCAGCGTAGGTAATGAGGCACGGCCGGTTCAACAACGTTGATTGCCGCTCAAGCTTCGGTCTCGCTTGTCTAAGCTGGTGGTGAAGACATGGTACGCCCACTATTCAACTGCTTTGGGTTGCTCGATAACCCGATCAAGTTGTGCTGCTGGTTGTAACCACCTTGGTTATTCGATTGTTCGATTGTTATGTCCGCCTCGATTACCATTAAATCCTGAACGGAATTTCCTCCATCGTAACCCGGCCCGGATCCTAAACCGCCGCCGGAACCCTGATCATACCGGAAAGCATTAGAACTCTTGAACTCCTGCATAATGTAGCAATCCTTCCAGAGGTGGTTTGCTGGCATCTCCTTCGTCCCATGCTTCGGACAGGGTTGATTCAACAGATAGTTCAAGCGGTACGGATTGGGATTAGGCGCTCCACTTCGATTCGGCTGTTTACCCTTGCGCCGCTGGCCCTTGTCCTGCGCGTTGGTGTTGGCTACAAAGTCCATGTTGCCATTCGCTTTACGCTTGCCTCCACCATTACCTGCCGAGTGATGTTGCTGGCCCTTGGAGTTGATGTTCTTCTTTCCCTTCCCTGTCTCGTCATCATCAGAGTCGGGATCCTTGGTACTATCAGAATCAGCATACTTCACTAAAGCGCCCATGAGAGTGCCCATGTCATTACAAAACCGCTTCATGCGCCCCAACTTCAACTTCAAAGGCTTAAACCGGCAGTTGCCCTCCAGGGTCAAGATCGCAGAGTCAGCGTTGATCCGGTCTGACGAGTGCAAGATTTCCGAAACGCGACGTACCCAATGGGTTGTTCACTCCCCTTCCCCCTGGACACAAGCCGCCAAGTCCACTACGGACATGGGCTGCTTACAGGTATCTTTGAAATTCTGGATAAACTGGGTCCACAACTGGGCCCATGAACTGATAGAATTGGGTGGCAAGTTCTTTAACCAAGTACGGGCCGTGCCTTCGAGCATCATGGTGAAGTACTTTGCACACGCGGCCTCATCTACATCCAGCATCTCCATGGCCGTCTCATAACTTTCTATCCATGCTACTGGAGCTAAATCGGCAGTGTAATTTGGCACCTTGCGCGGACCCTTGAAGTCTTTGGGCAAGCGCACATTGCGTAAAGCGGAGACGAGGCAAGGCACCCCCAAAGAGCTAGAGGTAACCCCAGGCTCGACCGAGATGGTCGGACGAACCGGCGTAAGCTGATAAGCCTGATGCGGTGCTGCTAACTCGGCCTCCCTGCGTGCTCGGGCCCGGTCCACCACCTCCTGAGCGTTATCGACGCCACCTGCCGGGTTGTTGCCACGGGGCGCACCACGCCGTGCATTACTTGATACGGCCGGTTCATCCACGTGCCTTCTATAGCTCCGGCTTGGGCGGGGGGTAGAATGGATCCGGTTGAGGCTGTACGAATACGCTTCCTGTTGGACCAAAGCTGTCCTAAGGAGCTCCTTGACCCGGCGCGTCTCTACTGCATGTGGTGAATCACCTTCAATTGGAATAGCCTCCAGCCGTGCCGCAGCTGCAACAAGGATATCCATCGGGTTGGAGTAGTGACCGGAGGTGTTTGCACAACTGGAGGCGCATGGCGTTATGGCGAAGTTAGATCTATCAAGCGGGCTGACCGGGCGCCCGTCCCCCAAAAAGCTTCGCCGGTTTACCCCGCAGATTCTCGGTTCCTGCTCCCGGGTGTTGAAGAGGTCTCTTCCTTCAAAGCTGAAGGCAAACGGATCAGATTTCCTCTTCATGACTTCATGTGACGTTACGATCCAACATGAGCCTATAAGCATGCGCATCTAAAGCGGCCCGCTCTGCCCGTCATCTGGCTCTGCGGCTGCTAGATCCGCTTTAGCTCGAAAGTGATCTGTTCCTTCACCTTCACAATCTCCGTGTTATGAGCGTCCTGATCCGCCGGGTTAACCTCTGCCATGAGCACAGCCAACGCATCAAATAGGTCTGATAAAACTTGAGCCGGCGGGCGCACAGGGCCTCCTGCCCCGGCAGCCGTCGCCGCTGTTGAACCGGCAATCATTGCCGCAACGGTCGAAGAGTGAAGCACTGCTTGTGTACCGGCCATGAATATTCCAACCCGGTTGGGCAGATCAGAGGGGTCCGGAATACTTTCACCATCGAAACAGCCCCCAATCCGGCCATCTTGTAGCTGATATAGACATTCAGTTTCTCCGGTCGATGACTCGTCGTCAGAGTAGACGACGGTTTCGCCACAAGATTCTGATTCGCCCTCATAACTTCCTCCGTGGATGACTCCCACAAAGGCACGCTTCACGGCCGGTTTAACCTGGGCAGGTCTCGTACGCTGAGCCGTCTCGCCGAGGTCGGTGCGGATGTCCGCTCGAGCCCTGCTCACCGATCTTGCCGATGAAAACGTGTATGCCACCAAAGGGGACCCGCACCAGACTCAATCGAGCCGGCCTCGTGGCCCCAGCCTGCATCGTCGATGTAGAGCTTGCCGCGACGACTCTTGGTCATCCGCCCACAACATAGCCTTCGAGTCCTTCGAACTTGCCCTCCAAGATCATCAAACCATCGTGGCGATAGCCCCACGGTTGGCGCCAAGCGTCGTGGTTTTGTCACGGCAGATGTCCTCATGAAAGGACTTAGTCGTGGAGCCATCGCTACGGGTTAACTTGAAGGGGTTAAAGCGGACGCAAAGACACAAGAGTTATACTAGTTCGCCCCTTCGATGAAGGTAAAAGCCTACGCCTAGCTGTGATGGGATTGATGTGGTCTCGATGACTAGGGAGCAAATAAGCTTCGCCTAGGCCTCGAGTTGTTGTTGTTCCGCCTTGAACTGTCCCGGTCGTCCCCTTATATACACGGTGACGCCTGCTCGATTGAAGAATCCCAATCTCCGGTTCATACTGTATCCGGGTTGGTCTCTCTCTATTACTAACTTACAATACAAGCTTACATACCATGCCGGTTTACGGCTACAGGTTCTAAACCGACTACAGGCCTTGGGCCCTTACTTTCATGCCTCTTGGGCTTTTACACTGTTGAACTACTGATGAAGTTAACCCGGCCCAGATAGGCCGGTTTACGCCCAGTAGTAATATCCCCAACTGTACCCGTGTGATCTTCCTATGGACCGCCACCCAGGCTCAAAGGGAACTGAGATTATTCATGCTAGAAACTTCCGTGTGCAGCCACAAGCTACTATGGGCTCTAGCATAGTTGAGTAGGTTACGTGAAGCTCTTGAAGAGGTAGATCAGCAGGTAGTGGGTTTTGTAGGTTTGGTATGGTCTATCCGGAGTAGAGAGTTAATGTTTCTGAAAGACTATGTCTCGGTCATCCGTTTCTCAAACACCATGTAGTGCGAGAAATCAACGGAGGCGATCCAGTCTTGTGGGGAAAAGTGCGCAAACCTCTGCAGAGTGTACAATCTAATCATGGTTAGCCCTATCCCCTGTTTTGGACAATTCTGAGTATCTAGTACTTGAGTATTCACATGTATCTCATCACTCTTAATTAATAATGTTGGGTTGTTAACTACTTTAATTGGGATTCAGTTGGGGTTATACCTTCTCAATGATGTTTCAACCACCATGATAGTTCAATAAAATTTATTCCTTTGTTGTAGGGAAAAATTGGCTTTTCGCAAACCTTTAACCATAGAGCTTTCCACCAGCCAAATATGCATGTAGTGATAGCATTATTCTGTTCTTGCTCTATTGTGTTATATTGCCAGCATATTCTATGTGCTGACCCGTTCTCGGGCTGCAACGTATTATGTTGCAGACCTTTTAGACGAGGAGTAAGGTTCGTTAGGTCGTTGCCGTGCAGCTCAGCTATGCTGTTGGAGTTGATGGACTCACTTTATCTTCCAAGCCTTCCGCTATTATCGCATTAGATGGCCTTAAGCCATATTATTGTAATAAGTTCTCTTTTGTGATATTCGATGTAATAAGTGTGTGATTGCTACTCTGTTATAAATCCTTCGAGTACTGTGTGTGTTAGCATTACTGATCCAGGGATGACACTGGAACACAGAGACTTGACCATCTGAGGTCGGGTCGCTACAAGATGGTATCAGAGACACGACCACTAAGATAAACCATAGGTCACTCTTCTCTACTCATTTCTGACCCCTCTCCATTTTTCCACTCTTTAGGATGACGGAGATGAAGAACAAGTTTGCACAACCGGATGAAGACACGCCTTTTGGACGCCACTTGAAGGAATTCAATAGGTACTTGAACATTGGGATACCAAGCTTCACCGGGACATACAACGCCACCCTACCAGAAGAGGAGCGCTGGATGATTCAAGTACAAGTTCCAGGAAGGACGTTCTCGCCAACTTCTAAGCCCATAGAGTTTTCTTTCGAAGCACCCACCTGGAGGCTAGGCAAGAGCATGGCAGCCCACATTACCATGGGACGCATTGGAGAAGTCTACAACAGGGAGCTTAAATACACCATCTCTCAAATATGTGGGCGCCGAGATGAGCAATGGGAAGTAATCAGCACCAAGAAGGATAGATCCATTGCAGCTTTCATCAAGGAGCTAAACCAGCACATTCAACGTCAGGAGAACCAGATGTGCGCAGACATGATGGAGTTGAAGAAGGCGAAGACCAGGATCATCGAGCTGGAGGAAGAACTCAAGTTTACACGCGACGGATATGAGGAGGAAATCAAGACACTACTGGAGAAGAATGACGACCTAGTTAAGAAGATCGAAGTATTTATGGGAGGACCAGCACCGGAAGAAGAGGAGGAAGATCCCACTTGCCCGGACAACTACATTATCATCGACGACACCGATTCAAACCCAAGTGATGATGACTACGAAGACGAAGCAGGAGCAGACATCATGGAGTCTTCCACTGATCAAAATTTCTAGATGACCACCATATATTAGTAGTATTTCCCCCATGTATCTAGTAGTAGTTGAGCACTTTTGCGATAGTTCTAGACCGTTTGTTTGCCCTTGCTTGATTGATTGAGTGAAATGATTGTGTTTGCCTCATATGCATATGGGTAGTGTTTTCTCATTAGACCTTTTTTATTCTAATATCTTCCATCTAAACCCATCAGATGCCTCCGAGACGTGACACCGGTTATATTTTCCCACCGGAGCTCACGCAGTTGATCCAGCAGCAGAATGCTTTGATGCAATTGCTAGTTCAGAACCAGGGCAACAACAACAACAACAACAATAACCCACCGCCAGTGGACAACCTAGCCCGTTTCTTAAGGTTACAACCGCCGGTGTTTTCCAGTAGCACCGAGCCAATAGTTGCTGATGATTGGCTACGCCGTATTGGAAGGGAGTTAACCACCGCAGGATGCACGGATGCTGAGAAGGTGTGCCTTGCCGCACATCAATTGGATGGACCAGCAGCCGCATGGTGGGAGAATTACACAGCCACTTTTCCTATAGCCAATGTCACTTGGGACCAGTTTCAGCAAGCTTTTCGCACGGCCCATGTCTCAACTGGAGCCATGCAGATGAAGAAGCGCGAGTTTCGCAACTTACGCCAAGGGAACCGTACTGTGACTCAGTACGTGGATGAGTTTAGCAAGTTATCACGCTATGCCCCTGATGATGTGGCCACAGATTTCACGAAGCAGGAGAAGTTTATGGAAGGGCTGAATGATGAGATGAGCATGCAATTGATGGTGGCAACTTTCAACAACTACCAGGAGTTGGTAGATAAGGCCCTTATGATTTAAGAAAAGCAGCAGCAGATTGAGAGCCGTAAGAGGAAGTATGGACAAGGGAAGTATAATTCAGGATCTCAGCAGAAGCCCCGCTTAACTCCGAACTCGGGAGGACTTGTTCATAATCATGGAGGTCACAACCACACTGGAGGTGGATCGCATAACCACAATGGTGCTAAGAATGGAAATGGGAACGGAGTTAACAACAATCAAAACCGCTCCAACCCATCTACACCCGCCAAAAGGGACCTATGTCAAGTTACTTGCTTTAAGTGCGGGAAGACAGGGCACTATGCTAATGATTGCCCTAAAGGAAGGAATGGAAATGGAAATGGGAGCGCTGGGAAGAAGCCCAATCCATTCAACAAAGGACAAGTGAACCACGTTAACGTGGAGGAAGTTGAAGAGCAGCCGGACGCGGTAATAGGTAAGTTTTTGGTTAAGTCATTTACTGCTCTTGTTCTTTTCGATAATTGGGCATCGCATTCAATACATATCAAGGGATTTGTGGATAAGTTTAAGCTACCAACCCAAACCCTTAGGACCCTCTTTAGTGAGCTCGCTTTGAGCAGAGGACATGGCTAGCCGATGGTGCAACCAGATACCCCTAACCATTGGCACACATGTTTTTCCGTCTGACCTAATTATCTTGGAGTCGCAAGGATTGGATGTGATATTAGGTATGGACTGGATGTCAAAGTATCGAGGAAGTATTGACTGTGCTAGCAAGTCAATTTACCTTACCACCCCGGAGGGAAGAAGGATTAAGTATGTATCTAGGCATGTGCCTAGGAGGATCCAAGTGAATGCCCTCACGGGATTTGTACAGGAGGAGGTGCCTGTAGTAAAGGATTATCCGGATGTTTTCCCAGAAGAGTTACCAGGCATGCCACCGGATCGAGACATCGAATTCCTGATAGAGTTATTGCCAGGTACAGGGCCAATATCCAAGAGACCCTATCTGATGCCCGCAAATGATCTGGAGGAAATTAAGAAACAAATCAAGGAGTTATTGGAGAAAGGTTACATTCGAAGGAGTTCATCACCTTGGGGAGCTCCAGTACTTTTGGTGGAGAAGAAGGATAAATCCCTGAGGATGGTTGTTGATTACCGAGCCTTAAATGAAGTAACGATTAAGACAAGTACCCACTACCGATGATCAATGATCTGTTTGATCAGCTTCAAGGAGCTAAGGTGTTTTCGAAGATTGATCTAAGATCGGGATACCACCAGTTGAAGATCCGAGAGAAGGATATACCAAAGACAGCGTTCACCACACGGTATGGATTATACGAGTATATGGTCATGTCGTTTGGACTGACTAACGCCCCTGCCTATTTCATGAGTATGATGAACAAGGTGTTCATGGAGTATTTGGACAAGTTTGTTGTGGTGTTTATTGATGACATTATGGTATACTCGAAGAACGAAGAGGAGCACAAGGAGCATTTGCGATTAGTTCTCGAGAAACTCAGGGAACACCAGTTATACGCCAAATTCGGCAAGTGTGAGTTTTGGTTGAAGGAAGTTGGATTTCTTGGGCATGTTATATCAGGAGAGGGTATAGCAGTAGATCCCAAAGAAGGTTCGATCCTTTGAATGGTTGGCACCCACTTGAGTTGGCGAGATCCGCAGTTTCCTTGGACTCGCAGGATATTATCGGAGATTCATTGAGAAATTTTCCAAGATTGCTAAGCCAATGACTGAATTGCTGAAGAAGGATACTAAGTTTAAATGGACAGCAGATTGCGAGGCAAGTTTTCAGGAGTTGAAGAAACGTTTGACTACAGCCCTAGTGCTAACATTGCCAGATATACATAAGGAGTTTCAAGTGTATTGTGACACCTCACGCTTGGGACTTGGATGCGTGCTTTTGCAGGACGGAAAGGTTGTTTCGTATGCCTCACGACAACTGAAGCCCCATGAGTTGATCTATTCCATGCATGATTTGGAGCTAGCAGCCGTAGTGCATGCATTGAAGACCTGGAGACATTATCTTATTGGAAACCGTTGTGATGTGTACACGTATCATAAGAGTTTGAAGTACATTTTCACGCAGATGGAGTTGAACCTTAGACAGAGGAGATGGTTGGAACATATAAAGATTATGATATGAAGCTACATTATCATCCAGGAGAGGCCAATGTCGTAGCAGACGCTTTGAGCCGGAAGAGTTACGCTAATATCCTTGAAAGTAAGGGATTGCCAAAGGAGTTAGCTAAAGATATCATGGAACTTCGGTTGGAGATTGTTCCAAGAGGTTTCATTGCGACAATGGAAGTTCAGTCTACGTTGTTGGACAAGATTCGAGAAGCTCAGAAGGAAGACAAAGAGATTGCTGAGATAAAGGAGAAGATGAGAAAAGGAAAGGCCAAAGGTTTTCGCGAAGATGAGCACGATACCTTATGGTTTGAGGATCGAGTTTATGTGCCTAATAACCCAGAGATCAGGAAGTTAATACTTCAGGAGGCTCATGACTCACCATACTCGATACACCCCGGAAACACCAAGACGTATTTGGATTTGAAAGAACGTTTCTGGTGGACTGGTATGAAGAAGGATATTGCCGAGTATGCAGCTGTATGTGATGTATGTCAGAGAGTGAAGGCCGAGCATCAGAAGCCAGCAGGATTGTTACAGCCTATGCCGATTCCTAAATGGAAGTGGGATAAACTTGGCGTGGACTTTATCACCGGATTGCCCAGGACCAAAGCAGGATATGACTCAATATGGGTAGTGGTGGATCGCTTGACCAAAGTGGCTCACTTCATCCCAGTGAAAACAACTTATACAAGTGCAAAGTTGGCCAAGATATATATGTCTAGGATCGTATGTTTGTATGGAGTTCCAAGGACCATCGTATCAGATAGAGGAACACAATTTACTTCAAAGTTTTGGCATCAGTTACACCAGACCCTGGGTACGAGATTAGAGTTCAGTACAGCATTTCACCCGCAGACAGACGGACAGACAGAGAGAGTCAACCAGATTCTGGAGGACATGTTAAGAGCCTCTGCGCTAGATTATGGATCTAGTTGGTATGACAATTTGCCTTATGCAGAGTTCTCATACAACAATAGCTACCAGGCTAGTTTGAAGATGGCACCATTTGAAGCTGTGTATGGACGCAGATGCAGAACACCACTGATGTGGGATGAGGTAGGAGACCGACAGCTGTTTGGACCAGATTTGATCAAGGAGTCGGAGGAGAAGGTTAAACTGATCCGTGATAGACTGAAGATTGCTCAATCCAGGCAGAAGAGTTATGCAAACTCAAAACGCAAGGAGGTAACCTATGAAATTGGAGACAGAGCATATCTGCGAGTATCGCCCTTGCGAGGAGTGAAACGTTTTGGAGTGAAGGGAAAATTAGCTCCGAGATTTGTAGGACCTTATCGTGTTTTGGAACGAATGGGGGAAGTTGCCTACAAGCTGGAGTTACCTGAAGAATTGTTAGGAGTTCACGATGTGTTCCACGTCTCACAGTTGAAGAAGTGTCATGCTGAGATGGCTGATATACCATTAAGAGATACAGTACCCCTGGAGGCGATACAGTTGGACAATAATTTGACTTATGAAGAGAAGCCAGTAAAGATTCTCGACTTTGGCAGCCGAGTCACTCGCAGCAAGGTTATCAAGATTTGCAAAGTTCAGTGGAGCCACCATACAGAGGAGGAAGCCACCTGGGAACGAGAGGATGATATTCGCAAGGACCACCCGCACCTATTTTCAAGCCAACCCGAATCTCGAGGACGAGATTCATCTTAAGGGGGGTAGGTTTGTAACATCCCAAATTTTCAATTTGGAATGTTATACATAGGTCATCCATGCATATCATATTTTATTTGCATCTTCGTTCCGCAATCCTCGAAATCCTACGCAACTCAAGGACCCACGGAGAGAATTGGGGATTTTCCGGTTTTCATATTTGATTTTTATCAAATAATGAGAACGAGGATTTTTGATTTTAACTATTTTTCTCTCCAGAAATATTTCATGTTAAAAATAAATGAGGGAGATAATATGACTTCTCCAAAACAATTGAAATATTGGAGGGAAAATGTTAAAATCATTAGTTGGATTTTATTTGATTTTATTTGTATTTTATTTGCGTAGAAAAAAATTGCACGATTTTAAAATTGCATTTTAGGGCCAAGAAAATGTTCATCGCGTTCTAAATATTTCATTTAGATGGTGAAAATTTGTTTTGGCATTTTTAGATTTTTATTTTATTTTATAGGAGTTTTCCTGTCAGCGGAACTATTTTTAAAAAATCCCAGCGCTGACCGCCTAGGGCCCAGCCGAGCCGCCGCCTCCTGCTGTGCGCCGCCGCCGCCGCCACTCGGACCGTAGTCCGAGTTGGACTCCGCCTCCGTCGCCGCCTTGCCCCCTCCTCCAAGCCGAGCCCCCCCTTCTCTTATAAGCCCCCCCCCGCCACCAACCACCACCACCACCACCCCCCCCGAGCCGCCTCGAGCCGCCGCCTCCGCCTCCCGTCGCCGAGCCCCGCCACCCGCGCCATCCCACGCCCGCCGAGCCTCGCCTCGCGGACCCCTCGCCAAGGTATCCTCCGGATCCGAGACCGCCAGTTTTTTTTTAAACCGTTCGGTTTATTTTTTTTCGAAACCCTAGTTTTCGTTTTTTTAAATAGATCGGTTTTTCTCCGGTTTATTTATTTAGCGAGCGTTCGCTCATTCGTTCGTTTTAACAGACGCGTTCTTCGTTTAGGTTCAGGTAATGAAGGTTCGTTCGTTAAGCTGTTTGTCGTTTTTCTTTTATCGGGTTTTATTCCGCGGTTTTTCATATCGCGATTTCTGATCCGATGTTCGATCTAGTATAACTTTTCCCTCGTTTATCGGAATCAGGCGATTCAAGCGCCTGGAGTTTCGTCTCGATACCCTCTTTCCGAATAATCAACTCAAACAAGTTTTTGCCTCTGTAAAATTTGACCCTAGTTCAGATTAGTAAACGGATCTTGTTTCTTTCGCCGTTTGAGTTTCGTTGCTCCGTTTGGTTTGATTCTTTTTGCAAACCGGAGTTCTTAAGTTGAACTTTGTGGTCAGCCTCTTTAGTTGAAGTTTTGCTTGTGCATCTTTGCTTGTTGCTTACGTATGTATTGTTTGCTTGCGATAGAATTCCTGGAGTGTGAAGCGTGCTACTACGAGTCTCTAGGATTCACGGATCGTCAGCAAGGCAAGTAACACATTGATCATACTCTTTACATACCCAGTTTCTATGCATTAGATTAATCCCCAAACATTGCATGATTAGTATGTCATTAATTTGTGGGTTGGGAAGTAGTAGTTGAGGTAGAACCTATTGCCCTGTTATTATCAAACCCTTGGGAGTTACTTCTACGTATTGCTTATATTGCTATGCTATGCTCATAGACGTGGTTTGGGTTTTAGTGAATCCATGACAGATGTGAGATTGTTAATTAATGGTTTAATTTAAGGTGGCAACTTTAATACACATCTGGGTGGATTGAGGCACCTGGGGAACCCAGTGTTGTCTGTTTTATTTTTTGGAAATCCCGGGGTACCCGTGTGATCTTCCTATGGACCGCCACCCAAGCTCAAAGGGAACTGAAATTATTCATTCTAGAAACTTCCCTGTGCAGCCACAAGGTACTATGGGCTCTAGCATAGTTGAGTAGGTTACGTGAAGCTCTTGAAGAGGTAGATCAGCAGGTAGTGGGTTTTGTAGGTTTGGTATGGTCTACCTGGAGTAGAGAGTTAATGTTTCTGAAAGACTATGTCTCGGTCATCCGTTTCTCAAACACCATGTAGTTCGAGAAATCAACGGAGGCGATCGAGTCTTGTGGGGAAAAGTGCGCAAACCTCTGCAGAGTGTACAATCTAATCATGGTTAGTCGTGTCCCCGGTTATGGACAATTCTGAGTATCTAGTACTTGCGTATTCACATGTATCTCATCACTCTTAATTAATAATGTTGGGTTGTTAACTACTTTAATTGGGATTGAGTTGGGGTTATACCTTCTCAATGATGTTTCAACCACCATGATAGTTCAATAAAATTTATTCCTTTGTTGTAGGGAAAAATTGGCTTTTCGCAAAACTATAACCATAGAGCTTTCCACCAGCCAAATATGCATGTAGTGATAGCATTATTCTGTTCTTGCTCTATTGTGTTATATTGCCAGCATATTCTATGTGCTGACCCGTTCTCGGGCTGCAACGTATTATGTTGCAGACTTTTCAGACGAGGAGTAAGGTTCGTTAGGTCGTTGCTGTGCAGCTCAGCTATGCCGTTGGAGTTGATGGACTCACTTTATCTTCCAAGCCTTCCGCTGTTACCGCATTAGATGGCCTTAAGCCATATTATTATAATAAGTTCTCTATTGTGATATTCGATGTAATAAGTGTGTGATTGCTACTCTGTTATAAATCCTTCGAGTATCGTGTGTCAAGATTATCGATCCGAGGATGACATTTGGAACACAAAGACTTGACCATCTGAGGTCGGGTCGCTTCAAGTAAGAACAACACCTAATTGCCGGTGCACCCACATATCAAATTATCAAAGTTGAACACAAATCAAACCAACATGATGAAAGTGACTAGATGAAATTCCCATGTACCCTCAATAACACTTTTCTTATCATAAGAGACTGTTTTGGCCTATCCTTTGCCTCAAAAGCATTGGGATACCTTGCTGCACTTTTATTACCGTTACCGTTAATTGCTTATTACACATTACCTTGCTATCAAACTGCTCGTTACTTATAATTTCAGTGCTTGCAGACATGACCTTGCTGAAAACCGCTTGTCATTTCCTTCTGCTCCTCGTTGGGTTCGACACTCTTACTTATCGAAAGGACTACGATTGATCCCCTATACTTGTGGGTCATCAGTTATGAATTGAGTTAATATCGTCTATAATCAATTGTAATAACTCGGAGTGTTAACTCGTGATCTTGCTCCTTCGAACATGAGAGCATCGTGGTCACTTCTTACCGTACGGTAGGTTTTGGGGTTGCTCAAATGTCACATGTAACACGGTGATCATAACGACAACTTACAGGCTCATCGGAAAGTTTTACAAGTGGCCAGATAGCTCAAAAGTGGATTTGCTCCACCGACGATGGATAGATATTATTAGGGCCCTGTCGGTGACGACATCCATAATCGTCTAGACAGACACATGTGACTATGTCACGGGGATGCCAGAACATGAGAACGAGAAAGAAGAACAAAACCGGTAACGAGGATTTCGGTATAGTGAGCATGTGTTGACTTAGGAGGATAGCGATGCGTCCCGGGTTTTGTAAAGTATCAGAATGCAAAGGGAACATTACATGATAACCAGAGGTTCACTCAAATATCATTCAAGTGCTCACATGGATTGATACGGATGTCCACCGTCCCGTTGTCGGTCATTGAACGTACGGTTTTATTCATGTATATGAGTTTCCGAACCTATGGGGCCACAAGCTTAAGGCAATCACGATATGCTAAGTGTTAGTAGGAAGGTAGTCATGAGAAAATTTGTGAAATTATTTCATGAATTTTCGGAATAGTTTCCAGAGGACTCGGAAGCGCTTCGGGGTCACCAGAAGGATTTCGGTAAGTATCGAGTAATAGCGGGTATCATCGATAAATTATATATAGGTGGAAAATGTTTCTAGAGGTGTTAAAAATATATAAAATGGTTTAAAAGTATTTAGAACATTTTATAACCGAGCCTTGAAATTTTGTGGAACCATCAAAGTGGATCGTCCAATACGTGTTGTCCGGCTTCTCCTCAGGAACTTGAAGTTCAATCGAATCGTTGATGAAATCCACCAATGCTTGAGATTTGATAGCCATCCCGGGCACATATTTTAGATGATGCAGCCCAAGCTTGATCGCCCACTTAGCAACCCGGCCTGTGGCTTCCCTGTTCTGGATAATGTCTCCCAGAGGAGCTGAGCTCACCATAGTGGCTGGCCCAAGCTCGATCATTTCTATGGGGAACCCTCCATCCCCCGGAGGTTTGGAGGCTACACCAAGTGGGTGCGCCGGTGTGCCATGCTGGCTAAAATGCTGTGCCGGCTACAGCTCCGCAGCTGGCCGCCATCGGCAATCTCTAGTACAACAACAACGATGACCATCCGCCCGACTCTTCGAGTCGCCCGAAGGCTCGGAGGCTACACCCAGTGGGGCGTTGGCGTGGCCCCACTAGAGAGATAGTTGTGTCGGCACAGGTCTGTGGCCAGTAGCCACCGAGATCCTTGATGACATCGTCTGCTCCAAGAAATAATGAAGTCCCTCCGCCCGACTCTTCGAGTCGCCCGGAGGGTCGGAGGCTACACCCAGTGGGTGCGCTGGTGCCCCCACTAGAAGCAAGTCGCGCCAGCTGCGACCCGCAGCCGGCTGACATCGACTACCTCTGCTACAACACCCGTGACAACCCTCTGCACGACTCTCCAAGTCGCCCGGAGGCTTGAAGGCTAATATCGGGGGGATGACCCCCGGGTAGGCTCAAGGGGACACGACATTCTTTCAAAACTTTTCCAAGGGAGCAATCCCTGGCATGTTGGAGCCTGGCTGGCCATCCGGCTGGCCACCTGGAGCCCGTCCGGCTGTAGAACATCCGGGTGGAGCCCGTCCGGCTGGAACCCATCCAGCTGCAGCCCATCAAAGTCAACCTCAGACATCCCATTGGACCTGCGCAGACGAGACGACCATGCTCAACAGTGGAGCACTATTGATTAGCAGCAAGCACTGTTCATACGTCATATGACACCTCAAATAGTGTATAGTTGGCCATGTTGGCCACCCCTTGTCCCCTAGGCACCCCTTTATAAGGTGCACCATGGAGGAACTCCCTTTCCTTCTCACTCATACACACACCCACGCACACTCAAGGAGAAGAGGAGAGCTCAGGCCCTCCTTCTTCCTACTCCAAATAGCTCCAGGAGCAACCATGTACAAGCATGTTCACTCCATATACATCAGACATGCAGGAGTAGGGGTGTTACCTCCATGCGAGGGCCCCAAACCTGGGTATACCATCATGCGCTGTTGCCCAATCCCGTCCCGAATCTCCACCGTAGCCTCGCTGCCCCCCCCCCCCCGCCCACTTTTAGCCATCTCATGGCATATACTGTGATTTCACCACGACAAGATACCTGGCAACAGTTCTAAAGCTCTGTTCCTTGGCCTTCTCGAAGTGTTGGCTGGTCTCTTTTGCTCTCTCTTTTTCCACCACAAGCTCTCTCTAACTGGGATACCTCCTCTTCCAATAACGCAATCCTTATCTTCTTCGCCTCATCCTAGACCTTACCCACACCCGACCTCCTCCCTCTCTTTGGCATACTCAAAGTGGAGATGATCTAAAGTGATTTGTGACTAGATGACTAGAAGTATCTTTCTCTAGATATTGATCTTGAGACATATATGAGTTGTGGTTTGAAAGAGAGGATGGTGACCCTTTTTATAGATGGAAGTGGGGTCCAAAGTAAAACATTCTATCAACATCCTCTAAAGAAAATGTGCTACAGAACAATGAATATTGTAATTATTGGCTAAACATTGGTTGTTGGATAAGGACATGCCAAATTAATCACACAGAAACATATGCACACATTAGAGTATTTCAATGTTCGGCTAAAAATATGCCACACGACAATAAAGGCTGTAATTATTTGCTAAACATAGATCACCGGATAAGGTCACTTGAAATTAAGCATGGCGAAAAGTATGTGGACATTTGTAACACTAAACTAGATTAATTATGTGTTCTTGTTTAAAGACACATTAACAAGCTTTCGAGAACACACTCTTTATAATCATTAGGTAAGAAAGAATGTCCAAATGTCTATAATTCTGTTAACAAGTGAGATGCCATATAAAATATAGTTTAAGATTACCTTTGACCAACACATGCAATTGTACTTTAAAAAAATTCCAAGCATCGTGTGTATTATAGCAACATGTCCCCAATGCATCTGTAAATTAGTATGTTTCTAGATATCAACCTTTAGTTATGCATTTTTTATGTTTAAAAACCATCTTGGTGGACTAACCTATTAATTTAGTGTCCAGTGTTAGATTCTATTTTCGGTTGTTTTTAAATTTCAGGAAAATGAAAAACCTAAGTCCCTATAAATCACAAGAAAATCTGGGAGGAAGTTCTACAACACCAGAGGGCCAAGGGGCTAGGGACCAAATCTGAAAAGGCTCGGTGCCCTTGGCGCCTACTGTAGCCCCCCTATATGGTGGGAACCTAAGGTATGCACCAACGAACTCTGGGAAAGAGCAAACCAGCATGAAAGAGTATAATATATTCATACTCACTTTTCTTACCATTTTAATTACGTGAATGTTTTAATTTGGTTGGTTGCACTAAAGCTTCATTCCCCATGATAGTTGAATATCCTTTAGTTGTAACTCCCAAAGTTGAATATTGATGGTGAAACTTGGATGTAAAGCATGTTTTATTCATTAAGAAAAAGAAATAAAAATTCTAAAAAGACACTTATGAGGTTTGGTTTTTTGAAAAGAACTAGCACTCAAGTACTTCAACTCCATATCACTAAATTTGATTATCACAATGGTACCTACTGGTAGAGTGATGACCCGCAAGTGCACATGGCTATTGTACCACTTTCATGATAAGTGAAGTGTCGAACGCATAGGGAGAAAATAGAAAGGGATTACAAACCCCACAACCACACTATCACTTACGTAGTTACATATGCACCCAAACCGTAGTTTTGAAATAGCCTGTTACAGTAAGTTGCTAGGAAGACAAATAAAAGGGTAGCATTTACTAATCTAAAAACAAGAAATAAAGGGACTAAACTACGTGATACGATGCTTGAGTAGTGAATGTTCTCGAGGGAATTTGAGTCATCACCACAAGTATGATGCTAACAGCACATGATAAACATGGCTCTCTAATTGTATCACTAAGCCACTTGTATATGATATTCCTTGGGCAGATCCAACAAAGTACACATCCCCAATCCGGTTACCGCGTACGCTCGTGCTACCAATGTGCTTCCCTACTCTGGTTATCACAATGATGATTAAGGGGAGAGAACTCCCCGTGGTCACGACCTTAAGTTCTAGGGTTCCCCACTAATCCCTATTGCGATGACCAGGTACGAAGGGAGAACAGGACTGTCGCCACCTACCCTCCACAACCATGCTTCTCACCAACATGACTTGCCTCAAGTCCACAAGGGGCTAATGCTGCGCGAACGCTCTTCACAACACCATCAAACAATCAACTCAATATATATAAAGAGAATATTGCATCACCTATTCAACAAAGTACTAATCATGCAAGGGTTCATCCAATTCCTTAAGAACTAACACAAATACTCAAATATCATAGAGGGAGAGGGCAAGTTACAAGTCGGCGTGAAGCCGGTGGAGGAGAGGGGCATGGCGGCGCTAGTGGTGGTGTTGATGGCACCACCGGCTGTGAAGACCGCACCGGCCCAAAGGCCGGTGCACGTGGTGGAGGCACCCTTTCTTCTTCCTCTTGGCTTTGCCCTTATATTCTCTATAGAGGTGGTATTAGAGCATAAATGAAGATGGATGATGGCTGCGTGTATGAATGAATGAGTAGATTGCGGCGGCTAGGGTTGATGGTGCTTTTATGAAGGCCTCTCGATATCTCCTCCGTTGATGTGGTCATCCAAGGGCTCAAGATGAGCCTTATCTTCTCCCAATACCTTCATTATGAACGGAGGATCTTGTGGGAACAATTGGGGACAAAATCAATGAAGAATCCCATCTCAAAGGGCAACTTTCTGAGTTGTCTACAAGTCAAATGTCCGTGAGCGGTCGTATGGAATGTTGTCTTTTGATCTGACCCCTCTAGTAAAATGATCGCCATTTCTTAATACGAACTCAGAGTTTGACATTCTGGGGATCTTTGGATTTTATTTGAACGACACAGATCCATTTCTGGTCTTAGATCCTGATTAGGAGTACTTTGTAAAAATGACTTTTCCAACCTTTGAAATGGCTAAGTCTGACCCCTGGCTGACTCTGTATTGAATCCATCCTTGGTCTTTTCACCGTGCTTGGTCCTAGGTTCCTCCAATACACCTATAGACACAAGAAAAGAAGGAAAACTAATAAAAATAAAATAAATACACAAATGTGCAGTGCTCACAATGATAAGTGCAAAAACCAGTAATCATGCATAATGGACATATATTTGGTTGAATGGGACATGATATATGAAGAGAACATGCAACAGATGAGCTGTAAAAATGCGTAAAATATAGCGCCATCATAGAGTTGTTTAGATGAATGAATATTTGAAGTGATAGAGGTTATGCCAAAACTTCTGTAAGTGCATCTAGTGCCACCCCTAGTTGGTTTTGGAGTATTGACGACAAACTTGGTTGAGGGCCTGATGTGTTTGTGAGAATTGCAGGATAACACAGGTAGTAGTCCCACATTGATTATGTTTACCTACCAGAGATGACCCCTAAAAATGTGTGAAGACATCAAAGACAATGGTGGTTTGTGAAGATATTCACAACGAAGATTATGACCTGAGAAGACATTCACATGAAGACTATGGAGTGCGAAGACATAGTTGTTTCGTAGTTTCCTTTTCTTCTTTGTTGAGTCATAGGAACCACCACACTGTTAAGTGGGGTCCAAGTGAACAAAGTCAGAGTGACTAAGGTGATGCTCAACCAAATCCTATGTCTTCGAGCGAAGACAATGGGAGCAAATCTTATCCAGAGCTGGATGAGTCAGCTTTACTTGTAGCCCAAGTCAAGTTACCGCATGTGTTTGAAATCTGACCGTTGGACACGTGTCAGTTCCTTAGTGACCCAGGGTCATTTTGGACAAATCAGGCCGGGTTGCCTCTTGGCTATAAATAGCCCACCCCATACACCATAAATTGGTGGCTGCTCAGGGTTAGTACACGGCTTTTGTCATTTGAGAGCAACCCACCTCCAAAGCATTTGAGAGAGAGAGTTCCTTGCGAGGACAAAGCCCAAAACACCTAGAGCCAAAGAGTGTTAGGCATCACCGAAGTCTTTCTGTCCGCGTGATCTGAAGACTTGTTACACTTGAGGACTGTGAATCCTCCAGCCGGTTAGGTGTCGTGTTTTGAGCATCCAAGAGTCATTGTGGATTGCCGGTGAATGAAGTCTATGAAGGTTTGGAAGTCTACCTTGAAGACTTGCCAGAGTGATTAGGCGAGGACTAAGTGTCCTTAGCTCAAGGGGAATAAGGTGAAGACGTGGTCTTCTGAGTTGAATCTCAGCCTCCCTAACTGCACGCATAGCTTGTCACAAAGAATCGAACTGGTCCAACAAATCCCTGTCCTCACCAAGCAACTGCTTCTATCTCTTACCTCTCTTTACTTACAGTTTGTCTTTGTGAAGTCATTGCATGCTTGCTTGATCTGATTGACTTCACTGTGTGACGACTATTGTTGTTTGGCTTCATACTATCTTCCATCCTGATCCATACTACCTAGCTGCTAATAGTCTTCGTGCTTTCACTTCATTGCTTACTTGACTATGGCTTGTCTAGTGTAGTCTACCTTCCGCTGCATATCAATAGGCTCATATCTACTGTTTTTCTTCAAAGCCCCCATGTTTTGAAGACTTTCATAAAAATCGCCTATTCACCCCCCTCTAGTCGATAACTAGCACTACCAATTGGTATCAGAGCAAGGTTCTCCCTTGTTGTGTGTGATTCGGTTTAACCACCTAGAGTTTTAGCTATGTCGACTGCAGGGATAATCAAAGTCTCCGCTGCGTGCCCTGTCTTCGATGGCACTGATTACCCCTACTAGAAGAATAAGATGCATATGCATCTTGAAGCCATTGATGTCGACCTCTGGTATGTCGTCAAGAATGGCGTTCCCAAGGTCGGTGAAGGTGTCACTGCTGCTGATGTCAAGAGGTTCATTCAACTGGACTCGAGTGCCAAGAACATCATCTGTGGTCATCTGACGAAAGGACAGTATGGTCGTGTGATTGCTGTGGAAACTGTGAAGCTAGTATGGGACTGGCTCTTCAAGGTCAACGAAGGCGTCTCAAACCAAAGAGACTCAAGGATCAGTGTTATTCGCAACCTCTTCAACCGCTTCAAGAGAAATGACAATGAGAATGTCCAGCTCACATTTGACCGCCTCACTGATATCACAAATGAGCTTCATGCACTCGGTGCCACTGAGATCACCAAGCATGAAATCGTCAAGACACTCTTGAGATCGCTTGACAGCTCATTTGACACTGTGGCCTTGATGATTCAAGAACACCCTGACTTCAGGACTCTCGATCCGTCTGACATACTTGAGAGGCTCAACACACATGAGTTCGAGTTATCTGAGAAAAGAGATATCTATGGTCCCAACTATGGCCGAACTCGTGCTTTGAAGGCAAAGGTTGTTTCCTCATCTGAAGAAGAATCTGATTGTAGTTCTGGGGATCCTGAAGACATTGGAAAGGATCTTGCTATGCTTGTGAAGACATTCTAGAAATTTACTAAGAAGAAAGGCTTCAGAAAGTCTTCAAGATCCAGCTCAAAAAATGATGAAGCTTCTACTCATGACCACAAGAAGAGAACATGCCACAAGTGCAAGAAACCTGGTCACTACATCTCTGAATGTCCGCAGTGGGACAATGAGAACAACAAGAAGAAGAAGAGCAAGGAATATGATTCTGATGAAAAGAAGAAGAAGAAATCCTCAAAGTCTTCTTCAAAGTCTTCATCAAGGTCTTCATCACACAAGAAGAGCTCATCTGGCAAGGCTCGTGCTTTTGTTGGCAAGGAGATGGATTTAGAGGAGGAGTCTGCTTCTGAGGAGGCAGAGGTGGAGTCTGAGGAGGAGTCCGATTCAGGCGTGGCAAGCCTGGCTCTAGCTTCAGCGTATGTCGCCAAGTCCATCTTCAACACTGAAGACAATGGCCTTGTCACCAACACAGATGCTAATGATGAGGATGACTCTGCTCCCACCTACTGTTTCATGGCACGTGGTGCCAAGGTAAATTCACGCGATGCTCACTTTCAAACATCAAGTGAAGATGACTCTGATTGTGAATCCAAACCTAGCTACAAAACACTTGCTAAAATTGCAACTGAACAACAGAAAGCTATGGAACATATTCAAAAATTGCTAGACAAAAGCGATGACCTGTTGGACGCGGAAATGACCCGATCTCAGTCCTTAATTGAAGACATAAAAAAATCTTCATGTTAAGTATGAGGAACTTGAAAGTCGTCATGAAACACTCTCAACAACTCATGAAAAGCTTTCCTACGATTATCTTCAAAGGAAGCAAGAACTTGAGAAATTGAGAGCGGCTCATGAAGATCTTCAAAAATAGAATGAGTCACTTCGCGCTCAACAGATCAGTCCCGCTCAGGAAGGATTTGAACCACCATGTCTAAAATGTCTTGAGCGTGATAACACTGTCTCTATTGCTGAATGTTCTACTGCTGCTACGGTTGCAATATCTTCAACTGCTGATGTGGTAACTAACCCCTCTACTGAGAATACCACTACTATTGCTGATGAGAACGCCAGGTTGAAGCCATTGCTTGAGACAGGAATGTACAGAAGTCTCAAAGGGCATCAAACACTATGTGATGTCCTCAAAAAGCAGATTCTGAACCGAAACCCTAGGAAAGAGGGTGTTGGGTTCGAGAGGAAAATGAATGTTGATGGTTCTTACTGGAAACCTGAGCAGTATCCCAAAGCCACATGGTTTGCTGCAAAGGGACCTTCAGTGGATCTATCTACCTTGTCTGGCTTCACCTGCGCTATCCCGATTATCATTGATGAATCCTTTGACGCGAACTATAAACTGTTTAAGAATTAGAATGGTGAAGTGTTTGCCAGGTATATTGGTACTAACTGCAGGAATGGACCACCTATGACAAAGATCTGGGTACCCAAAAGTTATCTTGAGAATCTTCCTGTGAATGTAATCATGACACTACCAGGGAAGAAGACAAATCGCAGACCAAAGGCTTCATATGGTCCAAAGGCTTCATACAGACAGAGGACTCACCAGAGTCATCCTAACGCCATTGTTTCGGAGGGAAACCATACTCAGACTTTTGAATATGAGTGTGTTACGTCAAACCTCTATGTTCATAAGACCAAGAACTTTTCTGCTTATTCATATGAGTATTATTCACCTCCTGCAAGGCTATTTGCTAGGGCTCCAAAGCCGAAGTTCTTAGATGCTGCACTTAGACTTACTGCTTCTAAGCCACCCCTGAAGATGTGGGTGGCTTAGAAAAATTAACTCTCTTTTGCAGGGAGAGGTCTCCAGCCAGAAATCAAAGGCGTCTGATGCTTATGCTGGGGACCTAAAACATATTGTGGGACGCAAGATAAAATGTCCAAATGGTCTTACTATGTATTTCGTACCAGGATTCCTTGACAATTATCCTATCTATCCTAACCAAGATCTGAACTTTCATAATCCGCTTGTTCGTCAAATGTTTATGCTTCACAATACCCTCGGTGAAGCCTATCCCCTAACTGCACTGTAGGGTATGACACTAGAGGCTTCAGAATGGATTATGGACAGTGGATGCACTAACCATATGACTGGTGATCGAAGTCTTCTGATGGATTCAACCCTACGTCCGTCTGACAAGAGTCACATCACATTTGCTGACACTGGTAAAAGCAAGGTATTGGGTCTAGGTAGAGTTGCAATCTCAAAGGATCAGCACATGGACAAAGTGATGCTTGTTGAATCCCTTGGTTTCAACTTAATGTCTGTCTCAATGCTTTGTGACCTGAACATGATTGTGATATTTGGAAAATATCGTTGCCTTGTGCTAACGGAATCTGACAAATCTCTAGTCTTTGAAGGGCATCGACAAGATATCTATACATGGTAGATTCCTCAGCAGGACCACAGTTGGTCGTATGTTTTCTAGCAAAAGCTTCAGAGTGCTGGCTCTGGCATCGAAGGCTAGGGCATACTGGCATGAGGAACTTGTACACTCTCGCGAAGAAGAAACACGCCGTTGGCATCGAGGGCGTCAAGTTCAAGAAGGATCATTCGTGTGGTGCCTGCGAAGCTAGAAAGATGACTAGGGCCAAGCATCCCTCGAAGACAATCATGATGACATCAAGTCCCTTCGAGCTACTACACATGGACTTATTTGGCCCTACTCACTACTCTACCCTTGCTACCATTGCTTGCCTCAATGGCTTCGTCATTGTTGATGATTACTCAAGATATACATGGGTGCATATAATCCTCTACAAGAATGAAGTGCAGGGTGTCTTCAGACGATTCGCCTATCACGCCATGACGAACTATGGCATCAAGATCAAGCACATCAAAAGTGAAAACGGCACAAAATTCAAGAACACGGGCCTCGACACCTATCTGGATACATTGGGCATCACTCATGAGTTCTCAACTCCTTACAAACCTCAGCATAATGGCATCATGAAGCGCAAGAACAGAACACTCATTGAGATGGCTTGGATGATGCTCGATGAGTACAAGACTCCAAGGAAGTTCTGGCCTGAAGCCATTGATACTGCATGCCACGTCATCAACCGTGTTTATCTTCACAAGCTTCTAAAGAAGACATCCTATGAGCTACTAACTGGTAAGAAGCCAAACGTAAATTACTTCAGAGTATTTGGTGCTAGGTGCAGGATCAAGGATCCACATCACACTTCAAAATTTGCACCAAAAGCACATGAAGGTTTTATGCTTGGTTACGGAAAGGATTCGCACTCCTACAGAGTCTTCAACCTCTTTCACTATAAAGTTGTTGAAACTGTGGATGTGCGGTTCTATGAGACTAACAGCTCGCAAAGATAGCACCTGCCAAATGTGCTAGATGAAGTCCCACCAAGTGAATCGATCAAGCTTATGGGTACCGTAGAAATCATACCTTCAGAGGCACAGGCTGAAGAGGAACTTATCATTTCTGCACCTAATCAACCTGAAGACACTTCTCAGCCTAAAGCTAATGCTAATGAAGAAGACAATGGTCAGCAAGGGAAAAATCTTCATCCATTTCATCCTCGTGTTGCTAATGAAATACATATTGAGAAGATAATTGATAGAATCAATGCACCTGGTCCACTCACTCGTTCAAGAGCAACACTACTAGCAAATTTCTGTGGACACTTTGCATTTGTCTTTATACCTGAACCCAAGAAAGTTGATGAAGCCTTCATGGAACCTGAATGGATTCAAGCTATGCAAGAAGAGCTTCAACAGTTCGAGCTAAACAATGTGTGGGAATTGGTCAAGCGTCCTGAACCTCGCAAGCACAATATCATTGGCACCAAATGGATCTATCGCAACAAACAAGATGAGCATGGTCAAGTTGTCAGAAACAAGGCTCGTCTCGTTGCTCAAGGATACACTCAAGTTGAAGGGATTGACTTCGATGAAACATTTGCTCCGTGGCTAGGCTTGAAGCCATTCGTGATACCGCTAGCCTATGCCAACCATCACAACATCCTCCCCGCATAAAATGGATGTGAAGAGTGCTTTTCTCAATGGCAAGATTGAAGAAGAAGTGTACGTTGCACAACCACCTGGCTTTGAACATCCAAAACATCCTAACATGGTATATGTCGGATGTTGGGTTCCGGCAGACCCTTAAGGTTCGAACTTTGGGGTGTGCACGAAGAACTCTCCCCTACCGATCTACGTCCGATCGCCTCGTGAGATCTAAGCTGAAAACGATGAACAACACAAGGGACACAAGATTTATATCGTTCAAAGCCACCGCCAGGTGTAATACCCTACTCCAAAGGTGTGGTGTGGTGGATTGCCTCAGGGGCTGATGATGAACAATACAGGGGAAGAACAGCCTCGCGAGAGGTGTTCTCGAGCTGGTGCGATGAACTGCTTGGGTGAGTTCGATCGTCTCTCTCTTTCTAACCAGGGCTCTACCAGATCGTCCTGTATGGTGGTTGTCGGCATTCTGGGAACGGGGGTCCCCAGACTTGCCTACCTGCAGCCTGCGGCGTGGCTCAAAGGGGGGCCCATCACGGCCCATCTTCACCAACACAAGCTCAAGACGCCATGAGGGGCCAGATTGCTGGGCGGACGACAGGAGCTTCCTCGTGCACAGCCTCATCAGCTGACTCATGAGGAGGCGGAGAGATCAAGGTGGGGTACCTCACGAGGTGCCCATGACGCAAGCCATGACGCACTAAGGGCTCCAGGCGGGCGCCAGCCAAGAAGGTCCTCCTTTCCTCTTTGGTGCAAAGGGAGCAAGCGCAGCGTAGAGCATCAAACAAAGGCGCCCATTTTGGTGCAACAAGACCAAGACCAGCCCAACGGCAGGAAGGAAGTCATTGTGGAGCCCAAGCCAAGGCCACCACCAGAGCCTTTGACAAAGCGAGGACCAACTTTAGTCAGATAAGTGTACCAGATGTTCCCTTTAAATGGCCAATTGTTGGCGCCTTCCCGCTAATATTTGGGAAGAGGCCTGTGGCCTCTGCCTATATAAGTAGAGCTAGCCACCATAGTAGAGACATCTGATTGGTAGCCGGATGCACCTTGGAGAGAGAGAGAGAGAAGGCGATCAACTCCCCAAGCAGTTCATCGCCTGCCAAGAATGAGACTCGCGAGGCTGTTATTCCTTGTATTGTTCATCACCATCAGCCCAAGAGGCAATCCACCACACCACAAACTAGAGTAGGGTATTACACCACAACGGTGGCCTGAACTAGTATAATCCTTGTGTCTCTTGTGTTGTTCCCTTCGTAGCTTAGATCTTAGCGACGCGGCAGGGTACAGGTAGGTAGAGGGCGAATCTCCGCGTGCATCCCGGTGTTTGAACCTCAAGGGTCTGCCGAAAACCGAAATCCGACATTTGGCGCGCCAGGTAGGGGTGCGCTGGGATCAGCCTTCTGCCACTTCGTGTCCCGTCGCATCGTCATCATCATGTCCGGTGACCAGGTGGGCAACCCCGTTCCCTGGGCGGCTTGGCCCGCCCACGCAGAGCCGTTCGCCTCGGGCGACCCCATGCCCCATGTAGCTCGCGGTCCGCAGGGCTGCCAGGCCGGGCGACGCGGATAGGCTCGACGGCTTTCACGCTGCGGCAGGCGTGGTCGGCAGCGAGGGCCTAACCACGCCACAAGCCGCGACGCCAGACACCCGCCGGGAGCAAGCGGACTCGAGGGCCGCCACGGTGGCTCTGGAGTTACTGCAGGCAAAGGCTCGGAAGGCGGCCGCGACGTGCTGCTAGAGTGGGTGGCAGAGCTCTTGGGCTTCGCCGCCTTGGGGGCTCACCCCTTCTTCACCCAGCTCCCACCTCAGGCCTAGGGCGGCCCGCGTGGGGGCTCCACCCGAGGCCGCGGGCTCCAAGGCTACTCCAACACCGGCGAAGCTGTCAGCGCCGGGCCAGCAGCAGCGCTGCCTCCGCTCCCGGCCAGCGAAGAAGGACTCACCGCGACCCACGGTCCCAGTGAGCCGCCGTGCTACCACCCCCAGGTGGGCACATCAAGCAGAGCTGCATGGCACGCAGAGCACTATGGCGCGGCCTTCGGGATGACGGCCCCAGAAGAATACGTGCCCCATCTGATGGACCAAGGGCACCAGCATGAGGGGGAACAAGGCTCGCTCCTCAGCCCAAGCTGCAGGGACGGGGCGAGAGAAGCTGAGCTCTTCCAGGAGCCCCGTGAAGGCCCCACCGACCACGCTGGAAGCGACGATTATTGGGTACCATTAATTCCTCAGGAGCAGGCATATGTGTAACGCCCCCGATGCGGCTATATCTCCCACGTGTCGAGGCACGACTTAGAGGCATAACCGCATTGAAAGCAATGTCGCAAGTGAGGTAATCTTCACACAACCCATGTAATAAATAGGGGAAAGAGATACATAGTTGGCTTACAGTCGCCACTTCACACAGTACATAAATAAACATCCATCATCCAGAGTACACTCAAGGTCCGACTACGGAACCAAAATAAAAGAAGATACCCCAAATGCTACAATATGTTAATCATGAATCACAGGAGGTGCAGGTCGCCATCAAGGAAGCGGTTGCCCTGCCTCAGAGCCTCCTACCCTCGGGAGGAGGGCGCCGGGGCTGCAGGAGAGGGGCCGAGATCCGGAATCACCACCGCGCGCTCGGAGTAAGGCGCTTCGTGGAGGTAGGCCTCTGCTGGGAGGTGCCTCGGGCCTGCCTCGGCGGAGGACCCGTGGTCGCCGGGGAACTGGCTGGCACCGCTTACCCCATCGGCGGCGCCCTGGTTTCGGTCGCCGTTGATGGCACGAGAGTACGGGCAAGGCGGGGCCCTCGTCTCGGCGATATGAAGCAAGGCCGGTACTGTGAAGAAGGCCCAGTGCTCGTGAAGCTCGCCGCCTGTGACACTCTCCTGCAATAATGAGGGGCTGTACACACCCCGAGTCTCGGGGTGCCGCCTCAGTCCTGGGCTCCTCCCACACCCAAAGGCAGCACTTAGCCTGCTACAGTGAGAAGACGCCCAAGACTAGACTAGGTGCCTGGACGCGGCCTTTTTGTTTGCTTTCATTGCTTTTCCCTTTGGTTGTCACTTTCCCCGCTGGATTTAAGTTGATTCGAGTTTGAGATCTGTGTGTGTTTGGGGAAGGGGTGCTTAGTCTCGCTCGAGCACCTCTCGCTTTGTTACCGCTTGCCTCAGCTGCCTCCCTCGTGAGCCCTCGCGAGCCGGGTTGGGCCTAGCTTATGCGTGCAGCCTGACTACGCCGCCAGATCCTCTCGTGGAGGCTTTTACCGCAGATCCGACGGGTTATCTTAGGGCCCAAGGGACAAAGGTAAACTAGTCAGCCACTTGGCACAAAGCGCACGGGTGATATAGCATCTACTAATATGCGTAACACAAGTTTTACATGAGGGGCTCCTCCCAAAATGTTCTCACAACCGCTGTGGCAAAACCTCGAGCTCTATTCGCAGGAAATAGGAACGATGAGCAACACCGGATAAATCCCCAATGCATCCTCAAGGGCACCTCCTGAATTATCACCGGGCGTCGCTGGCCTCGCTTGTCGCTTCTGCGGCCACCACCAAGGCGCCGGGGCCATTCACCAGGCCGCCTTCATCAGCAGCCACGATCACGCCATCGTTATCTCGGTGAAGGCCTCGACGAGGGCGCCCACGTTGTCCTCCACTCAAAGGCGCCAGTCGCCCCGACGGCCCGGGTATCGGGCGATGGCGGCGTTGAAGTCGGGCGGGGGTCCATATTCGGAGATGGCTGAAGACGCGAGAAAAGGCGCGCCGAGCAGGGTGCGGCCTTCCTCCGCCAACCTGTCGGCCCCGACCGATCAAGGCCCACCGAGTCACCACGCCGGTGAAGAAGTGAAGGTTGCGGCGAGTTAATTGCGGCGGCTCGCCAACAGCCGCCGCAGATGTTACCTAAGGTGTGTTGGCTCTTCCCGGAGCGCAGGAGCATGGGGCCGTGCTCATGCTCCAGACCCGCCGGTGCATCTCGTCCTGCATTCTATCGCGACGGCCTCAGCCTCGCCCACCCGCTACGGCGAAGAAGAGCACCTCAGACGGGAGGTAGTTAACTCCTCCCGCCACCTCAAGGGCGGCCCGAAAAGCATCGCCCACCGTGTCACTTCCTCCTGCTTGGCCCTCAAGGCAGCAATCTTACCTTCGGCCTCATCCTGGATCAACCCCAGCCTCTCCTCGAACTCAAGGCCGAGGTCTGCCTGTCGCCACCCGACGCCCGACTTCCTCCAGACGCGGGCTTCCCAGCAGCGACATCATCGTCCGCCATCGCTACCAAGCGCCCCTTGTTTCAGCGCTCAGATTGCGTGCGTGTTCGCAGTTTCAGCGCCTCCTCACGCTTCTAGAACTCTGCCGAGTCGCCTGAGGCCACCTTCATCGACGCAAGGGCCGCCTCGCGCAGCTCCACCTACTCCTCCAGTGAGCGGCATCGGGCCAGGAGTTCCCGTGCCCGCTCCTCCGCCGCCTCATACCGCTGGTCAGCTTCCCGAGCCTCCTCAACGGCCCGAGAACGGACCTCCCGAGAGGCCGCCAACGACGCCTTGGCCTCCTCGTTGTCAAGATCACGCTAATGGCGCACGAGGGCGACAGCCGCCTTCAGCTCGCGCCTCTCCGCTGCCAGGCGCAGGCCCTCGGCCTCGAGGCGCGCGTCTTCATCAGCGAGCTCTTCACCAAGCAGGCTCACCGCGTCACCGCCTCCAAAGAAACCTTTGGCGACAAAGCGACGCCCCCAAGGCCAAGCACGCTCTTCCACACCATCATCTGCCCCAAGCGAGCGCCAGGGGCCATGAATCAGCACTCCCCCTCCGGGCAGGGGGCTGGGGGCTGGCGCCCTTGCCACGGCCGGGCACGCCTCGCTAGAAGCCTGGCCAGGAGCCAGCCCATCCCCCAAAGAAGAGCGCAGGGAATACTTCAGCCAATCCAGCTCGACGACCAGACGAGAAACCCACGGCAGGCTGGCTATGCCACGAGAAGGCTCGCAAAGGAGGGTCGCGAGGCGCGCGGGGCCGCGATGCGCCTCAGTATTGTTCGTCTCTCTGATCGGCCTCACCACGAGGGCCCTGCTGCTCGGGGTGCTCGAGGACGGTGGCAAGGGCGGAGCCAAGGGGGATGGCTCCTCAGCCATCTCCGTAAGCTCGGCAGGAAGGCTCATGAGCAAGGATCAAGAAAAGCAACAGTAGGATCAGGAGCTAGAAAAGGGAAGGCTTACTCGCTGGTGGCATGGCACTTCCCACGCTTCAAGAAAGGGCAAGGGTAATCGTCACCCAAGGCCTCCCTTCTCTTCCGAAGAGCCTCGAAGTCCACGCGGAAGCGACCCAAGAGTTGAGCGCATGGGTCAGCCTGCAACGAGGAAGGAGCGTCAAGGCGACCCGTGTCGGGGGCGTTCACCTGATGCACGCCGCCAGTCACCTCACCAAGAAGAGTAGCTGGGGCCCCAGGGGCCTTAGCCGCAGGAATTGCGGGCAGCTGCTCGCCACCCCCAGCCGCGGCAGCCTGGGCCTCAGAAGCTGCCCCCTCAAGAGCGCCGCCTAGCACCGTCACCCCGGCGAAGGCCCCCTCAGCCTCCAGCGGCCCATGCCTCCCTGCTCCGCCACTTGAGGAAGAGCCGCCGTGGCCGACTGGAAGGGCGGCCGCCAACACTGGGTTCTCGTGGGGCCCCCGGAGGCCAGCGGGGCGCAGCCCCCATTCGTCGAAGACGGGCATCTGATTTACAAAGTCGCCCCTGCTCGAGCAAAAGTACAGCAAGGCCCCCCCTTGCCGGATGCTGCCAGAGTTGGGATCCCCAGTCAAGACCAAGAGCACCTTCCTCAGTGCTTCAGGCGTCAGGTCCTCTTCCTGGAGCGTCATACGGTCTACATGCCCGCTGAAGGCCCACATCCCGCGAGAGTGACGTTGGAGAGGGGCAACACGGCATAGCAGGAACTCCTTCACCACCTTGGGTGTCGTCACGCCGAGCTCCCTCAATAACACAAAGCGACGCCAGACGAAGGCGAGCCGGGGGCTCGTGAGCGTCTCCTGGCCCCATCCTGAATTGGGGACAGCTGGTGATGTTGGCTCCGACAATAGGGGCTGGGCACCCCATGTCCACGAGACAGCCACCGCCATGGAACCCAAAGCGCGCAAGCGGAGGAAGGCTGAAGTCGATCCCTGAAGCTGCTGTTTCAGATGCAGCAGTGAAGCTCACACACCCTGAACATTGGGTGGGGTCAACAAGGCGCAGAGAGAAGAAGTGGCGCAGCAAGGCAACTAAGGGAAGGATGCCCATCATCGCCTCGCAAACAAAGGCGAAGACCGCAAGGAGAGTGATGGATTCTGGACCCAAGTGCATCATATGGATCTGATAGTGGTAAAGCAAAGCATTGAAGAAATCGGAGAAGGGGAACTCAGCCCGCCACGTATGCCAAAGAAAATACCGACCTCATGATTATCCTGTCAATGGAGAAGTGGGACGCGGGCCAGGCCGTCGTCCGCCCGCATTCGTTGAAGATGGTGGCCAAAGCCGAGCTGACCTTGCCCAGGCCCTCTCGGTTGAGTATGATCGACCGATCGACGGCGGGGGCCGCCGATGACGGTGAGCGAGGTGGAGGCATGGGCTTCTTCCCTCTTCCCTTCTTTGTCGGAGCCATGGCAACGGAAGGGGGGGACGTTTGAGATTGGATTGGGAGCAGAAGCTGGAGTTCGAGAGGAGGAAGAGTGGGAGATGGTCGAGCAACGCAAAGGGGAGCGGCTGTGTGCGGCTACGAGTCCTCCTAGCATGGCCCAAAATAAGGAGGCGTGGGGGAACAGTGCCGCCCACGTCCAATCAACCGCCACGCGGCGCCCAAGGTCGCAGGCAGGCAAGTCTGGGGACCCCCCTTTGAGCCACGCCAGCAGCAAGTCTGGGACCCCTGCCTCCCAGTAACGCCGACAGAGCCCCGGCCCAAGGCGCGCCTGGGCTTGGCTGAGCAGAGAGGCGGCGCGGTGACTTTGGGCGCCAAGGTGGCGGTTGATTGACGTGGCGCCTCCGCTTCCCCACGCTTCCCCATTACGCGACCGGCTAGGCGGCCTCGAGGCTTGTACACGCTTATCCTCCTCGCAGCTCGCGCTCCCATGTTCCCTTACCCCTCGAGCCTCTGCTTCTGCCTCCAATCCATCTCGAGTTCTTCTCCCTTGCCATTGCCATGGCGCCAACGAAAAAGGATAAGGGGAAGAAAACTGCGCCCTCAACCAGCGCGCCTCCGGCATCTGCTCCCACTGTCGACAAATCGATCATACTGAACCTGGAAGCCCTGGAGAAGGTCCGCTCCGCGCTTGCCTCCAGCTTCAATGAGTGCGGGAAGACAACGGCCTGGCCCGCTTTCCACGCCTCCTTCGACAGGATCGTTACGGAGGTCCGATTCTTTGCCGATGCCTTGTGGGCAGGCCTGGTTCCCCCCTTTTCCGTCTTCTTCAACGCGGTGCTTTCTCATTACCAGATCTACATGCTGCATCTTGGCCCCCAAACCATTACTCTGCTTGCTGTCTTCGCCTTTTCCTGTGAGGCCATGGTGGGGATTCCTCCTTCCGTTGCCCTTTTGTGCCACTTCTTTTCTCTGCACTTGTCCGACCCTTCCCGGTGTTCGGGATGCGTGAGCTTCCATGTCGTGCCGGAGACGGCTGCCTCAGGGATCGATTTCAGCCTCCCACCTTCCACGAGCGGGTTCCGGGAGCGGTGGTTGTATGTGGACGTCGGGATGCTCAGCCCTCTTCTCCCGCACCCGACGCTGCCTGCCATCCCCAATCCTGGTAGGGGTCACGAGAAGCTTACGAGCCCCCAGCTTGCCTTCACCTGGCATCGCTTCGAGAGGCTGAGGGAGCTTGGGGTGACGGTGCCCCGTGTGGTGAAGGAGTTCCTCCAGCGTCGCATCGCTCCTGTCCAGCACCATTCCCGCCCAATGTGGGCTTACTCTGGTCGTCAGGACTGCATGAGGCTCCAGGAAGGGGATCTCGTGCCTGAGACGCTGAAGAAGGTGCTGCTGGTCCTGACTGGCGACCCCTATCCTGGCAGCGTTCGTCATGGAGGCGCCCTGTTGTACCTTTGCTCAAACAGGGTCGACTTCATGAAGCAGATGCCCCGCTTCGACAAATGGGGGTTGCGCCCAGCTGGCCTCGTGGGGCCCCGCGAAAACCCGGTTGCTGTGGTCCTTCCCCCAGACGCCCGCGCCGTCCTTGCGCCAGGAGCCGTCGTAGGGACGCAAGCATCGGCAGGAGCTGGGGGGCCTGATGTCGAGGTGCTGATGTCGCGTGGGACTCCCGAAGCGTCATCCTTCGGAGCTTATGGAGCCCCTCGCGAGGTGATGGCTGACGAGGGGGCGCGGCCTGCCACTCCCGAGGCCGAAATCCCCGAGGCCTCGGTAGGCCACCAAGAGGTGACACCTGGTTGCTCCTTCATGCTGGTGCCCTTGATGTAGGCCGTCCCGATTTTTCGGCTCCCATGCCACGCACCGGCCCTCACGTCGCGAGCCTGGGCCTGTTCCGCATAGATTTCGAGGCCCTTCGCAAGAGGAAGGAGGCTTCCGGTGGTGATGATCGCCCGTTCCGCCCACTGAAGCACAGGAAGTACTTTGCCATGGACGAGTAAGTCCCTCCTTCTCACAGTTCCTTGTCTGCATCTCCCTTTGTTGATCGTGGTCTTTCAGGATTCCTTCTGCCGCTTCCTCAGGCTTCTCCTCCCTCACCGACCTTGGTCGCCCCGAGTCCGCATGCCGCCCAAGGTCCAAGCTCGACTGGAGATGCAGGCCGGCTTGCGGCGCGCCTCAATCCTGTCGGCGCGCCGCTCTTCCTTCATGAGCTCTCCTCGGGCACCACTAGCTTGCCCCAAGCTCCTCCACTGATCATGGGAGGCGAGTGGCTGAAGCCGATCTTTGGGTCCTTAGCGGGAGGTGGATTGACGCTCGGCTGGGTCCCCTACGGGGCCCGCCCGGCGATCGCAGGGGCACCAGCCCCAGCCCCTGCCGAGAGGGGCGAACCACTCCAAGGCCCTCCGCCAGCATCGACGGCGGAGGATGGTGTTGATGACGTGCTTGGGCGTGCGCGGGAGCGCAGTGCTCTCCGCCAAGAGTTCCTCCAGAGGGCAGCCGATGCAGTAAGCCAGCTCGGCGCAGAGCTGGCGGCTGAAGACGCACGTCTCGAAGCTGAACGCTTGAGGTTGGTCGAGGAGCGGCGCAAGCTGAAGACGGCCGTTGGTCTCGCGCACCACCAGCGTGACTTCGAAAACTCCAAGGCCGAGGCATCCCTGGTGACCTCTCAGGAGGCCTGTTCCCGGGCTCTTGAGGAAGCTCAGGAGGCAGACAAACAACGCGAAGCTGCGGAGGAGCGCGCGTGGGAGCTCCAAGACTGGTGCAACTCCCTGGAGCAGCAAGCGGAGTTGTGCTGATCCGCCCTTGCACTGCTGAAGGGGGAGCCCACCAAGGAGGAGGAGCTCCGGAGGCGCGATGAAGCGCTGACGCTGGAGACTGCCAAGCGCAACCTCGATCTGGAGCGGTTGGAGACGGGGGAGCGCCGGGTCGCCCGGGCGGAGGACGACGTTGGCGCGCGGGAGGCCCGGATCCAGGAGGAGATCGACCGTCGCGTGGCGGAGGCTCGCGCCGGCCTTGAGCGCGAGTACGAAGAGCGGCTGGAGTTGATCAGGGCTGAAGCCGCAGGCAGGACTGCTGCCCTCCGGACCAGGTTGACTGAAGCCACACAGCGAGCTGAGGCCACCGCTGCCGCGCTAGGCTCGGCGCAGGCTCAGCTGGCCTCCTCCCGCGCCGAACTGCTCCTTCTTTAATGGCGGGTTGATAATGCCGAGGCCGTCGCAGAGCGGAATGCGGACGAGATCCGCCAGCGGCAGACGTTGGAACACATGCACGGCCCCATGCTCCGAACGCTCAGGGAAAGGGCTAACACGGCCTTGGGCAACATCTGCGAGGCTGCCGCCGAGGAGCCGTGATATGACCAATTCACGCCGCAACCTCCGCTTTCACCGATGTGGTGACGATCCGAGAACCACTCTGAGAGGTCTCGCCAACTGGTGGAGGAACGGAGCCGCGGCCTGCTCGCGCGGGCATTCTCCCGCGTCTTTAGCCATCTTCAGAACCTCGATCCCCTCTTCGACTTCGATGCCGCCATCGCCCCGGTGCCTGAGGCCGTCCGAGGCGACCTGGCGCGGTGGGTGGAGGACAATGTTGATGCGCTCCTCTGGGCCTTCACTTCCGACGATGACGGGGTGATCGTTGCTGCCGATGAAGGCGTCGTGGTGAACGGTGGTTGAGGGAGTCCCGGATTAGGGGGTGTTCGGATAGCCGGACTACCATCATCGGCCGGACTATCATCGGCCGAACTATCATCATCAACCGGACTCCAAGACTATGAAGATACAAGATTGAAGACTCCGCCCCGTGTCCGGATGGGACTTTCCTTGGCGTGGAAGGCAAGCTTGGCGATACGGATATGTAGATCTCCTACCATTGTAACCGACTCTATGTAACCCTAGCCCTCTCCGGTGTCTATATAAACCGGATGGCTCTAGTCCGTAGGACAGAACAACAACCCTTACAATCATACCATGGGCTAGCTTCTAGGGTTTAGCCTCCTTGATCTCGTGGTAGATCCACTCTTGTAAACATCCACGATATCAATATCAATCAAGCAGGACGTAGGGTTTTACCTCCATCAAGAGGGCCCGAACCTAGGTAAAACATCGTGCCCCTTGTCTCCTGTTACCATCCGCCTAGATGCACAGTTCGGGACCCCCTACCCGAGATCTGCCGGTTTTGACACCGACATTGGTGCTTTCTTTGAGAGTTCCTCTGTGCCGTCACCGATAGGAAGGATGCCTCCTCCCGTCTTCAAGGACGGTATTTTCGCCAAAGGAGCCTTGGCCGCCGGCCAAACTATCCGGGTAGGTGGTTTTCCTATGACCGCTGTCCGCCATCGCTCGACAATGACCTCTCAAGTCGCCAAAAGCAATTTTCACGCCAGCTCGAATTCGCCGAAGCGGCTGGATCCAATAGAGCTCTCGTCCAGAACGAGCTCTTGGATCGCATCGCCGCCCTGGGAGTCGCTACACACTACAATCAGATTGGGCTTAAAACCGATTTGAGAGAGATTAACTCTCCTCAGTCACCCACCACGCTGCGGTGGTAGAGGGACAATGCGCGACGCTTCTCCTGTATTGAAAACTAGTCATGTCCGGCTCCCAACCCCCATGCCGGATTCCCACGGAGGGACGGACTTCGATCAAGCACTGAACTTAAAGTCGCATCGGACTGCACTCGCTGGACAACGCCCAGCAATCCAAGCTTCCAAAGTTGGAAACTTCGCCTTCGAGCCTTGAGATGGGTAGGGTTCCGGACTTAGTTCCACCCACCCGCCTGCATATATGCGATCTATCTCTAATTCGCAAGAGCCCGCCGAGACAAGACATCACTATCGGGCCAGATTCTCCCGGTTATGGACAGGATAAAGGACTCGCCGAGAGGAAAACGCAATCTCAATTTTTGCAATAATTGCACGGACGAGGAATCTTGAACGCCGTCACCGTCGTGAAATTACACGCCACGACCAAGCGCCCATAGTACGAAAATATCAGGCGATGGAGAGTTTCCGGACAACCGAAAATAAGTTTTGGGACAATCCGCCCCAATACAACCCTAGTCCGCAACAAAAGGGTGAATTACACTCAGTCACCAGATACAAAACCAAAAAGCAAAACCCCATAAAGGGCACGGAACCGCATTAGAGGGATGGCTTAGCGGACCTCGTAAAATTCACAAGATGTATATGCCGCCCCAACACATAGCCTTCGAGCATGTTGGATATTACGACAGGTGGCCAAAAGTGGAGAGGAGCTTCTAGCCCCGAAAAACCACTCCAACAACATCGGTACGGTATCAACAGTCTTCGAGACTTTCGTATCAAATAATATGCTTAAACGAACAATCCGCAGCCTTGCCGAAGTCTACCAAGTAGTAACAACCAATCCATGGAGCGACACAGCCATCACCTTCAACGCCAGCGATGAACCTAAATTCCGAACAGCCCAAGCTCCAACCGCACTGGTACTTAGTCCAATAGTGAACGGCTTTCGACTTACAAAAGTCCTCATGGATGGCGGCAGCGGATTAAACCTCATCTACGAGGAAACCCTTCAAAAAATGGAAATAGACTAGAACCGTATTGAGCGAAGGAAAAATCACACTCGATGTGGTATTCGGCTCGCCAGACAACTACAGATCCGAAGAAGTCACGTTCCAAGTGGCCCCGTTCAACAGCGGATATCACGCTATATTAGGACGAGAGGCATTCACAATTTTTCAAGCCGCACTTCCATTACGGGTACATGAAGCTCAAAATGCCCGGGCCCGCGGAATAATCACTCTCATCGTGATCCGACATAGCACTCGCTACCAAAACAAGACAGCCACATTAGCCTTAGAGGTACTATCCAAGCCCTAGCGGTAGAGGAACTCACCACGCCGCGCCTACGGTGAATAGGGACGATGTGATACTCGATAAGAGATCCAAGTCCACCTCCTTTAAACCAGCAGATGAAATAGTAAAATTCCAGGTCCACCCAACGGACCCGACAAAGACGGCCTCCATCGGGCACAATTGAATCCTCGATGTAGACGCCAGATCGCGAGAATTCCTTCGAAAATTGGGACATTTTTGCCGGCACCCTAGGATATGCCCGAATCCCACGCTGATTGGCGTAACACAGCCTAAACATCCTAAAAGGATTCAAGCCACCAAACAGGCTCTTCGACGATTTTCCAACCCAAAAGACATGCAATGGGAGAAGAGCTAGCCAAACTATTGGAAGCCGGATTCATCGAGACATCAAGCACCCGGATTGGCTAGCAAACCTGGTAATGGTACCAAAGAAGGACAAATCCTGGCGCCTATGTGTCGATTTCAAAGAACTAAATAAAGCCTGCCCAAAGGATCCTTCCTCCCCTCAAGATCGACCAAATCATCGATGCCACCGCAGGCACGATTCATTGTGCTTCCCGGACGATACTCCAGCTATCATCAAATCAAGATGGCGAAGCGGATCAAGCCGCAACGGCATTCATTACTCCATATGGACCATTCTCGCTTCAACACGATGCCCTTCGGACTTAAAAACGCCGCGCAATATATCAGCGCATGATTCGTACATGTCCGCTACCCAGATCGGCAAAACAGTAGAGGCATACGAGACGACGAGTCATCAAAACTAAACACATCGAAACTCTAGTAGACGACTTGAGGCTCACATTCGACAACCTCAGAGCATATGACATCAAGCTGAATCCGAAAAATGCGCTTTTTCATCACCGGAAAGCTGCTGGGCTTCATCAGATCCGTAGAGGAATTGAAGCAAACCCAGCCAAGATCCGAGCTCGACACAGCTAGATATCCCAAAAGACCTCAAGCAAATACAAAATTGATCGGATGCGTGGCGGCTCTAAGCCGCTTTATCTCCGCTCTAGGAGAAAAGGCATTACCCTCTATCGCCTCCTTAGGCGCACCAACACTTCGAGTGGACGGATGCTGCCACCGCCGACTCGAAAAAATAAAGGCCATATTGGCAACAACCGTCCTGGCTGCGCCCAACCTGGGCGAACCAATGTTGTTATACATCGCAGCTACGCATCAAGTTGTAAGCGCGGTACTGCCGTCGACGAGAAAAAGAAGGGCATAAATTCTCTTCAAAACCAGATACTACGATCCACCGTGTTAACCCCTGCAAGTCCTGCTACCCGCACTATCGTAAGATAGCATACGCGGTGTTCATGGCGCCCCGAAGTCTGACACTACTTTCAAGAGTGTTCGATAACAGTGGCCTCAAGTACCACTTAACGACATTATAAACAACCGCGACGCGACGGGCAGGATTGCAAATGGGCCATTGAGCTCTTACCATTTGATATATCTTACAAACCTCGGCGAGCTATTAAGTCACAAGTTTTGGCTAACTTTGTCGCTGAATGGACCGGTTTAACTCCCTAAAGAATACGGGCGATACTCCAATTGGATTATGCACTTCGACGGCTCTAAAATGTTAGCCGGATTGGGGTCTGGCGTCGATTGACGCCCCGACCGGGACACAGTCCAATACGTATTTCGATAATGTACACGACTCCAACAATGCAACCAATACGAGGCCCTTTTACATGGTCTCCGGATGGCAATCTCCATGGGCATTCAACGCCTAGAGGTGCGCGGGGATTCAAACCTCGCAATATCCCAAATAAACGGAGACTTTGACGCCAAAGATCCAAAAATGGCAGCATATCGCGACGCTGTCCCTCCTAACATCTTCCTGGAACGGCTCTTCAAGCCATCCGTACTATGGGAAGAGGAGTCCGGAACTAACAAACCGGAACAAGCCGCACCAACCGACGATTCAGCCGATGATATAACACCTTCCGGCCACGACATAATGGCAGTAATTGCCCCGTGGTCAGAACCATTCCTCGCCTACTTGCTTAGGCAGGAGCTTCCCGAAGACCAAAATGAGGCCCGCTGCATTGTCCAGCGATCTAAAGCCTACAAGGTCTATGAGGGAGAACTTTATAAGAAAAGCACAACCGGAGTCCTTCAAAGGTGTATCTCCGAAGAGGAAGGGCGAAACCTCCTGGCTGAAATTCATGCCGGACTAGGCGGACACCACGCCGCAGCTCGGGCCCTTGTAGGAAAGGCATTCCAGACAGGATTTTATCGCCGACGGCCCGAGCAGATGCTCAGGACTTAGTCCAAAGATGCGCCGGTTGTCGCTCTTTGCTAATCGAGCCATATGCCACCCACCGCCTCAAAACTATACCCATTACCTGGCCGTCATGGTCTATGGGCTTGACATGGTTGGACCACTTAAAGGGGGAACCCACAAGCAAAGGTACCTATTGGTCATGGTGGATAAATTCACCAAATGGATAGAGGCCAAGCCGCTTAAACGGCAGAGTCCGGACCAGTGATAGACTTTATATCCGGGTAGTATACCGTTATGGTGTCCCCACAAAGATCATCACCGATAACGGCACGAACTTCACCGCCGATGAGGTTAAATCATGGTGCAAAAATATGGGCATCAAGCTCGATTACGCTTCAGTCTATCATCCTCAAACCAACGGTCAAGTGGAACGAGCAAATGGTCTAATAATGAGCGGCATCAAACCTGCACTAGTGCGGTCCTCACGTAAATCGACACGACCGGGTAGAGGAGCTCGACTCCATACTGGGGCTGCGGACAACGCCTAACCGTACTACCGGATTCACACCATTTTTATGGTATACGGCGCAGAAGCAGTTTTGCCTCGCGACATCATTCATGACTCACCTCGAAAAGCGCATGTACGAAGAAAGAGAAGCCGAGTTGATCGGCAGGACAGCTTGGACGCATTGAGGAAGAGCGCGACGTCGCCAAGGCTCGCTCCGCATTCTATCAGCAGCATGCTCAAGATATCAAAGCGTAGAAGTACGGGCCAAGACTTACAACGTTGGCAAACTGGTTCTACGCCGCCGGACAAGAAAAAGGACAAGCTCAAGCCCAAATGGGAAGGCCCTTCATCATCGATCAAGTCCTGACCGGCGGAGCGCACTGCCTACTTAAATGCATCGGATAACCGACTCGAGCCGAACCCATGGAACGCAGCCCGCCTCCGACGATTCTATGCCTAGCGCCGGACTAAGAGTTCATCCCTTTCCCCCCGTCCAAATTTTTTTACTTCAGCTGCCTTTTGTTTATCTTTTTCTTCTCAACCCTATTCATCCAAGCCTTAAAGGGCCTACTTGCGCAACGTTCGCGCGGAATTGATGTCAGGTCTTCGGTCGCAATCACCTGGGAAGCCGGATATAGTCCGGGATAGTTGACCGTGATGGCGACTAAAGCATTGTCCATGCTGAGCTGGTGGAACACCCCGTCGATTAGCTCCACCTTTATGTCCGGATCCTCTTCGGAGGCCGGATCCCGGGATCTCTCTGGATCCTCGGGCTGCGGAGCCGACTTAGCATGCCCTCCACGGTCCGGCGCAGTTCTCGCGCGAAAGAAGAACACAATATAAGAAACTTAAGTTTCAAAAGGCACGGTCGGACATGCAGAGTGTTCTCTTACCCAAGGCCGGGATTATTCATGGAGAACCCGCTTAACGGGTTCGTCTGAAGAAATCCTCCTTCTCCCCTTATACAGGCCGGACAGATCGTCACCAGATCTTCGGCCGAATCCGCCCTTTATGCCATGACAGTGGCATCGCCTTCCCGTTGAAATCCCACATGGGGTGGCCCTCAGATTGTAGTGGCTGCACTTCGATAATGCATGTTGCCATGACTCAATCATGGTCAACCTGGCATGGGCCAAGAACCTTATTCGCCCATCAAATAATGGACGCCTTATCTTCCTCCGCACGGGCTCATGGACGCCAACTAAGGCGTTTTCAGAGGAGCGTTGTTGAACTCCGGAGGCCGATCCAACAGCGTCCGCAGCGGAGCGCCTTCTATATAAAACCATTCAAGGCCAGTCTTGGCGCTTTCTTAGGGGTTCCGGATGGATATCCGGTCCCGCAATGCGCCATATTTCGCGCCGCCACTTGATATATGGACCCCTCGTGAGAGCGGGTACAAGGCGTAACAACCTCTTCCACAGCGCAAGTGGAGCTCGACGCCAGAATAGCTCGCAGAAGAGCTACGTAACCCGCAATATGCAGGATTGAGGCGGGCGTGAGGTGATGAAGCTGGAGTCCGAGAACTCCGAGCCCGCGAGGAATGGATGTACAGAAATCCGAGCCCCTTATCGATGGGGGACGGCATACCCGCCCCCCTTTGTTGGGATTTGGGGTAACCTCCGCTTGCTTCCCACCTTTGTAGGTGGCCAGCCCGCTCGAACCGAACCATGAAGGCCAAGGGAGATATCCCCCACTTGGAGCTTCACCAGCTCACAGTGCGAATGAGCATCTCCTCCAATCTCCCGCAAAGGGCTGGGCGCGAGAAGAGGAGCCGCTTGACGGTCCATGATGGAATGGATTCTTGGTCAAAAGCGCCCGATGAGTATTTATGGAGGAAGATGGTGATTTGGATCTGGATTCTTGCCTCCCTTATAGGCAGATCATTCGCACAACCAAGGGGTAAGACATAAAAGACACCTGGCTTTTCACGTCAAGGCGACGCTGTGGAAGAAGGCCATTATTGGGCGTGGAAGCCAAGACGCAACATTGATGAGGAAGCTGGACACTGTTCGCAGTATAGAACTTGAAGGAGAACCCGCCTTGCAACGCCGAAGACTACACACATGCTGGACTTATCATCATTGAAGCCTGGTTCGGGGGCTACTGAGGGAGTCCCGGATTAGGGGGTGTCCGGATAGCCGGACTACCATCATCGGCCGGACTATCATCGGCCGAACTATCATCATCGACCGGACTCCAAGACTATGAAGATACAAGATTGAAGACTCTGCCCCGTGTCCGGATGGGACTTTCCTTGGCGTGTAAGGCAAGCTTGGCGATACGGATATGTAGATCTCCTACCATTGTAACCGACTCTATGTAACCCTAGCCCTCTCCAGTGTCTATATAAACCGGATGGCTCTAGTCCGTAGGACAGAACAACAACCCTTACAATCATACCATAGGCTAGCTTCTAGGGTTTAGCCTCCTTGATCTCATGGTAGATCCACTCTTGTAAACATCCACAATATCAATATCAATCAAGCAGGACGTAGGGTTTTACCTCCATCAAGAGGGCCCGAACCTGGGTAAAACATCGTGCCCCTTGTCTCCTATTACCATCCACCTAGACGCACAGTTCGGGACCCCCTACCCGAGATCCGCCGGTTTTGACACCGACAGTGGTGGAGACGGCACCAACAACGGTGATGAAGAGGCTGGCGGCAACGACGGTGGTGCCAGCGACGCCTCCGGGGATGCCCTAGGAGATGCGGCGAGCGATTTGTCCGATTGATCCCGCGCTTCCTCCTGCTGCTTGCCCTGCGCAGGAAGAGACTTGGGCATGGCCTTGAAGGTTGTGAGAGCATTTTTGGGAGGGGAAGCCCCTCGTGTAAGAAGATTGTTGCCTAGGTGTTGTTAAGATTGGCGCCGGATGAGTGGCTGCATGATGCCGTGATTGTCGCGATGAATAGGTTTTCGTGGTTTTACCTTTGTCTTGGCGAGCCTCGAGTGGGCCTGTGATGTCCATTCGAGGGCCCCGAGGGGGTCCCATTTGACCTTGCGGCGAGAGCCTGGCTAGAGCGAACACCGGCCGCGGGACGGCGAGCGCACGTGCTGGGCCCTGCCGTACTCGCGAGGGGCCCGCGAGAGGGAGGCAGCTAGTGTGAATTCCAATTTGAACAGAAATCAGGGCACAAGAAAGCACACGAAAAAGACACGACACCCCTCCCCGCACACACAAGCGCAAATTCGACTTCAACTTTAGATCCGAGACGAGAAAAGTTGTTCGCACAAAAAAGAAAGCAAAAGCAAAAGGCCGCGTCCGGCACCTAGTCTAGTCTTCAACGTCTTCTCACCAGCGCGGAGCTAAGTGCTGCCACTGGGCGTGGGAGGGAGCCCCCGAGGCCCGAGGGCGGCTCTCCGGAGACTCCGGGGCGTGTACAGCCCCAACTCATGATTACGTGAGTGTCATGGGCGGCGAGCTTCACAGGCACTGGGCCTTCTTCACAGGTACTGGCCTTGCTTCATATCGCCAGATGAGGGCCCCGCCTTGCGCCACCCTTGGCCCCATCGACGGCGACCAGAAACCAAGACGACGCCAATGGGGAAAAGGGGACGCCAGTGGTTCCCCCGACGACCATGGGTCCTCTGCCGGGGGCAGGCCCTGGGGCACCTCCCCGGCAGAGGGCCTACATCCGAAGAACTCCTTGCTCCGCACGCCATGGGGGGGGAGCCTGGCTCCCGACCCCTCTCCTGCTGCCCCAGTGCCCTCCTCCTGAGGGGAAGGAGATTGCCGCACTGGGGCAGCCATCCGCTGTGGTGACCTGAACCTCCTGCGACCCATGGTTAGCATAAGCCTGCTCCTGAGGAATTAGCGGTACCCCGTAGTTGTCGAGGCTCCCGTGAGGCTCCTGAAGGAGCTCGGCTTCTGGCGCCTCTTCCTCCCAGCCTGACCCAAGGAATGAGCCGTGGTCTTCCTCCAGCGTGTACCCTCGATCCACCATGTGGGGCACATATGCCTCCGGGGCCACCACCCCAAAGGCCTCGTCGTGGTGCTCCACACGCCATGCAGCTCGACTTCAAGCTCCATCTTGGGGACGGTAAGGTGGCGTCCCGCTGGGACCAAAGGCAGCGACACGCATGCCCTCGCTTACCAGGGGCGGTGCCGGCGCAGCCTGTTGCTCAGCGCTGATGGCCAGGCCGGTGTTGATGAAGCCTTGAGGCGCGCCCGGGGGCGCGTGGGTGCGGATCGGCCTACCCTGTGATCCTCCCGGGGCCTGGGGTGGAAGTTGGACGCAGAACGGGGGATCCCCTGATGCAGCGGCATCCAGGAGCTCGGAGACGCGTTCCAGCAGCACGTCGCGGCCGCTCTCTTGCAGTCTGCACCGCAGCAGCTCCCGCGCCACCGTGAGCGCGGCCTTCATGTTTGCCTGCTCCAGTCGGGTGTGCGGTACCGTGGCCGCAGCGTGACTTGAGGCCCTTGCTGCCGATCGTACTTGCCATGGAGTGAGGGCAGGGGATGCCTGGGGTGCGGGGTCGAGGTCAGCTTGAGCAGGCGGCACGGCATGGGCAGGCCATGCCGCCCAGCGGTCGGAGTTGGCTATCGGGTCACCGGACATGGAGGCGGTGATGCGGCGGAGCGTAAGACGGAAGAAAGAAGATTCCGGCGCACCCCTACCTGGCGCGCCAAATGTCAGATGTTGGGTTCCGGCGGACCCTTAAGGTTCGAACTCTGGGTGCGCACGAAGATCTCTCCCCTACCGATCTACGTTCGATCGCCTCGTGAGATCAAAGCTGAAAACGATGAACAACACAAGGGACACAAGATTTGTACTGGTTCGGGCCACTGTTGTGCTGTAATACCCTACTCAAGTGTGTGGTGTGGTGGATTGCCTCAGGGGCTGATGATGAACAATAAAGGGGAAGAACAGCCTCACGAGAGGTGTTCTTGAGCTGGTGCGATGAACTGCTTGGGTGAGTTTGATCACCTCTCTCTTTCTAACTAGGGCTCTATCAGATCGTCCTCTACGGTGGTGGCTAGCTCTATTTATAGAGGCCCTGGCCCTCTTCCCAAATATTGAGCGGGAAGGGTGCAAACAACAGCCATTTTGAAGGGGAACATCTAGTACAAGTTATCCTGACTAAAGTTGGTCTTCGGCTGCCAAAAGCACTGGTGATGACGCCGTATTGGGCTCCACGGTGACCTCCATCCTGCCGCTCCGCCGGTCTCGGTCTTGTTGCACTGAAATGGCAACCTTTGCCTGATGCATCGGTACTCCACGTTTGTGCTTGGCCCCTTTGCACCAAAGAGGAAACAAGGACACTGCACAGGCCGGCGCCCGCCTGGTCTCGATCGACATGGCTTGTGTCACGAGCACCTCGCGAGGTACCCTGCCTTGATCTCTCCGCCTCCTCGCGAGCCTGCCTGGCGAGGCCGCTCTGAGGAAGTCTAGTGTCATCCGCCACGCGAGGCTTGGCCCCTCGCAAGGGTCTTGAGTCTTGCACGGATGAAGATGGGCCATATTGGGCCACCACTTGAGCCACGCCGCAGGCCGCAGGCAGGCAAGTCTAGGGACCCCCGTTCCCAGAACGCCGACAGTATACAAGCTCAATAAAGCACTGTATGGCCTCAAACAAGCCCCACGCGCTTGGTATGACACACTCAATGATTTCCTAAAGAGCAAAGGCTTCAAACCTGGTTATCTAGATCCTACACTCTTCACGAAGACATATGATGGAGAACTGTTTGTATGCCAGATCTATGTTGATGACATTATCTTTGGTTGCACTGACAAGAGATACTGTGATGAGTCTGGGCACATGATGCAAGAGCAATATCAGTTGTCCATGATGGGTGAGCTGAAATTCCTCCTCGATCTTCAAATTCGTCAGTAGAGCAACGACATATTAATATCTCAAGAGAAATACCTCAAAGATTGCCTGAAGAAGTTTGGAATGCAAGACTGCAAAGGGTACACGACGCCAATGCCAACCAAAGGTCAATTGGGTCCCGACGACAATGGTAAAGAGTTCGATCAAAAGGTATACCGCTCCATGATTGGTTCTTTACTCTATTTATGTGCACCTAGGCCAGATATAATGCTTAGCGTTTGCATGTGTGCCTGATTCCAAGCGGCACCAAAGGAATCACATCACTTAGCTGTGAAGCGAATTCTTCGATATTTGGCTTACACCCCAACACTAGGATTATGGTATCCAAAGGGCTCAGATTTTGATCTAGTTGGATTCTCAGATGCTGATTATGCTGGTGACAAGGTTGATCGCAAGTCCACATCAGGCACATGTCACTTTCTTGGACGATCTCTTGTCTGTTGGTCTTCAAAGAAGCAGAACTATGTGTCTCTCTCCACTGCTGAATCTGAATACATTGCTGTTGGATCTTTCTACACTTATCTTCTATGGATGAATCAAACTCTAAAGGACTATGGCATCCACCTGAAGCAAGTGCCACTTTACTGCGACAATGAAAGCGCCATCAAGATTGCTAACAACCCAGTTCAGCACTCGAAGACAAAGCACATACAGATCCGTCATCACTTTCTCAGAGATCATGTCATGAAGGAAGATATTGATACTATTCAGGTTATCACTGAAGAGCAATTGGCAGATATCTTCACAAAGCCCTTGGATGAGAATAGGTTTTGCAAGTTGCGGTGTGAGCTAAATATCTTAGAATCCTCAAATGTCCTGTGATTGGACACACATCCTAACGCTTATGCATGTTGATAAGTTAGATGTGCAACACACGAAGTAAAGTGTATCTTCCATCAATGAAAACATACACTCTAAGCGTGAATACATTAACGCGGAATTTGACTACGGAGCGCCACGATAATTGTGCACCGTGTCTGGGTCTAATACTTCCTATACGGTGGGTAACGCCACCACCAAATTCTTGTTTGAAGTGTTTAAATTGGTGTCACAAGTGCAAAGTCTTCGCATTTGATTTGTCTTCGACATTGATTTAATTTCATCTTCACAATGTTGATTTGGACTTATGCTGATATATACATATATTTGTGTTCTGTCCTCTACAACATTCACTTATAGCTATGTCCTCATGTTTGCTTCTTTCTCGAGCTAAGTGAATGTGATTGGACCCTAACCCCTTCTGTGCTTCTACCTCAGATTCTATCTATCCAAATCATATGCATTCTATTGAAACTGTCGATTGTCTTCTCTGAGTCCTTGTCAGCAGAAGACAAAGAGACAAAAGTTAAATCTGTTTTAATGCTACATCCTGATTGCCTGAAAACTAGAGAATCCGGAATGACCACCCGACAAACCAGGTGTGCGTGGGAACATGGAACAACTTCCAATGAGTTGCATGCATTGCATGTGTCCTTCAGATGTGAACCGCCAGGGGCACCTGCGTAATTACACTATGATGTACCTTTCCTTATAAATACACAACTCACCACGGTCATTATCTCTTCTTCCACCTCGCCACCTTGCACAAACCCTAGCGCCTCCGCTAGCTCGCGTCGATGCCACAGACGAAGCGCTTAGATGCCGCGACTTCTTCGACGCCGCCCTCACGCCAGCGGCGGACCTCGTCCTCTCGGCCGCCGCCGTAGGTGTCTTTCGTTGCGGAGTTAGGGCACGGGAGATTGAACTGCTCGTCCTCTTTCTCTCGACCTCATCTAACAGTTCATCAAAGGGTAAATAAAACTTACTTTTTACTGCCTTTTTTATCCGTCACATCCATCCACTTCAACCAAAAGTGGTTTCTTAACTTCCAAATCTGGATATGTCTTCTTATGCATCTCATATCTTGCCAAGTATATTCAATTATGCTTCACAACTAGTTAGATTCCTCACTTGTACTTATTCATGGATTCGTACAAATCTGGAACCAACTCTCATCAAATAAGTGAATGTCTTCGTGCTATGAGGTCAATGTCTTCAAACTGATTTATCTTCAAAATCTTTTGAGAATGCATATGACCTCTTCCCCTTCCCTCGCACCTCTAATGCTGTCACAGGTACATGTCCGTGGGAGAATCCCTTGGTTCTCATAGTCTGCATTCATTTGCAGAGTTCTTACAGCGTCACATTCACAGCTCTGAAGCCATTCAGTTTGAATATAATGGCAACTGAGAAATCTGCAAGAAAAGGTGGCAGGCAGCGCAGAGGCAACACAACTCTAGATCTGCCTCCGGATCTGTATGAAATGTACAAAACTGATCCTGAAGAAAATTACAATCAGCACAAGACCCGAATCCAATGGATTCAAAGATATTGGGAAAAAGAATGGTTCAAATACAGATTTGTGACTGCTGAATATGCTGAAAAGAACGCCATCAAGAGCCCATGGGGAGATATTGTATATAGTAATCTGCAGCCCAAGTCCAAGTCTGAAGCCATTGCTCAAGGCTTCTACCCATGCATGGTCCGAGGACCGAAGCTAGAGAATGCCGACCAATCATCCATATTATGGTGTCGAGAAGACAATCTTTTCAAACGCAACTATCTATTTGCAAAAGATTCTGATGTGAAGAACAAAAAAAATCTTGGCATCAACTTCAACCCAGGTCGGTCTGCTCCAAGGGCTGATGGCACACGCGACGCCAATCCCAATGTCATCGGACCCTTTGACAACTTTGATGGCCTCCTCTTTCACATCGCAGCTCAGAGGGCCACAGTGGACCAGTCTGCTGATGACGCTGACTCTGAAGAAGCGCCAGCTCCACCAAAGCCGCAGAAGAAGAAGAAGAAGAAAACAAAGGCTTCAAAGCCCTCTGCCTCACCAAAAGCTTCGTGTGTGAAGCCATTGGCCACTGCACCTCCTGAATCCAGTGTGCAATCAGAAGATATGTCTTGTGTTTCCAAGAAGACCGAGAAGACAAAGAAAACCAAGAAGTCCATGAAGATTTCTGGACATGAACTGACTCCAGCTGCCGTTCTCAGGAACGAAGAAGACACCATTGATCTGTCCAGTGACGAAGATCTCGGTGATGAAGCTCTTGAAATGCTTATCAAAAGCAAGCAAGAGGCAGAGATCTTCAACAATCTGCCCCTCTTTGATGTGGACATTCTGAACAACTTCATCGACAAGTGGTTTGATGACCAGACTATCAGTATTGATGATCTTCAGCTTCTTGTGGACATCAGCGCCACATTCCACAGAGCCATTGCTAATGAGTTGGCCTTAGCTTAGAAGATTGTTGAGCTGAAGAACAAAATTGATTATGAGAAGGCACACTTCAAGAAGAACATGGCCAAGCTCAGCATGGCAGATGTTCAGACCTTCATGCAGATGCTGCATGACCACAAGGATGAGTTTCACAAGAAGCGTGATGAAGCTAAACGCTCGCGAGAGAGGATGAAATATTTCGCAGAGAAATGTGTTCAAGCACACAATGAGGCTAAGAAGCGCAAGGCTCTTGGGTGTCCTGGCATCGACCCCAAGATGGCTGCCAAACAAAAGAAGCCTGTTGTGGCCCAAGCTAAAGCATCAAGGCAGGAAGAACCTCGCATTGTCTTCCCTGCTAGCATGACATGCTCAAAGCCTAAGGTCCCCTCAGCAGCTTCAGAACTAAAGAAGACAAGGGAAGCTAAAGCCGAAGCCAAGAAGCGCAAGCACAAGAATGCTTCTGATGATGCACAATCAAAGAAGAAATTGAAGAAGTCTTCAAAGAAAGAGTGTGTTGTTGCCACATAGCCCCTTGTTGTTGAGCCCATTTTTGTTGCTTGTCCAGCCTCTACCAACCAAGACGTCGCCTTGTGATCCACGAGCCTGCTTTCACAGAGGCTCCTGAAGATGAAGAAGTTCCAGCTGTCAACCCCATCATAGCTGAAGACATTGGTCATGAAGACAATGTAGAAGATGATGAAGTCCTTCCTCAACACAAGCACCAACTGGTATCATCGCCTATTCTTACAAATAGTGAACTCATCAGCATTGGTCGTCCTTTGACGCCAATTGCTCAGGATGATTCGTGGGCTGATCGCCCTCAACAGGACACCCCCATTCATGATGAGACATCCCAAACTCCACGACCTCAAGTCACCACTCTGGGGCTTGACGACGACAATTACTTGGTGCAGACCACTCCATCACCAAAGGCGTCGCCCGCATTCCGCATGCTTCGCAAAGGCCCTAGGCCACAGGTCACCATGTCGAGCATTCCAGAAGGGGAAGCGCAACAAAGATCAGTAACACTTAAAGTGTTTCCTGAAGCCACCCCTACTGCGAATGTCTTTGAGTCTGAATCAAAAGCTGCTGAAGACATTCCGGCTGCATCAGCCGAATAAAATCAAGAAACAAGAGAAGAAGAAGCAAGAGTTACTATACCCCCTGTCACTGAAGAAGTCATTCTCGAGGAGAATGTGACTGTGCCCGACCCTTCTGTCACTGAACAAACAGAGGTTGAAACTACTGAGGCGGCCACAAACAATGATGTTGAAGCCAATGACGCTGTCATGGCTGAAGACCATGTGGCGCCTGAAGATAATGTGGTGCCTGAAGCTCATGTGCAACCAGAAGCCAATGTGGATGCTGATGCTACAGTTCCACCTCCAAGGCCACACACCATTGAGCAGGCTTACAATCGTGGTGAACTAGTCATAGTTCGATGGCCCATCATGGTGCCTCCCATTGCTCCCGAACCTCAGTATGATTACCATGTGGAGCACAGGCCACAAGTTCAGAAGGTGAAACCAAGGCTGCCAAGGCTTCCAGGTGCTGCTACATCGCCAGGATCTTTCAGCGTCAACAGCTTCAGGGCACACAACACATTCTTCGACAGTGCTAAGAATCCATACTCGAAGCCAAAGATCTCTTCTGATCGCTTCTGGAGCTATCAGCAGCGCAACTATTACTCATGTTTCTTATACAATCAAGAGTGAATCTTTCCTCACATGCATCTGGATTGTGAAGCCATTGGTGGTCTGCCCTGCCTTGAAGAAGCTCTGGTCTATCTTAGAGAGGTTTGTCTTCTACAGTTTGTCACTGACAAGGAGCATTGGAATGAAGAACTACTGCTGCAGTTCTATGCCACACTTCACATTCGTGGCTACAAGAGGGATCCAAAGACTTGGATCCTTGAGTGGATTACAGGAGATGTGCACCATGAAGCCAAAGCTCAAGACATCATCGAGATTACCTCTCTGCCCACTCCAGGTGAACTGTATGAGCCTAGTTGTCAGCTTCACAACAATGAACTGCAGAGTATTTTTCGGAAACCTGAACCCAATATGAGTCAGATGCTCAGCATGATGAAGCCACTGCCCCAAGATGCTGAATACCCCAAAGAATTCTTCGTCAAGGACCTTGAGTACCTACCTCGCACAATTTATCATATTCTAAGGCGGACTCTATGGCCAATCAAGGGATTTTCTTTTGAAGCCAAACTAGAAGGAACTATGAAGACATTGGTATTCTATATTGTAAATGTCATCAGATTCAACACCCAGGATTTCTTCATCAGACAACTTGCTGCATCTGGGATTGATCTATTTGGCCTAAAATTTTATGCTCCATGGGTGATGCACCTGATCAAACTTCATTCATCTATTGATTATCAACCCTCAGCATGCAATCACATTGTCTTTCTGCCTGAGGTTGATCTGTTAGTTGAAGCCATCTACCCTGAGCCTGCCAAAGAACCCCTATATCTTCACAATGTTGATCATCAAAGCTTCACGCAACCAATAGAAGGGATTCATGTTCCAAATGCTACGATTCATGCTTATCCTCTGGTTCGCAATATTCATGTGCCTCATCGTGCAAACACCGAAGCCACTAACAGTACAATTGCTCAAAGGCCTCGAAAGCGTTCTCGTGTACTCAATGACCGAGAGCTTCTTGTTGCCTTACATCAGAAGCAGGATAAGCATCATGACTGGATAAAGCATCAGATGCAGAGTATTATGGTGGACGTCAATCACATCAGAAACTTGGCCACCAAGAACTAATTCGTAGCTCATGAAGCCTGTCGGCGGTCTTGGAAGAGTCTCGCACTGCTATGCCCTGAAGAAGATCTTCGTGAAGATGGCTTCACAAAAGGCTTCAAATTTGACTCCAGACCTCCACTCTATGCATGATGGCACCACACTCCATCAATAGAAGATTCTGAGTATTCATCTTCGGCTGCAACTGTTGTTGCGAAAGTCATCGATGAAGAAGACGACGCCACTTCACCGACCATGGCTGCACTGCATCTCGACACTGCGTCAGGTCCTTCTACACCACCAAACTCCAAGGTCGACCCTGCACCATCATCTGCTCCTTCTGGGAACGAGTAGACACTCTATGTCTTCAAACCTTTTTGGTCATTACTGACAAAAGGGGGAGAAGCATATGAGTTTATAGTCTTCAAGCGGGTCATTATGGGTGGTTGCACTATATTTTGCCAAGTGTTTACAACTCTCGTCTTTTGATACATTTGGTTCTTCGAGTTGTAACACTTAAACTTGATGGTCGCCTGCTACATTTCTGCTATTCTGTGATGCGATGATGAATTCCGCATGAAGTCATTCCGCAGACGTCCATGTCATTATCTTTGTTATATCTTTAAATGCATGATGAATTGTCTTCATAAGTTGAAGAGGATCTCCACAAAGTAAAACCTGCCATGTGCATTTGCATTCAAAAGCAAACTACTTATATGCACATCTTCAGGGGGAGCCTTTTGCCACTTATGAAGACAATGCTTAAATCTCTAAACTTTCACATACTTTTATCCCCGTTGGAAACTTCAACCAGTTTGTTATCAATCACCAAAAATGGGGAGATTGTAAGTGCATCTAGTGCCACCCCTAGTTGGTTTTGGAGTATTGACGACAAACTTGGTTGAGGGACTAATGTGTTTGTGAGAATTGCAGGATAACACAGGTAGTAGTCCCACATTGATTCAGTTTACCAACCAGAGATGACCCCTAAAAATGTGTGAAGATATCAAAGACAATGGTGGTTTGTGAAGATATTCACAACGAAGATTATGACCTGAGAAGACATTCACGTGAAGACTATGGAGTGCGAAGACATAGTTTTTTTGTAGTTTCCTTTTCTTGTTTGCTGAGTCATAGGAACCACCGCACTGGTAAGTGGGGTCCAAGTGAACAAAGTCAGAGTGACTAAGGTGATGCTCAACCAATTCCTATGTCTTCGAGTGAAGACAATGAGAGCAAATCTTATCCAGAGCTAGATGAGTCAGCTTTACTTGTATGGCAGAACAATGAGAGCAAATCTTATCCAGAACTGACAATGAGAACACATGTCAGTTCCTTAGTGACCCAGGGTCATTTTCGAAAAATCAGGTCGGGTTGCCTCCTGGCTATAAATAGCCCACCCCCTACACCATAAATTGGTGGCTGCTCAGAGTTAGTACACAACTTTTATCGTTTGAAAGCAACCCACCTCTAAATCATTTGAGAGAGAGACCCTTGCGAGGACAAAGCCCAAAACACCCAGAGCCAAAGAGTGTTAGGCATCACTGAAGTCTTTCTGTCCGCGTGATCTGAATACTTGTTACACTAGAGGACTGTGAATCCTCCAGACGGTTAGGCGTCGCGTTCTGAGCATCCAAGAGTCATTGTGGATTGCCTGTGAACGAAGTCTATGAAGGTTTGGAAGTCTACCTTGAAGACTTACCAGAGTGATTGGGCGAGGACTAAGTGTCCTTAGCTCAAGGGGAATAAGGTGAAGACGCGGTCTTCTAAGTTGAATCTCAGCCTCCCTAACCAGACGTACAGTTGTCACAGCAACTGGAACTGGTCCAACAAATCCCTGTCCTCACCAAGCAACTGGTTCCATCTCTTACCTCTCTTTACTTATAGTTTGTCTTCGTGAAGTCATTGCCTACTTGCTTGATCTGATTGACTTCACTGTGTGACAACTATTTTTGTTTGGCTTCATACTATGTTCCATCCCGATCCATACTACCTAGCTGCTAATAGTCTTCCTGCTTTCACTTATTGCTTACTTGACTATGGCTTGTCTAGTGTAGTCTACCTTCCGCTGCATATCAATAGGCTCATATCTACTGTTTGTCTTCAAAGCCCCCGTGTTTTGAAGACTTTCATAAAAATCTCCTATTCACCCCCCTCTAGTTGATTGCTAGCACTTTTAATTGGTATCAGAGCAAGGTGCTCCCTTGTTCTATGTGATTCGGTTTAACCACCTGGAGTTTTAGCTATGTCGACTGCAGGGATAATCAAAGTCTCTACTGCGTGCCCTATCTTCGATGGCACTGATTACCCCTACTGGAAGAATAAGATGCATATGCATCTTGAAGCCATTGATGTCGACCTCTAGTATGTCGTCAGGAACAGCGTTCCCAAGGTTGGTGAAGGTATCATTGCTACTGATGTCAAGAGGTTCATTCAACTGGACTCGACTGCCAAGAACATCATCTGTGGTCATCTGACCAAAGGACAGTATGGTCATGTGATTGTTCTGGAAACTGTGAAGCTAGTCTAGGACTGGCTCTCCAAGGTCAACGAAGGCGTCTCAACCCAGAGAGACTCAATGATCAGTGTTCTTCGCAACCTCTTCAACCGCTTCAAGAGAAATGACAATGAGAATGTCCAACTCACATTTGACCACCTCACTGATATCACAAATGAGCTTCATGCACTCGGTGCCACTGAGGTCACCAAGCATGAAATCGTCAAGACACTCTTGAGATCGCTTGATAGCTCATTTGACACACTGGCCCTAATGATTCAAGAACGCCCTGACTTCAAGACTCTCGATCCGTCTGACATACTTGAGAGGCTCAACACACATGAGTCCGAGTTATCTTAGAAAAGAGATATCTATGGTCCCAACTATGGCCGAACTCGCGCTTTGAAGGCAAAGGTTGTTTCCTCATCTGAAGAAGAATCTGACTGCAGTTCTGGGGATCCTGAAGACATTGGAAAGGATCTTGCTATGCTTGTGAAGAAGTTCCCGAAATTCACTAAGAAGAAAGGCTTCAGAAAGTCTTCAAGATCCAGCTCAAGAAATGATGAAGCTTATACTCATGACCACAAGAAGAGAACATGCCACAAGTACAAGAAACCTGGTTGCTACATCTCTGAATGTCCGCGGTTGGACAATGAGAACAAGAACAACAACAACAAGAAGAAGAAGAGCAAGGAATATGATTCTGATGACAAGAAGAAGAAGAAATCCTCAAAGTCTTCTTCAAAGTCTTCATCAAGGTCTTCATCACACAAGAAAAGCTCATCTGGCAAGGCTCATGCTTTTGTTGGCAAGGAGATGGATTCAGAGGAGAAGTCTGCTTCTAAGGAGGCAGAGGTGGAGTCTGAGGAGGAGTCCAATTCAGGTGTGGCAAGACTGGCTCTAGCTTCAGCGTATGTCGCCAAGTCCATCTTCAACACTGAAGACAATGGCCTCGTCACCAACACTGATGCTAATGATGAGGATGACTCTGCTCCCACATACTGTTTCATGGCACATGGTGCCAAGGTAAACTCACGCGATGCTTACTTTCAAACATCAAGTGAAGATGACTCTGATTGTGAATCCAAACTTAGCTATAAAACACTTGCTAAAATTGCAACTGAACAACAGAAAACTATGGAACATATTCAAAAATTGCTAGACAAAAGCGATGACCTGTTGGACGCGGAAATGACCCGATCTCAGTCCTTAATTGAAGACATAAAAAATATTCATGTTAAGTACGAAGAACTTGAAATTCGTCATGAAATACTCTCAACAACTCATGAAAAGCTTTCCTACGATCATCTTCAAAGGAAGCAAGAACTTGAGAAATTGAGAACGGCTGATGAAGATCTTCAAAAAGAGAACGAGTCACTTCGCGCTCAACAAATCAGTCCCGCTCAGGAAGGATTTGAACCACCATGTCTAAAATGTCTTGAGCGTGATAACGCTGTCTCTATTGTTGAATGTTCTACTGCTACTACTGTTGCAATATCTTCAACTGCTGATGTGGTAACTAACCCCTCTACTGAGGATACCATACTATTGCTGATGAGAACGCCAGGTTGAAGACATTGCTTGAGACAGGATTGTACAAAAGTCTCAAAGGGCATCAAACACTATGTGATGTCCTCAAAAAGCATATTCTGAACCGAAACCCTAGGAAAGAGAGTGTTGGGTTCGAGAGGAAAATGAATGTTGATGGTTCTTACTAGAAACCTGAGCAGTATCCCAAAGCCACATGGGTTGTTGCAAAGGGACCTTCAGTGGATCCGTGTACCTTGTCTGGCTTCACTTGCGCTAACCCGATTATCATTGATGAATCCTTTGATGCAAACTATAAACTATTTAAGAATCAGAATGGTGAAGTGTTTGCCAGGTATATTGGTACTAACTGCAGGAATGGACCACCTATGAAGAAGATGTGGGTACCCAAAAGTTGTCTTGAGAATCTTCCTGTGAATGTCATCATGACACTACCAGGGAAGAAGACAAATCCCGGACCAATGGCTTCATATGGTCCAAAGGCTTCATACAGACAGAGGACTCACCAGAGTCACCCTAACGCCATAGTTTTGTAGGGAAACGATACTCAGACTTTTGAATATGAGTGTGTTATGTCAAACCGCTAATTTCATAAGACTAAGAACTATTCTGCTTATTCATGTGAGTATTATTCACCTCCTGCAAGGCTATTTGCTTGGGCTCCAAAGCCGAAGTTCTCAGATGATGCACTTAGACTCATTGCTTCTAAGCCACCCCTGAAGATGTGGGTGGCTAAGAAAAATTAACTCTCTTTTGCAGGGAAAGGTCTCCAGACGAAAATCAAAGGCGTCTGATGCTTATGCTGGGGACCTAAAACATCTTGTGGACGCAAGATAATATGTCCAAATGGTCTTACTATGTATTTCATACCAGGATTCCTTGACAATCATCCTATCTACCCTAACCAAGATCTGAACTTTCATAATCCGCTTGTTCGTCAAATGTTTATGCTTCACAATACCCTCGGTGAAGCCTATCCCCCTAACTGCACTGTAGGGTATGACACCAAAGGCTTCAGAATGGATTATGGACAGTGGATGCACTAACCACATGACTGGTGATCAAAGTCTTCTGATGAATTCAACCCTACGTCCATCTGACAAGAGTCACATCACATTTGCTGACACTGGTAAAAGCAAGGTATTGGTTCTAGGTAGAGTTGCAATCTCAAAGGATCAGCACGTGGACAAAGTGATGCTTGTTGAATCCCTTGGTTTCAACTTAATGTCTGTCTCAATGCCTTGTGATCTGAACATGATTGTGATATTTGGAAAATATCGTTGCCTTGTGATTATGGAATCTGACAAATCTCTAGTCTTTGAAGGGTATCGAAAAGATGATCTGTACATGGTAGATTTCTCAGCAGGACCACAGTCGGCCGTATGTCTTCTTGCAAAAGCTTCAGAGTGCTGGCTCTGGCATCAAAGGCCAGGGCATGCTGGGATGAGGAACTTGTACACTCTCGTGAAGAAGAAACACGTCGTTGGCATCGAGGGTGTCAAGTTCAAGAAGGATCATTTGTGTGGTGCCTACGAAGCTAGAAAGATGACTAGGGCCAAGCATCCCTCAAAGACAATCATGACGACATCAAGTCCCTTCGAGCTACTACACATGGACTTATTTGGCCGTACTCACTACTCTAGCCTTACTACCACTGCTTGCCTCTATGGCTTCGTCATTGTTGATGATTACTCAAGATATACATGGGTGCATATAATCCTCTACAAGAATGAAGTGCAGGATGTCTTCAGACGATTCGCCAATCACGCCATGACGAACTATGGCATCAAGATCAAGCACATCAGAAGTGACAATGGCACAAAATTCAAGAACACAGGCCGCAACACCTATCTTGATACATTGGGCATAACTCATGAGTTCTCAGCTCCTTGCACACCTCAGCAGAATGGCATCGTGGAGCGCAAGAACAGAACCCTCATTGAGATGGCTCGGAGGATGCTCGATGAGTATAAGACTCCAAGGAAGTTCTGGAATGAAGCCATTGATACTACATGCCACGTCAACAACTATGTTTATCTTCACAAGCTCCTAAAGAAGACATTCTATGAGCTACTAACTGGTAAGAAGCCAAACATAAGTTACTTCAGAGTATTTGGTGCTAGGTGCTGGATCAAGGATCCACATCACACTTCAAAATTTGCACCGAAAGCACATGAAGGTTTTATGCTTGGTTACGGAAAGGATTCGCACTCCTACAGAGTCTTCCACCTCTTTCACTATAAAGTGGTTGAAACTGTGGATGTGCGATTCGATGAGACTAACGGCTCACAAAGAGAGCACCTGCCAAATGTGCTAGATGTCACCAAGTGAATCGATCATTCTTATGGGTACTGGAGAAATCATACCTTCAGAGGCACAGGCTGAAGAGGAACTTATCATTCTGCACCTAATCAACTTGAAGACACTGCTCAGCCTGAAGCTAATGCTGATGAAGAAGACAATGGTCAGCAAGGGCAAAATCTTCGTCCAGTTCATCCTCGTGTTGCAAATGAAGTACATATTGAGAAGATAATTGATAGCATCAATGCACCTGGTCCATTCACTCGTTCAAGATCAACGCAGCTAGCAAACTCCTGTTGACACTTTGCATTTGTTTCTATATCTGAACCCAAGAAAGTTGCTGAAGCCATCATGGAACTTGAATGGATTCAAGCTATGAAAGAAGAGCTTCAACAGTTCGAGCTGAACAATGTGTGGGAATTGGTCAAGCGTCCTGATTCTCGCAAGCACAATATCATTGGCACCAAATGGATCTATCGCAACAAACAAGATGAACATGGTCAAGTTGTCAGAAACAAGGCTCGTCTCGTTGCTCAAGGATACACTCAGTTGAAGGGATTGACTTTGATGAAACATTTTCCCCGGTGGCTAGGCTTGAAGCCATTCGCATACTGCTAGCCTATGCAAACCATAACAACATCCTCCTGTACCAAATGGATGTGAAGAGTGCTTTTCTCAATGGCAAGATTGAAGAAGAAGTGCACGTTGCACAACCACCTGGCTTTGAAGATCCAAAACATCCTGACATGGTATACAAGCTCAATAAAGCATTGTATGGCCTCAAACAAGCCCCTCGTGCTTGGTATGACACACTCAATGATTTCCTGAAGAGCAAAGGCTTCAAACCTGGTTCTCTAGATCCTACACTCTTCACGAAGACATATGATGGAGAACTGTTCGTATGCCAGATCTATGTGGATGACATTATCTTCGGCTGCACTGACAAGAGCTACAGTGATGAGTTTGGGCACATGATGCAAGAGCAATATCAGATGTCCATGATGGGTGAGCTGAAATTCTTCCTCGGTCTTCAAATTCGCCAGCAGAGCAACAACATCTTCATACCTCAAGAGAAATATCTCAAAGATTGCCTGAAGAAGTTTGGAATGCAAGACTGCAAAGGGTACACGACGCCAATACCAACCAAAGGTCAATTGGGTCCCGACGACAATGGTAAAGAGTTTGATCAAAAGGTATACCGCTCCATGATTGGTTCTTTACTCTATTTATGTGCATCTAGGCCAGATATAATACTTAGCATTTGCATGTGTGCCCGATTCCAAGCGGCACCAAAGGAATCGCATCACTTAGCTGTGAAGCGAAATCTTCGACATTTGGCTTACACCCCAACACTAGGATTATGGTATCCAAAGGGCTCAGAGTTTGATCTAGTTGGATTCTCAGATGCTGATTATGCTGGTGACAAGGTTGATCACAAGTCCAAATACTCTATTGCTGAATGTTCTACTGCTGCTACTGTTGCAATATCTTCAACTACTGATGTGGTAACTAACCCCTCTACTGAGGATACCACTACTATTGCTGATGAGAACGCCAGGTTGAAGACATTGCTTGAGACAGGAATGTACAAAAGTCTCAAAGGGCATCAAACACTATGTGATGTCCTCAAAAAGCAGATTGTGAACCGAAACCCTAGGAAAGAGGGTGTTGGGTTCTAGAGGAAAATGAATGTTGATGGTTCTTACTGGAAACCTGAGCAGTATCCCAAAACCACATGGATTGCTGCAAAGGGACCTTCAGTGGATCTGTCTACCTTGTCTGGCTTCACGTGCGCTATCCTGATTATCATTGATGAATCCTTTGACGCAAACTATAAACTATTTAAGAATCAGAATGGTGAAGTGTTTGCCAGGTATATTGGTACTAACTGCACGAATGGACCACCTATGACGAAGATCTGGTACCCAAAACTTGTCTTGAGAATCTTCCTGTGAATGTCATCATGACACTACCAGGGAAGAAGACAAATCCCAGACCAAAGGCTTCATATGGTCCAAAGGCTTCATATAGACAGAGGACTCACCAGAGTCACCCTAACGCCATTGTATTCTGAGTTGAATCTCAGCCTCCCTAACCAGACGTACAGTTGTCACAGCAACTGGAACTGGTCCAGCAAATCTCTGTCCTCACCAAGCAACTGGTTCTATCTCTTACCTCTCTTTACTTACAGTTTATCTTCGTGAAGTCATTGTCTGCTTGCTTGATCTGATTGACTTCACTGTGTGACAACTATTGTCGTTTGGCTTCATACTATCTTCCATCCTGATCCATACTACCTAGCTGCCAATAGTCTTCGTGCTTTCACTTCATTGCTTACTTGGCTATTGCTTGTCTAGTGTAGTCTAGCTTCCGTTGCATATCAAAATCCTCATATCTACTGTTTTTCTTCAAAGCCCCCGTGTTTTGAAGACTTTCATAAAAATCACCTATTCACCCCCTCTAGTCGATAACCAGCACTTTCAACTTTCCCTTGATACTATAATCATAGAGCTTCAGCTTCTTGCTCGTTTCATGTATTGTTGCTATATGTTGAGATAATTTGCGTAAATGTGACTCCGTCACTAATTTGAAGATGGGGTTGAAATTGATAGACCTTCTTTGAAGTAGTGTGTATGTGTTAAATGTGAGCATTGATCGCTGAGCTCGAAAGAGACAACATTTTTTTTGATCCATAGTGCACAAATTAAGACACAAAGGAAACCCCATTGCAATTAGCAAACTTCGGCATAACCCCATCACCGAAGATTGAAATTCCAAAGAATAAAGATTGAAGGAAGTATTTGAGAGTTATGACTAGGAGGTACTGCTTGTGGGTGTTAATGAGATGCTTGAGTACTATGCTTTATCCTACTCCAAAACTCCTTGGTCGTATTTGTGTTTCTGAAAACTCCAAAGAAAAATCCATTCTATCAAGAGAACCAAAACATTTTTTATTGCGTAGAAGCTAGTTACCAACGGAAGATTTGGCTTGAGAAATAATAACTAGTGATATGATGCTAAACGTGAGCTAGACAGCGAGCTTAAGTGCAACCATTCAAATGCAAATATTCTTTTAACTAAGGTTGCAAGATTTGTGAGAATGGAGATATTACATCTTCACGAGCCGGTAAAACTTCTTCTTACTCATGTCCAACTCCCTTTCATTCTCTTAATTTCCAAGTTGCTTAAGGGCCAGCAAGTCTTAAGCTTGGGGCATTTGATGAATAACATACAAGCTTTGCCACAGATCCTCGTAACTTGAAGCTAGGATTTGCAACTAATGGGTTTAATCCCTTTGGAACATGAGTAATGCATACAATATGTGGCATGTTTTTGTCATTCCATACAACTTACCACCCTGGATGTGCATGGACCAACCCAATTTCATGATTGCATTACCGATTCCTGGGAAATACTCAACAAGAAAGGATTTCCATGTATTTATGCAGCCACTGATAGCAGATATGTAGAAGCTCTAGGCCGGTGTGAAAATAGTTGATGTATGCATGCAAGAACCTTTCAATTTGTGCATCACACTTATTTGGCCCAATCATGATTATCCTACATATGGCACTACCTCAGGTCGGAGGACCCAGGGTTATTGTGCATGAGTGCATTGCGATGAGAATCCTTTACGTGAGAAACAGAAAAATAAAATTGGATACATTGGCCGTCGCCGATTCCTCCAGACGACCAGCATATTAGGAAACAAAGAAAAGCATTCGAATACCAAGCCAGCTCCTAGGGCTCGACCAAGGAACTTCATAAGTGAAGAAGTTGATCAGTATTTACAATGTGCTAAGGAGGATTTCAATCCAGGGAAGTACCCACAAAATGCAATTAGAAAGAGAAAGCACACGGTTCATCCCACATGGCACGTGAGGGCAACCTTACATGATCTGCCACACTGGAAGGGTCTTAAGTTACCTCACAACCTGGATGTTATGCACATTGCAAAGAACATATGTGAGAGCACTACTGCAGGATGGTCCAAACGCAACAGTCGAAGCAGAGACCCTTCGGCGAAACTATGTGCGATGCATCAATCACAAACGGCGATGTAATAAGATCGAAAAAAAAGATGCAAAATGTTTGTGATGGCAGCGACATAAAAAACAGTTCATATTAGAGTTGCGTGTGCGATGAGTGGCAAACGGTTAATCTAGAAGAACTGTTTGCGATGATGCAGAACAACAGAAATGGGCAGCTAGATGAGGGTGTGTGCGATATACGACATACAGTTCACTAGGATGAACTGTGTGTGATTAGGCAACACAATGGAAACGGTTCAACTGAACAAGATGTGTGTGATATGCGGCAAACAGTTCAGTAATCAAAAATGTGTGCGAAGACCAATAATAACACAGATGATTGATGCTAATAAGCCGTGTGATTTGCTCTGTCTACAGAAGAATAACATGTATATATATAACTGAAATAAACATCCAATTACGTAAGTGACTATACAGATCATTCGCACACACCTCAATAAACAATTGCATGCATTCTAAACTAAGAGAAACGATCATCTAGTCATCTACTCCTTGTGACGTTGCCGCCACTACTCTGTGGCTCGATCCCTCATTTGGGGCAGGAAGAAGACACTCCCTCTTGTCAACGATCCGCCTGTACATCTCGTAGCTTGTGTATGTTTCCTTGGCCGCGTACTTGATGTGTTGTTCATCCAGTCTCTCATGCTAGACACTGTGCTAGGCCTTCTTGTCCTTCTTGCTCTCATCCTTCATCTTCATGTAGTAGGGGTCAATGATTGCCGAGGCGAGGTCAGCCAGGGAGTTCTGTTTGTTGTTGTCGCCACCCTAGACCTTGTAGTGGTCTTGGATGTTGACAAGATTCTAGCATTTCAAGCCCGAAACCAAGACCGGATGTGTGCTACTACCCCGTCTTGGTCTATTAGTCCCCTTTATATTCTTTGCCATACTTTGCCCTTAAATTCAACCAACAAAATGTTAATGCATGTTATAAAAGTAATATAATTGGAAACTATGTTCAAATACGAATCCAACGATATAATATTTGGCGTCATGCATTCGTATTTTATTAGTTAAATCCTACTTATAAACTAGGACAGGGGTATAGTAGGTAATTAAATCACAAACGTTTTTTATTAACAGTATGTGTACGTGGCCTTTCGTCCTCCTCTCGCACGTCTTTTCACCCCGCTGCCACAGACGGCTTACATCGCAAGCTTGCGCAGCGCGCGGGGGCGTTCTTTTGGCCAAACGGTGGCTCAAAGTGGTGCCAATGAATCGTCGGTGAGCTCGTTCCCGCGCAACCTCGGAGGTTCCCGCGCAAGCTTCCCGCCTGACTCAGTGAAATCCCCCAAAATCCCAATGCTTATCAGCCTGCTATATAAACCCTCACGGCCGGCGAGTCCTCCGTGGTATTTTCCCCTCCCTCCCTGTAGCTTATCTTGTCTGCTCCTCCCACAATCGCCAATGGCACCGGTCCATTGTCGTCGCTCAGCCACTCCGCCGCCATCAGAGGACAGCTCCATCTGGGAGGCTACACCGCAGCGGCGGCGCAGTCCCCGACTTAGTGTAGTGCGCGTGGCATCCCTGTTGGGTGTACGCAGAACACCCACAACACGCTGCCCGTCGGCAGCTGTTGCCAGCTGCAGTTGCCGCCACCACACCGTCTGTCACCGTGGCCGCCACACCACCATCGAAAGCCAGGGCCATCGCCCACTCCGTCATCGCGGCCCGAAGGCTGGAGGTGGCCATCATGGCCACCACCCCACTGCCGGCCACCGTGGCCATCACCCGCTCCACTACCGCGGCCCAAAGGCGGGGGGTGGTCGTGGCCGCCACCCCATCATCGGCCGCCGTGGCCGCCTGCCCGCCATCGACCGTCGGGGTCATCACCCACTCCGCCACTGCCGCCCGAAGGCGGGAGGCGGAGGTGGAGGCCCGCACGTGCGTCAGCGACCTTGCGCGCTACACCGAGTTCCTGCGGGAGGAGGAGGAGCGCCTCGTCGAGCACGCAAAGAGCATTACCGCCACCGTGGCCGCAGGACACGCCGCTGCAGAGGCGAGGAATCATGAGATCTACAAAGAGAACCACGGCTTTGAGAGGGGTCGTCTGGAGCGGCAAAGGGCGTTCGAGGTGAGCGTCACTTAAGGTGCAGCAGTGGCAGGCACCGTATTGCAGTTGTCCAGCTCGTTCGTAGGCTCCTCCTCCTCTGCCTCTTACCGAGCGTGCTCGGCAGAGGAGAGGCTGCCAGAAGTAGTACAAACCCCTCCTAGTAGTAGCATTTAGGGGCTATTTTGTTCAGTCCATCTGAATATAGATGTGGTGAAACTATACAACGTACTTAAAATTAGCTACTATATATAGTTGAACTAGCTATTTCAGTACGTGGTTGGCAACAATTAGGGAAATTTTTTGGTCTGTTCAGCTATCGAGTTGAACTGTTTGTATGAAGAACGACTGCTTAGTCTATGAATGAAATCTATGCTTAATTACTGAATTTTAGTTGCAAAAATAAAATAGTGCTGGTGATTTTTAGCTGCATGTTTTGACAAATCGCAGTGTTACAAGGTTGACAAATGGCAATGTTACTAGATCAACAAATGTCAATCTTTCCAGTTTGACAAATGGCAATATACCCAATATGACAAATGCAAATCTTACCAAATTGTATGTACGTGGTTGCACCCGGGTCATCCAAAACAACCGTTTGCGTTGAAGGGATGTACAAATCCTGCTCGGCACATTTTCTCTTGGCTTAGTGCCGAAGTCTGGCTTTGCATACCTTATTCAATCTGAACGTTTTGTGTTGAAGAGATGCACAAATCCTACGCTGCGAATTTTCCTTCGACTTAAGGGGTAAGACCATAGCTCTCACTTTCCATACGGTGTTCTATCTAAAATGTTTGAGATCAAGAGCTGCACAAATCCTCCTCGGCACATTTTCCCTTGGCTTCCTGGGAAAGCTGTCGGTTTGCATACGGGTGTTCTAACTAATACGTGTGCGATGAGTGTTTTAAATTTAAAAACCATTGACGTTTTTTTCAAAATAAAATCATTTGATAAGTCTGTACATTAAGAGAGAAAACACAAGTTCATTCAAACCATATCTTTCATTCAGTCACACCGCGAATTTACATTCATATGATCGAGATACAGTATTAAACCCAGAAAAGACTATTTCCGGCAGAGGCGCAGGCGGCGTGCCGCGCCGTGTTGTTGTCCTCTGGGATGCCGTTGTTGAAATCTTCAAGGCAGCACATAATGTTCTTCACTTGGAAATCAAATATCATGTCGTCGCGCGATCGACGGGCGGGGCGCGGGAGGACGACAACTGGCAGCGCTGTGAGGTAGCGGTCGACGGCGGCGTTCCATGCCGCTGAGGGGGGCGCGCGCACGGGCACGGGCGTGGCGGGTGCATGCAAACGCATGGGGACCGGCACCGCGGTGGGTGGAGGGGCGCGCACAGGCACAGGCATGGCGCTGGCATGCACACAAGCTCGTGCGGGTCCGCGGAGACCTCGCTGACGCCCGCGGCTTCCAGCTCTGCGATAGTGCTCAGCGACCAGCCTGTCAATGCTACGGGGATGGTCTCTGACGTGGGCGCGGGGATGGGAGCTGGGACAGGCACGGGCACGGGGGCAGCACCCGCCGCGGCCAGCTCGTTCAGGGCCATGTCCATGAAGCCCCATTCCTCCTTATTTTCTATCTCCTCCGTCTCGTAGTCGACTTCACAAAACTTGAAGACTAGTGGTAGATGATCCTTCTGCACCATGGCATTGGTGGAGGTCCGCTGGGGAGAGGGGAATGGGAGGCGAACAGGAAGGCCGCCCGTATTAAACAGCGGCTCGGGTGCCATTAATGGAGAGGATGCGAGCAAGGCTTGCGGCCATGCAAGTCATAGGGCTCGCCTCCCAGTGAGCCTGCGCAGCATACAACTTGCACGCTTCTCGGTGAGCCTGCACATTGGAGGACAACTTGCATGCCTCTCGGTCAGCGAGCACGCCGGACTGCACTCGCACGCCTCCCGTTCAGTCAAGCAGCTGTCTGCACGGCACCTCCTATAGCCATTAAAACCAAGGCACGTGGTGTCACGTGCATGGTTAACAGAACGCACACGATTTAAATTATAAAAGCGTTTGAGATATTAAAGTGGCAGCTATTTTTTCAAAATGCATTTTTAGTTGTTATTTGAGTGCGCCTTCTCTCAAAATGGACACGAAAATACCACAACATGTCAGGTGCCATTCCATGATAGCATGCCAAGTTTCATGATTTCAGACGATTTTTGGATTTACTAGAATTTAAAAACAAAGTATCTCAATGTTTTGCCGGCAATCAACAGTGCCCTGGTGTTTGAAATTCATTCCCATTTCTTGGATGGGACCTAAGCATGCACCCAAGGACATACATTTCAAATGTCAGCTTGTTTTTCTACACTAGAGCATGTGCATGTAGTTCAAATTTGAATTATGCACATAAAATGCCTAGCAAACCCAGTTAATGTATAAAAATGTCCAAGCGAACCCCGAAAAATCCAAAAAATTGACACAACACTCCTGTCGTTCTTTGACACTAGAAAAATTTTGAAAGCAAGAAGAGGCAACAGAAATCATTTCGTCCCCAAGGGTGGCATGTTTCCTACCGAAACCATCAGGCTAGTTGTGAGAAGCTCTGGTTTGCGAGAACCTTATACCCAAACCTGCCCCAAATGGGACAAAATTTTCACCACAGCATGTTCACGCCGCTCCATGATAGCATGTCAAGTTTCATGAACTTCAGACGAGTTTTGGCTTTACTGGAATTTAAAAATCATGTATCTCAATGTTTGCGGCCGAGCGACGGTGGCAAAGTGTTTGACATTCATTCCCATTTCTTGCATGGGACCTAAGCATGCAGCCAAGGACACATATTTGATTTTTCAAACAATTTACATGCACTGGAGCATGTGCCTGTAGTTCCAATTTGAATTCTCACCACTTCAGGATGCTGCTAACGTGACACTACGATCAGAGACCCTTCGACGAAACTGTGTGTGATGCCATAATCACAAACAGTGGTAAAAAACCGTCAAGAAAGGTGCAAAACGTTTGCGATGGAGGATGCATCAAACATGGTTCAGATTTTAGTTGCGTGTGCGATGCAGGGCATACAGTTGAGCTCAATTAACTGTTTGCGATGAGGAGGTACAAAAGAAACGGGTAGCCAGATGAAGGTGTGTGCGATGTAGAGCATACGGTTCAATCGGATGAACTATTTGTGATTAGGGAACACAAAAGAAATGGTCAGCCAGATCAAAGGTGTGTGCGATATATGGCATGCGGTTCACTCCTATGAACTGTTTGCGCTGAGACATGAGAACAGAAACGGTTCAAATGAACAAGATGTGTGTGATACGAGGCAAATAGGTCTGTAATCAGAAACATGTGCGAAGATCGATAACAACATAGAGGATTACTGCCACCAATCTGTCGGGGATATACCCCGCGGTATGACCCGGCTGGAGTTGTAAACCGGCTGGGACTTGGTAAACCGGCGGATGGTAAACCGGCGGATGGTAAACCGGCGGAGAGTTAAGACAGAGAGTCAAGACAGATGGCTAAGACAGACGGTAAACCGGCTGGTGGTAAACCGGCAGACAATGGTAAACCGGCAGACAATGTTAAACCGGCGGACAATATTAAACCGGCAGACAATGTTAAACCGGCAGACAATGTTAAACCGTCAGACAATGTTAAACCGGCAAATAGTGATAACTTGGTTGTCAGGGGTTATGAAGCCCGAGACGTTATGAAGCCCAAGATGTTAAGAAGCCCATGAAGATAAGTTAGAATAGTTAAGTCTTAAGTCCAAGTTGTACTCTATATGTAACCCGCTTCTTCAACATATATAAGGAGGGGTAGGGCTCCCCAAAGAGGGACAAGCTACAAGCAAGAAGAAACAATCTTAGGGCTAGACACATAGAGGAGAGCCGGTTTACGACGGCTCCCTCGTGATGATAATGAGACCTAGCCTCAAACAACATGTAGGGTTTTTACCGGATGATGATTCCGGGGCCCGAAGCTGTCTAAATCCCCGCCTTGTGTTGCGTCTCTCGATTCCGCTCAACCCCTCTCCAGCTACCACATAGATGCGTTGGCCTTGCCACTAAGTCCTGACACTAAGGACATCTGCCGTGACAAAACCACGACAGTTGGCGCCCACCGTGGGGCTCGCGCATGATGGTGTTGAGTTCTTGGAGGGATCTCTCTGAAGGATTCGGAAGCTCGCAAATATCTGGATCAGAAGGAATTCGCATGGAAGGATTCGAATTAAATATGAGTTTATTAGGTTGAAATTGCCATACAACCCGGCGAAGAAAACCTTGTGGAACATGTCTCGAGGTTAACCCGACGGAAAGCTAGGGTTTGTCACTGCCGCACGTGTTTGTGGCGATCGGTCGATGGATCAATGACTGCTGCTGGTACAGGTTCGAGACTAATTGGAAGTAGATCAACTACTGCTGATGGTATTTGTCCGGCTTTAAAAAAAAGGGAAGGGAGACAGCCCACGATCTGAAAGCGTTTTCCGCCATCGAGCCACTGCCGCTTCAACATTATCCGGATTGCCATCTTGCCCCTGTGGGAGTCTAGCGTTGAGCGGCGCCACGTAAAGCAGAGCTGGTAATGTTCATCGTGTTAAGATCAGAGTCATGATTAAGCTTCAGAGCGACTAATGGGCAACCACATCTGTTTGTACAAGCCAATATTAGCAGTCGTACTACTTCAATTAGTACTCTGCCGTGTGATGGCCAAGTTGATCCACAACTCCAAGTATTTTATTAGCCCGGAATTGCTATCGGGGGAGGCGATTAGATCAGATCTGCCTTTGCAAGTTCATATACACACAAAAAAAGGAGAAAAAGGGGGCTACGACCCGGAAAAGGACTGGGGCGTTGACCCGGATTCCTCTGGATCATTCCCTCGAAAAGCAGTCAAAACGGCGACGTAAGCGCCGCTCAAAGTCCCGCCTCGACAAAGACAACAGCCATACAGACCCAGCCATAGAGCAGGGCGAACCGATGGACGACGAACGTGCTATCGAGCAACCGTCCGAACAGGACAACCTGGATAGACAACCCGTCCCCGACAAAGATAACAGTCCGGACGATCTCACGCCGGACAAGTTGCTGGAGCAGACGAACCTCCACAAAAGGCTCGTCGCCACTGCACGTAGCCTGAAAAAGCAGAAGCGGAAGCTCAAAACAGCGGAAGATGCACTCAGAATCAGATGGGGCAAAGTACTCAACACCGCAGACAAATACGGCGACAGTTGCCGAACAAAGAGCTACCCAAAGCGAGAACTACTGCCCGGATTTGATGAGGAGGCCGTAGAGCCCCAGCAATCAAGAAACAAGGAGGCCACCCGGTCGGACGGACGACCCCATGGCAAACATAGAGAGGCAAACGGCGCCGCACACAAGCCGGCACGCGATCCGCACAGGGATTCGCATCAAAAAGATGGACCAGTTAGATCTATCTACGGGCCAAGAAAGCAAGCTCTAGCAAGCAATACAACACATCAAGTATCCGAACATCACGGTACACCTAAATATAGGGGTGCCGCACACCCCCTATGTTTCACCGATGAGGTGCTGGATTATGAATTTCCAGCGGGATTCAAGCCCGTAACACATAGAGGCATACGACGGAACAACAGACCCTGGAGTCTGGATTGAGGATTACATCCTCCACATACACATGGCTAGAGGAGATGATCTCCACGCCATAAAATACTTACCCCTCAAGCTCAAAGGGCCAGCCCGGCATTGGCTTAAAAGCCTTCCCGAAAACACCATTGGAAGTTGGGAGGAGCTCGAGGATGCTTTTCGGGCAAATTTTCAAGGGACCTATGTCCGACCTCCGGATGTCAACGATTTAAGTCACATAACTCAACAACCCGGAGAGTCAGCCCAGAAATTCTGGAACAGATTCCTTACTAAAAAGAATCAAATAGTCGACTGTCCGGACGCCGAAGCCTTAGCAGCTTTCAAACATAACGTCCGAGACGAATGGCTCGCCAGACACCTCGGCCAAGAAAAGCCAAGAACAATGGCCGCATTAACAAGCCTCATGACCCGCTTTTGCGCGGGAGAGGATAGCTGGCTGGCAAGATGCAGTACCAGCGACCCAAGTACATCCGAAGTCAGGGATGGAAACGGGAAACCACGACGCAACAAGGACCAGCGTTGGACCAAGGGAAACAACCTGAAGAGCACGACAGTCAACACCGGATTCAAAAGCTCTCGGCAGAATCATAAAAAGCTGCCCCTTAAGGATAACAGGGACGAGCTATCTAACTTAAACAAAATCTTGGACAAGATATGCCAAATCCACAGTACTCTCGGGAAGCCTGCAAACCATACCCACAGAGATTGTTGGGTCTTCAAGCAGTCCGGCAAACTCAACACCGAACACAAGGGGCTCGACACACCAAGCGAGGTCGATGACGAACCCCACAAGCAGAGCACCGGAAAACAAAAGAATTTCCCACAAGAAATCAAAATAGTAAACTCACATCACGTGACAAAAGGGAAAAATAGAGCGGCGCCCATAGAGCTACTCGTCATACGGCCTATCCCGGAGGAGTCCGCCACTGGTTGTTAAAACCAATCACCTTCGACCATCAGGATTACTCTAGAAGTATAGGAATGCAGGTTGGACTGCCTTGATATTAGATCCGATAATTGGCAGACTCCAATTTACACAAGTCCTAATGGACGGCGGCAGTGATCTAAACCTGCTATATCAGGACACAATCCGCAAAATGGGGATAGACCTAATCAAATTTGGCCACAGCAACACTTCCTTTCAAGGGGTAATGCCAGGCCCATATGCCCATTGTACGGGCTCCCTATGGCTAGAAGTTGTGTTTGGCTCACCCGACAACTTCCGCCGCGAAAAATTAACCTTCCACCTCGCCCCATTTACAAGTAGCTATCAAGCACTATTGGGACGCGAAGCTTTCGCCCGCTTTAACGCAATACCGCATTATGCATCTCTTACACTTAAAATGCCCGGTCCACGCGGCATCATCTCGTTAAAGGGAAACATCGAGGGTTCCTCGAGTCCGGAAAATTGTGCGGTTGCCTTGACAGCCAAACAATTAACCGGCTTCACCAATACAAGCACTTAGACAGGTCGTCCAAACCCCGGACACGGCTGGACGAGTCCGGCGTAAACATACAAGGGCTTACTAGACGCATACTCCCGTACAAGGGGCTCCACGCATGCACAACAAGAGACAATAAAGCTCAATTTTAGTCATTTTTTGAATTGTACTTTTTTTAATATAACGTACATTTTCACATGATCTTTTTCAACTAAGTTACTCTCTTTTACAGATGAACACCGTGCTACACACGTCCAGGATACGGCACAACGGAGACACAGGCGCAGACGTGTAGTAGGGACCCGTTGCAAGGATTCTTTTCACATTAAGACCCTGCGTAAACCTTTTTTACTGTCTCTTGTTGATACACATCCCCCGGTTTCTTGCTATAACCGAGGAGGAGGCTGGCGTTTTGGCATAGGCCACGTCAGAATTTTGCGCGTACCTGGACACCAGGGGCTTACTACCAAGGGCGTTGTTCAGCCCGTTTTCATAAAGACCGAATACCTTAGGGAGTGTTCGGCGTCTCGAGTTAGGCCTTATATGCATCAGCTCCGAATCATGTCTTTGGTCAAATGTTGGGTTTACCCGGCTCCTGTGTTTTGCTGCCTTACGTTCCGCTCTATCGGCTAATGCGGCACCAGGAGAACTACTGCGATTGTGCCCGGTTCGCCAAAGCGAGCACCTCGAGAGAAAGCCGAAAACTGACTGTCATGATATAGCGTGAGACTAGTCAACCACTCGATGACCCGCTGGAATCTTTAGAATTCCTCCGCATTGACGAAAGGCTGTTTCCCAGTCAGGCACATACGCGCCTCGAATTCGGGTGAGCGCGGTGCCCCTAGGGGCTATATAGTAGCCCCACTGTCGAACTCCTATGGCTAAGTGAAAGTGATAAAGCATTATAGTCCGGTTGCCTAGTTTGCTGCGCTATCACCTCCTTTGTAGGACCAAGACGTTGGATCAAGTGTGAAAAGGCGCTTTCTGCAAACACCCCCGCATTATATGCGTGGGGGCTGAAGCCAAAGACTGCCATCTTTCAGGTTATATACACATATACATTAACGGCCGCACATGAGGTATTTTAATTCTTGAAGGCACAAGTATAAAAAGCTTTTATATTTCATCGAAACATTGTTTCACAATAATTCATGTTATTCGAACATAATATCCTTCGAGCACTGCGTCTCTATTAAACGAGCGCCTTGCAGAACTTCCTGAAAATAGTGCTCGACAGGTACTCGGCTTTCGTCCGAATCTTGGGATGCAACATCGGTGGCCTTCATCTCCGCCCAGTATGTCTTGACACGGGCAAGAGCCATCCACGCACCTTCTATGCATGCTGACCGCCTCATTGCTTTGATATGCGGCACTGCACCAAGGAACTGTTGCACCAAGCCAAAATAACTCTTTGGCTCGGGCCTTTTCGGCCACAAATGAGTCATGACGCTCTTCATGGCAAGTCCAAACAATCTATTCAGCTCCGCCCATTTGGCCAAACGATCTGTTAGTGGAAGTGGACGCTCCGGATTACGGAACTACGACCAAAAAAGCTCTTCCATCTCGTGATCCTTTTGATCTCCAAAGTGTTCGGCTGCGTCCGCGGGACTCGCTGCCAAGTCCAGATAAGCATCCGCCGCATTCCACAGCCGGTCCAACTGAGCATATTTAGGATCCGTAAACTTCCTCCGCAGCAGAAAGGGCTTTCCAGCCGCGATATCTCCGGCCTGACGTAGCTCCTCCTTCATAGCTCTCATCGCAGAGCGAGCATCCTTGGCCTCGGTGGTGGCCTTCTTCAGGTCCTCTTGCTCTGCTCGACCTTCTTTTTCAAGAAGCTCGCAGCGGTTGGTAGCATTCTTCAACTTCACGGCCATCTCGGCCATTTCCTTCTTGCTTCGGCAGTGAGCAGCATGTTCGGCTTTTAGCTCTTCGGCCGCCTTAAGGCAGCCGCATCACTTTTTCTGGCCTGCTCCTTGGCTCGGGCAAGCTCCGCCCGAAGGTTCTCCATGGCAGCGGCACCATCTGCATCAAGCATACATGTTGTAAGGCACGGGCATCAAGCTCCATTACCAGGTGTCCACGGAGAAACTGCATACCTTGTGACTCGTCAAGCCGCTTATTGACAAGGGCGATGTCGGCATCCGCCACGTCAAGTTGCCATTTTAGTTCGGCAAAACCATCAGTCCGGCTAGCCATCGGACGCTCTGCCACCTACATAGGAAGGGCGACATATTATAGCTGGGATTATGATCCTCGGCACGCTGTCATTTTTTATAACGTACCGAGTCTCAGGGGCTACTATCTACACAGGGCGCATCTTATATATGCGGAACCGTCAAAAGGTACATCATTGCACGTACCTCAAAACCCGTCAGTAAACTCCTGGCGGCCTCGTACAACCCGCTTTCCGCGGACGAAATTTTTTCAATCACCGTACCCATCAATGCACGGTGATCCTCTGAGATAGACACTCGCCCGAGCAGATCCTTCAACTCCTCCGACCGTGCACCAGGAGGTGTCGGACTCGTCTGATGGCCTTTTTCGAAGGCCGGACACGGAGGGCTCTGGGGGGCCCTACGACCGCCCTCCGCCCCTGCCGGATTCGGAGAAACCCTCCGTGATGACACCTCAGGATCGTCTGCCTCGCTAGGCGGTACGGCAGGGGGAGGCGTTCCGCTCTCCATCATCTCCGAATGAAGATCCCCTGAAGAGGAGCTCTGCTGAGAAGGGCTGAGATCCGAACTACAAGGTAAAATTTCGGTCATCTTCAGAAATAAAACAGCGATGTCTCTTATTTTAAAACTCCCCTCTCTACTTACGGCTCGCTGGAGGGCTGATTTCCTTGGGGAAATAATGCGGCCGGGGCATCTCCCGGCGCAGGACCCTCTGGTGAAGATTTCTTCCCCCGCTTTGAGGCCTTGGTCTCCGGATCTTCAGAGGCGGTCCTCTTCTCCCCTTGGATGGAGGGAATCTCGATCCCTCCTTTCTTGATAACCTCCTTCACGGAGGCAGTAGCTTCCTTGTTCCCCCCTTCGCCTTCTTCCAAAGGCGCAGCCTCCAGCATCTTGGTTAAGACGGGATCCGGCGTGGTCTCAGGGAGGGGGGGCGGACACCTGGTCAGTTTTACTTTCGCTATCCACTCCTGTTTAAGGGAGAGCTATTTTAAGGGCAAGTTTATGATAAATATACGGATAGCGTGTCCGGGTACGGGACTACTTACTTGAGTATCCGGGCGATTGCAGCTTAGACCTGCGTCCTCGGTCAAGTCCGGACACATTGCTTGTGATCCGAAGAACAGTTTCTACATCTCCACGGGCGTTGCGCCCATAAAATGTTGGAGAGCTCGTGGTCCCTCCGGATTGAACTCCCACAGGAGGAGGGGGTGACGTTTGCAGGGCAGGATGCGACAAATCAGCATGACCAGCGCTACTACGACCAGATTGATCTCTCTCTCTAGGAGGTCTCGAATACGGCCCTGCAACAAGGGCACGTCCTTGGACGGCCCCCAGTCAAGCCCTTTATTGACCCATGACGCCAGCCGCGATGGAGGACCCGAGCGAAAGGCAGGTGGCGCCACCCATTTGGTGCCCCTGGGAGCTGTGATATAAAACCACTCTTGTTGCCATAGACTAAGCTCCTCTTGAAAAGAGCCCTCGGGCCATGGAGCATCAGCATTCTTGCTTATAACAGCCCCTCCGCACTCTGCCTGTTGCCCCTTGATCATCTTCGGCTCCACCTTGAAGGTCTTTAGCCACAATCCGAAGTGAGGGGTAATGCGGAGGAAAGCTTTGCATGCGACGATGAACGATGAGTTGTGGAGGATGGACTCCAGATCCAAGTCGTGAAATTCCAGCCCATAATAAAACATGAGCCCCCTCACGAAGGGGTCCGTCGGGAAGCCTAGCCCCCGAAGGAAGTGAGACGCGAACACCACGCTTTCACCGGGCTTGGGAGTGGGAATAACCTTCCCTTGGGCAGGCAGCCTATGCGAGATTTCGCCGGTTAGATACCTGGCATCTCTTAGCTTTAGTACGTCTTCTTCCGTGACGGAGGAAGGCATCCACCGGCCTTGAAGGTCGGAGCCGGACATCATCGAAGGTCCGAAGCGCCTGAATCTGGAGCTTTGGGTGTTGGAACTCGAGGCGAGGGGCGGATTCGATTGAGATTGAGAAAAAGGAGCGGGGCCTTGGTCTCTTTATAAATAGGTTGAATACCAGGAGCCCTCCCCGTGACCGTTCGGGACTCACCTTCGATAGAGGAGGTGTGCCAACGGGCACGACTGGGTTACCCACGCCCGTATTGATGAGAATCCCGGAATAAGGGGACACGATCTCTGCTTTGAAAAGACGTGCCAAGGAAACCGCCTCGCTAAACGCGCTGAGGTGGGACAGTGAAAACGATTCGAATAAAGGCTTGGACGTGGTGTGATGTCACGCTGCGGAATACGTCAGCAGATTGAGTTTGTGTAAATAGTATTCTCTCTACGGTGGTATGTGGAACTTATTTTGCAGTGCCGGACACTATCCTTGTGTTCAAAATCTTCTATGAAGAATTCGGAGGAGGAACCCGCCTTGCAATGCCGAAGACAATATGCGCGCCGGACTCGTCGTCATTGAAGCCTGGTTCAGGGGCTATTGAGGGAGTCCTGGATTAGGGGGTGTCCGGATAGCCGTACTATGACCTTTGGCCGGACTCCTGGACTATGAAGATACAAGATTGAAGACTTCGTCCCGTGTCCGGATGGGACTTTCCTTGGCGTGGAAGGCAAGCTTGGCGATACGGATATGTAGATCTCCTACCATTGTAACCGACTTTGTGTAACCCTAACCCTCTTCGGTGCTTATATAAACCGGAGGGTTTTAGTCCGTAGGACGAACAACAATCATACCATAGGCTAGCTTCTTGGGTTTAGCCTCTCTGATCTCGTGGTAGATCTACTCTTGTACTACCCATGTCATCAATATTAATCAAGCAGGAGTAGGGTTTTACCTCCATTGAGAGGGCCCGAACCTGGGTAAAAACATCGTGTCCCTTGTCTCTTCTTACCATCCGCCTAGACGCACAGTTCGGGACACCCTACCCGAGATCTGCCGGTTTTGACACCAACAGCGGTCCTCGAGGCTGGTCCCTCCAAGCGCCCTCGCGAGGTTGGTCGTGCCAGCCGTCCTCAAGAGGCTGGTCGCGCCACTCCTGGCGCGGACCGTGGTCGTCCCATTGTCCTCCTGTTCGGCCTCCTCCACAGTCGTAGCCTCAGTCGTTGTGGTCGGGGCACCGGCTGAAGCACCCGTCACGGATGGCCCTGAACTCCTGGCAATCGCTGGTGTTGCGGCTGTGCATGTTGTGGAAGGCGCAGAATGGGACGCTACCCCTGGATGACTCTGGGTGGTCGTGGCCGCGCTTCACCTTAGGCTCGGCCATGAGCACGGCTGCTCCCTTGCGCTTCACGTCCTTGGCCTAGGACTTCTTGTATTCTATGTCTGGTGCTGGGAGCTCGACGAGGGAGAGGCGCCCTTCCTCGGCCCTCGCGCACTTGGTCGCTAGGATGAACAGCTCTAAGGTCGTGCACACGTCTTCGTGGATGGCGAGCTCCTCCTTAATCTTGACATCACGGACGCCGTCAGAGAACGCGGAGATGATGGCCTCGTTCGTCACCTTGGGGATCTTGAGGCAGACGCTGTTGAAGCGCTGGATGTACTTCTGTAGGGTATCTGTGGGTTGCTGCTTGATGCGCCGCAGGTCGCCCGCGGCCGGCCGGCAGTCGCGAGTGCCCTGGAAGTTGGCGACGAAACGCTCGCGCATCTCGCCCCAGGGGAGATCGATCCCATGGGCAGGTTCAAGAGCCACGAGCGTGCACCATCTTTAAGGGCCACGGGGAACCAGTTCGCCATGACCTTCTCATCGCTGTTGGCCGCCTTGATGCTCAGCTCGTAGAGCTGCAGGAACTTCGCAGGTCGGGCTTGAACTTCCCGGGCCAGATGACGCTGCGCAGCTCGCGGGTGAAGGTGCGTCAGCCTGCTGTAGTCACTGGAGCTCGCTGCGGAGGCGGACCCTGGTCTTGGTATCCATGCACAGCCGCCACAGGCGGTGCATGGTCTTGATGCAGTGGCGCAGGGAGTGCAGTACCGTCTTGCCGTGGCCGAGGGACCTCATGGCAGCTTCCTAGTTCATATGCGGGAGATCACGTCATGGGGCCACGCGTCTTGGCGCGAGGGCGACGTCTTGACATGGTGGTAGTGGAGGCGCTCCGTGGGCTACGTTTCCTGCTGCAGGAGGCGGCCGAGGCAGCGAGAGAGAGGCGCAGGAGAGCCACCAGCGGCACTAACGAGCTCGGCGATGCGGTCTAGCCACTCCTCATAGAGGTCGTCGACTGGACGGTAGCGTAGGAGCTCGCGTGTCGTGAGCAGCACGGCCTGCACGTCCACGGGCCCGCGACGAGCGTGAGACAGCAAGCCTGCCGGAGTCAGCGACGGGGTGGTTGTGCATCCGTCCTGCCGCACTAAGGGGTGCAGCGACGAGGCTTGCTGCTCGGGTGCTGCCGGGCCGGTGGCGGCGTTGGCAGCAGGTGATGGCGAATGACGGGGAGGCCCGCCAGTGGGAGCCGTCTGGGCGACACGGGCAGCAAGGGTGGCCCAGCGCTCAGCGCGACCTCGGCGAGCATCGGCCATGGAACTGGTGGGATGGAGGATTCTGGATCGACAAAGAGAAAGCTTCAGCGCACCCCTACCTGGCGCGGCAAATGTCGGATTACGGGTTCTGGCAAACCGTTGAGGTTCGAACACTGGGGTGCGCACAAAGATCTCTCTCTCCCTAGCTCGCTCGCTCAATGATCCACAGCCTAGCTCGTCGAACTCGGAGAACACGGGACACGAGGGTTTATACTGGTTCGGGCCACTGTTGTGGTGTAATACCCTACTCCAGTGTGGTATGGTGGATTTCCTTGTCGGCTGGGAATGAACAAGTACAAGGGAAGAATAGCCTCGGGAGGAGAGGTGTTCTTGGGCTCGGTGAGCTGATGAGTGCTAGGGTGGTCCAAATGATCCGTGCCCGACTATGGCGGTGGCTAGTCCTATTTATAGAGGCCAGGGTCCTCTTCCCAAATATTAGGAGGGAAGGGATCCCACAACGGCCAAGTTTGAAGGGGGACAACTAGTACAAGCTATCCTGACAAAAGTAGTTTTCGCCTGCCAAAGGCTCTGGTGGTGATGCCATCCTGGGCTCCATGATGACCTCCATCCTGCCGTCCTGCTGGTCTTAGTCTTGTTGCACCGATATGGAAACCTTTGCGTGACGCCTCGGGACTCCTCGCCTGCGCCTACCTCTTTAGCACCAAAGAGGAAATGGTACTCTGCACTCACTGGCCCCCTCCTGGTGCCTGCCTAGAAAGGCTGCCCCTCATGAGGTTCTCCTTACATTGATACCTCCGCTCCTCGCGAGCCAGCCTAGAAAGGCTGCCCTTGAGGAGGTCTTGTGCCGTCCGCCTCGCAAGGCTTGGCCCCTCGCGAGGGTCTTGAGTGTTTGCTGATGAAGATGGGCCGTATCAGGCCGCTGGGTGAGCCACGCCTGGGCCGCAGGCAGGCAAGTCTGGGGACCCCTGTTCCCAGAACGCCGACAGTTTGCCAGTGTAGCTTACCCACCTATGTGCATACCCAGGCCGCCCTGAGTTTCTTAGATGACGCCTGCCAAAGGCCCCCTTTCCCACAGATCCCCATCCCCATCCCCCACTCCAGAGCGTCGCAGCTTAAGCCCGGCTACGCTTCCCGTGGAGCTCGAGGAGCGACTGGCCCAAAAGAGGTGTATGGCGGTCTCTTCGCCCAACGTTGCCGAGGAAGCTGACGACCATTACTGGTGGCAGGCACTCAAGCAGCAGGCTAGAGTATGCGGGCATGTCTCGGCCGCCAACTACGACATCGAGGTCATCGACAGCGATGGCCTGAGTCGGGCTATGTCACAGGTTAAGTGGCCCACCCACAACCCCTCGGGTTCAACCACCGTCGATCTCATCCATGGCCCCGCCGCTGATCTCCTATGGCTCGCTGTCAATAATTTGCCATTCTACATCGCCATCAAGCCCCTTTTGTTATTTCTGAAGGACACATTCTACGACGCTGGCTTGGGATCCACAGCTTCCAAGTCAGACCTCATCAACGGTGACCACGAGGAGGGCACCCTCTCCGGCTCTTCCAAGGGGAAAGAGCCCATCTGCTCTTCCAAGGGGAAAGCGCCCGTCTGCGACATCAGGGAGGGCACCCTATAGTTCTGCTCTTCCAAGGGGAAGGAGCCCATCTGTGACAACATGGAACGCATCCAAGGTCTGTGCTCTTCCCACGGGAACGAGCCCATCTGTGACAAGTGAGGAAACACATGATTTGTTTTGCGGTGCCTCTTCACAGGGGGGAACCCATGATTTGTTTTGTCGAGAGTGTAGTGAGAATATGTCCAGTTTTAATTGCTATATCTGGTTGTTTGCAGTATGCCTTGTTTATTCCAGTTGTTCACAATGTGGTGCTCTATATGTGCAGTTATTTACTGTGCAGTACATTTCATCAATCCAGTTTTAAACATACCGATAGGAATGCATATATTTGCTTGCTGTTAAGCCTGTTATAACTAGCATATGCCTCTTTTAAAGTTTTTTGATTCTTTGGTTGTTTGTAGTTAGCATATGTCCAGTTTCAAATGCTATCTTTGGTTGTTCGTAGTATGCCTTGTTTATTCTAGTTATTCACAACATGATGTTCTATATGTGCAAGTATGAACTGTGCAGTTCAATTTCATCAGTACCAATTTCAACAATACCACTATGAATGACTACATTTGGTTGCTGCATCTTGTAGTTAACACGCCTTCCATTTTTATTTAACAATAACCAGTGTACTTAGAACGGCACAATACCAGTTTGAATGACTATGTTTGCTTGTTGTTAAATGTTAGGCCTGTTGCAGTTAGCACACCTTTCCACTTGTTTTGCTTTACTAGCATGCTTAAACTTGCACATTGAGGCTATCTTTTGGAGATTATTTTGTCTGCCATGGATAATTTTGGTTGATGTTTAGCATGTTGTGCTTAACATGCTTCTCGATGTACCTACACAGGACAATTTTGGAAACGACTGTTGTTTTCCATCGAGGTTAGTTTCATCCCATGGCTTATATCTGCTCACTATTCAGGATATCGGTAGCTAGTACCATATAGGCCGGCGGCTGATAAGGGACTAATCGGTGAATTGGAATTTTAACTAAATATATCTGCAACCCATTTATCATTAGGTTAACTAGGTCCATATGTAATATATCCGAGGCTACATAGCAACATGCACTGTACTTAATGTCTTAATATGCAATCCTAGGCTTCATAGCAGCAAGGAAGAGTGTTACATTAATGTTCTAATGATGTCTAGATATACGTAGAAGAGCAGCAGCAACAACAACAACTACACAGCCCTGTTTGGATACTCAACTTAGCTAGAGGTTAGAATTAGTTTCTAGCTCACGACTAACCCTGAACTAACTCCATCCAAAGAGTTGTTTGGATGGCAGGGTTAGATTGACAATAAATGCACTAGGAGAACTAGCACCAATTAGCACCTCTTGGGTTGGATAGTTTTTTGGGTGGGTTATAGATGCAACTAGCTCAAACTAGCCCTCATGTTTAGATATACTTTAGGGCTATTTGAGCCCGAACTAGCTCAAACTAACTGTAACCCATGGATACAGCAACAGTTAATCAGCCGATAATTTGTAAGAATGCACTAAACTCCTTCCGGCCCATAATATAAGATGTTAATTCATCTAATATGTGAGTATATTGGATGTTATAGGATATTCTCTCTGTTTCTAAATATTTGTCTTTTTTAGATATTTCAAATGGACTACCACATACATATGTATATAGACATATTATAAAAGAGTGTTGTACTACATCATTGTGCAATTGATGTTTAGCTTCTAATATTAACTTGGTGCTTGTAGGTACATATGTCATTGGTAAAGATCCGCGCTTCGACCCTTTTTGGGTATGGGGCAATGAGATATCGATGAACCAGCATCAAGTGAGGAAGCTGATAAAGATTGTTAGTAAAATGGGTCCAAAGATGGCAATAATAATATTTGTTTAGAATTTATCCAAGACAATACCGAACTGCAGGATGGTAAGTAAGACTCTGCAGCCTTCTTTTTAGTGCCCATAATGATTTGTGTTAGATGACAATGTCTGAATCTTTTTCCTTTGCAGTGATTGCCAAAGCAGTTTACTCAAGATTACCTCTCAAATTACATGATTGGTGGGCATGCAAAGGTTAAAGTATTTCTACCATAACACGATGATTATCTAGATGTTTACATGAAGACCATGAAGGATGGGCGGTCGGCCATCACAAGGGGTTGTACTAGAGTCATGCGTGCCTTTTGCATGGCCTAGGGCACAATATGGGCATTCCGCTTCACCTTGTTTAGTAACCAAAATATATTTTGCATCTTTCTTTACCATCTTTAATAGTACAAGTATACAACTGTGGTTCATCATTCTTTATTTGGTTCTTATGTAATTCTTGAACATATGTACCTATGAATCGAATAATGCATTAGTTGTTTGAACCTGATGGATATGAATAAAGCTATAGAATACATTCAAATTCAAATTCAAATCCAAATCCGGTAAATTAAATTATGGTGAAATTACGCTCTTCGGGTTGTTACGGCACACGCGGTTGGTAAAACACAAACGTTTGCGATATGCACCATAATCTGAGATGGTTCACACAGAGGAAACGTGTGCAAGCATTCACACATTTGCCATTTGCAAAGCGTGTGCGATGTCAGACAATATCACAAATGGTGCGGGCAAACTAAACGTTTTTGTTAGTTGCCTTATCATACACGATTCGCAACCATGAACTATTTCTGATGAAGTATGCATCATAAACGTTGCACCACAGAATAGCGTGTGCGATAGTTGTTGTGTACGACGATGTTATGATGGTCCAACGTTTCGTAATCCTGTCCGACACTCGTATGACGATTAACTAATCTTCTTAACAGTGAACAGTTTGTGAGGGGCCGCGTGTCGGAGTAAATGACCACAGGTAGCCTAGCCGGCTCCCCCTGGGGCTTTTGAAAAAATTACAAGCCAATCAAGCCATCCAACATCCAAGACGCTGGGCCCCCTTCCCCGGCCGGCTGTCGCTCAGGCCGACTGTCAGGAGGCGGCCCGGCCCCAAGACCTACAGGCAGAAGGCCTCAAGAGGGTCGGCTTCCAATGAGCCGGCTACCAGTGGGCCGACTCCACATAGCCGGCCACGAGAAGGCCGCCTCCGAGAAGCCGGCCACCCCGCAGGCGGCCAAGGCTGCACCCTCAGAATCTACACCCACATAACAGTGATGAGACGGTGCGTGGCTACAGTGAAGCCTGCCATCCCCGCATCCCGTAACGCGCGTGGCTACAGTACGCTGTACGGGGCAGCCACCACCCGTCCGGCGCGGCACTGTTGCCATGCTGACCATGACATCGCGCACGACGGGCTGTCAGTACGACGAGCAGGCGGCGGGCCCCTCTGGTCAGAGAGATGCCCGAAGGCGGCTCGGCCTCCCCTTGTCGGCCTGAAACATGGCCGGCTAGCTCCCTCCCTCGAAGGAAGCGCCTCATTAAGGAGACAAGACGAGGTGAGGCTACAGTGATCGCCGCCAAGGTGGCGGCACTGTAGCCATGCTTACCTCGACAAAGCCCTCGCCATCGTGGTTGAAGCAACAAATAACCAGCCCTGCACAAGGCCCTCAACGGTGGGGCCAGCTTGTCGACCAGGAAGCCGGCAGCCGGCGGGACCCACCAGTCGGCGGGCCCCAGCGGCCGGCGGAGAAGCCGGCGAACGAAGACATTGACGGCTAGGGCCCACGTCTAGCCGGATTACCATTGTACCCCTGGGGGGTAGGCCTATATAAACCCCCCAGGGCACCCATGCAAAGGGTTGATCTCTTAGAGTTTTAGACACCACATAGAGGGAAGAGAAGAGCTAGCCGTGCCCTTCTTCTTCCTCTCACCGAATAGCTCAAGGAGCCTCTTGTAGCAACTTGTTCATCTAGTGATCATGCGGAGACCCCGCAGAGCAGCAGTAGGGGTGTTATCTCCACGGAGAGCCCCGAAGCTGGGTAAGATTCGCCGACGTGCATGTCTTTCCATCATCCCATTTCCAGGCACCGGCGACGTCTCTTATTGGCTCCCACTATGATTAGCCACCCGTTGGCATATGTCGCACCTACCACCCGACATTTGGTACCACCATGGGGCGAGGTGCACCGTCGTCCGGAGACCTGTTCTTGACGGGAACCCTCTTCCTCCCCCGCGGGCGCAGCCAGCCGGCACGCCCGATGGCGCTTGCCCCGACGCGCTGCAAGGCGTCGCTGACGCCTGCACGGTGAGCTGCCTCGCCGACCTTCTTGGCAAGGCTCGCATCTCCGACGAGCCCGCATCCGACGCGGGCACCGGCTGCCTCGAGAGCCACCTCGTCAGCCTCCTCGACCAACTCCACGTCTCCAGCGAGCCCGCTGTGGACTTGGACTCGGTTGGCTCCACCGACCCGATGCTTGTTGACTCCTACACGGCATCGCTCGACGCCTTCCCCACCAATGTCGTGATCTTCGACGACCCGCTCCCCCAAGCCGACAGCTGTGGCAGCGCCATCACCGAGGTGCTGGTCATCAGTCATGGCGGCCCCTCGGGCGAGAATGCCCACGACGCCTGCAAGCGGCGCCGCACGACCTGTCCGCCCCTCTCCCGGCTGACGCCGACGCCGAGGCGCTGGAGGCACGCCGCCTCGCCCTCCACGCGGAGGGCCGGAGGATAGCCTCCCTGAGACGCCTCACCGAGGCCCACCAGCGCGAAGTCGACCGCGCCGCCTTCGGCACACCGCCTCCCGAAGGGCCGAGCCGACTCGGCATTGTCAAGAAACGCGGCGCGGCCATCACCGACATGCTGGGAGTGGACCGCCGCGTCTATGCCACGCCCCTCGAGAACCTGCGCACCGCCCAGGCGGCCGTAGAAGAGCTGAACGGGCTAGGGCCCGACGAGCTTCCCTACATGGCTAGGCGCATCAAGCAACTGATCAGCGTGGCCGCAGGGCGGCAAGAAGACGGCGCCCGCGCCGAAAGCCCTCCCCCGCACCGAGAGCACGGCGCAACGTCACGCACGCCGACTGTGGGCAACGCCCTCGCACGGCAAGAAAAGGAGCCGCCTGCCAGCCGCAGCCGAACCCGGATCTCCATCGAGCGCGACGCAGAAGGCCGCCCTCGAGCCGTGGAACGGCAAGGCAACCCGCCCCCTCCTCCACCACGGAGGGAAAGATATCCCACCCCGCCGCCTGTCACACATCCGACTCTCAGCGGCCGACTAGGCCGCCGTGAAGGAGTCGGCGAGAACAACGCCTGCCACCGGATCGATCGCCTGGCGCGATCCCTGGTGTTAGAAGAAGAAGATGATGTCGGGCCGCCCTGCTTCGGCCCCCGCATCCGCAATGAGCCCTTTCCTAAAGGATTCTCGCTCCCAAGAGACACGCCCAAGTATAACGGCTCTGTGAAGCCGGAGGATTGGCTGATCGACTACTCGACCGCGGTCAGCATAGCGAACGGCAATAGGCGCGTTGCCGTGAAATATGTGCCCCTCATGCTTCAAGGCATGGCGCGAACCTGGCTAAACAGCCTCAAGCCGTACAGCATCAACAGCTGGCTAGACTTCACCGAAGCCTTCATCCGCAACTTCACCAGCACCTACAAGCGGGCTCCCAAGCCGAGGCAACTCTCCTTGTGCGTACAAGGACCCACCGAGTCGACTCGCGACTACCTCACGCATTGGGCCGAGCTCTGCAACTCCTTCGAAGGGGTGCACGAGGTTCAAGCCATAGAGTACTTCACCGCCGAGTGCCGAGAAGGCACCCTCCTCAAGCACAAGCTTCTCTGCAACGAGCCGGCTACCCTCGACGAGCTACTAGTCATAGCCGACAAGTACGCCACCGCCGACTCCTTGATGAAGACCGAGCTCCGGGTAGACGCCTCCGAGAAGGTGCTCAACCCGGCTCCCAAAACGCCGGCTGGCGACTCTAGCTGACGTCCGTACCAGAACGACAACGAGCAAGCAGATGCCCTGGCACGGATAGGCTCAACCCGACAAGCTATACAAACCGGGGTCTCTCTCCAACGCCTCCTCAAGCCATCTATCAAGTCGTCTCCAGAAGCTGACTCCATCTTCGTGCCGCCTAACCCCGACGCAGCCGGATCCAGCTTGGGGAGCCAAGCAGGCGGCCCGGGGACTTCGATAGGCGGCTCGGGGACTGCCATAGTCGCACCCAGCCCGGGGACTTCAGAACCCGACCCGGGGACTACGGTAGTCGGCCCGGGGACTGCATCAACACCACAGGCGGTGGCCAGCTCCAGCTCTTCACCGCCCAGCCCACCCGCCCTGGTTGCAGTAGCCGTGTTGGCTATAGAAGAAGTCACAGCTCCATCATGGGCTCAGCCCATCCTCAACTTCCTGGTAAACAGAGAACTGCCGACTGACGAGATTGCGGCAAGACAAGTCCAACGCCGAGCTGGAGCATATACAATTGCCAACAGAGAGCTCATCAGATGCAGTGTCACTGGAGTCTTCCAGCACTGCGTCGAGCCAGAGAAGGGCATAGCAATCCTCAAGGACATTCAGCAAGGCGAATGCGGCCACCACGCAGCCTCAAGATCCCTTGTTGCCAAAGCGTTCCGCCATGGATTCTTTTGGCCGACTGCCTTGGACGATGCCAAGGAGTTGGTCAAACACTGCAAAGGCTGCCAAGTCTTCAGCTCCAAGCAACACCTGCCGGCTTTAGAACTCAAGACCATTCCCCTTACCTGGCCTTTTGCCGTCTGGGGACTGGACATGGTGGGCCCATTCAAGACGGCGCGCGGCGGCATGACACACTTGCTTGTCGCCGTGGATAAATTTACGAAGTGGATCGAAGCAAAGCCGATTAAGAAGCTGAACGGGCCGACTGCCGTGACATTCATCACAGACATTACTACTCGGTACGGCATGCCACACAGCATCATCACCGACAACGGCACGAATTTTGCCAAGGGAGCATTGGCACGTTTCTGCACGACGCAGGTTATCCGGCTGGACCTAGCGTCCGTTGCCCACCCGCAGTCAAACGGCCAAGTTGAGCGAGCCAACGGCCTCATCCTTTCCGGCATCAAGCCCCGGCTGGTCGTGCAGTTGGAGCGCTCGGCCGGCTGTTGGCTCGACGAGCTGCTGGCCGTCCTGTGGAGTCTGTGCACTACCCCAAACAAGTCAACCGGCTTCACCCCTTTCTTCCTTGTATATGGCGCCGAGGCTGTCATCCCAACCAACATCGAGTTCGACTCGCCTCGGGTGACCATGTACACGGAAGCAGAGGCCAAAGAAGCACGAGAAGACGGTGTTGACCTGCTGGAAGAAAGTCAGCTGATAGCCCTCAGCTGGTCTGCCATCTACCAGCAGGGTTTGCACCGCTACCATAGCCGGAAGGTCAAGCCAAGATCCTTTCAAGAGGGCGACCTTGTGCTCCGGCTGATCCAGCGAACAGCCGGCCATCATAAGCTCTCAGCCCCTTGGGAAGGTCCCTTCGTCATCAGCAGAGCATTGGGAAACGACTCCTACTACCTAATCGACGCACAGAAGCCAAAGGCACGAAAGAGAGATGATTCCGGCAAGGAGTCAGAACGACCATGGAATGCCAACCTCCTCCGAAGATTTTACAGTTAAAATGCAGTATGTATCACGCTACCTTTTGTACTAAGTATGAGACAATGGGCCCCCCGAGGAGCACTCGGGGACTGCCACCTTTTATCTATGAATGACGAGTATCATGCTTATGATTTTGTCATTACACTTTTTTTCCTCGTCTGGCACCATTTCGACTAGTCGGCCCGGGGACTGGCCGCCTTGAGTTATATTCAAAGTTCCACCTGCAGTCAGACAAGTAGTGTGCCGGCACCCAAGCCCTCTCTTGCCAAAAGCCGCAGCTCGAAGAACCGACTGTCCGGCTGGCAAGAGTCAAAGGCAGGAAAGGATGCCCACACGAAAAACTTCAAAGGACTAACGAACTTATATAACAAAAGCCGGATTCCTCCCATTGCCGACCAGCTACCAGAGTAGCCGGCCGGCTGGCTTACCATTCCACCCTGCCACAATCCAACAAAGCTCAAGTACTTGCCTTCCCGCAAATAGCCAAGTTCCTCCCCAGCCACAGACTGCAGAGCAGCTATTCGGCTGGGAAGGCGGCAATTAAGGGAAGGCGGCCAAGGAAACAACCTAAGGATAAAAAGCAAATTCGAATGGAAGCCGAACACATGCATAATTATATTTACACAAAATCCTTCGAAAGGCCGGCATTCAACATAGTCTGAATACACCCCCAGTGGGTGGAACTGGGCAAAGTTAATAAAATTTGTTCAAAGAGCAACAGCAGAAAAGCGAGAGCGGCAGATCAAGCCAACGGAGCAACAGGCGAATCGGGCAGGTCGGCGGAGGCGGCAGTGCTGGCCGGAGGAGTGGCCGGCTGGCGAGTCTCGGCCTGATCATCACCCCTGGCAGGCGGCGCTCGCGCGCCTCGTTGCTGGAGGCACGATCAGGCTGAAGCTGGCTGGTCGCTTCGCCGTCGGGCGCGGCGTCTTCGCCGCCCTCCTCCTCTTCGTCTTCGGCTTCATCGCTGGAAGCAATCTCCTCTGCCGAGTCCTCTCCTTCCGCCGGGTTCAGCCCGAACCATTCCTCCGGCTGGGCGACTCCGCTGTCGTTCACTTCAGGAGCAAAAACGCTGGTGTCGGTGTACTCGGCGATAGCCGAGGCACGCTGGATGATAGCCGGCCGCACCGCCACCAGCTCCTAATCAGCCTCCTGCCTCCAAGTGCTCACCGTGGCGCGGCTTAGCCCAGATACCAGGCCCGACGAACTCCAGCGCCCGCCTGGCGCCGGACCGAGCAGCGAAGCCTTCCAGCCTCAAGCGGCCACTGCAACCTCCACCAATCGGCAGTCCGACCGGGTGCGGGGATCACCGCCAGCCGAGAGCGGCCAACACTTGCGCCCCGACACGCTGAGCCGGCGGAGCATGCGGTGAGCCGGCTGCAGCCGGGCCTGGATCGCCAAAAGTTGCTCCTCAAGCGTCCGCCTGGCGTCTGGTGCGATCTCAACCCCTGCTTGCCGGCGCGTCTCGCGGTGGGCCTTGATGGCTTGGCTGGCAGCGTCGGAGTAGCCGGGGAAGTAATCTGCGTGAAGAACAAGGAAACAACACAAAAATCAGAAGACGAACAAGAGGGCAAGGAGCAAGCAAAGGAGTGAAAAGGGCAAGGCGGCCTACCGTCGATCAGATCCTCCACCCGTCCATAGCCCTCGCTCAGCGCTTGCCTTGCTTCAGCCCAGCCCGCCGCCTCGGTCTCGAACTCAGCCTTAAGGGCAGCCTCGTTGTCCTGCGCCTTCTTTATGGCCGCCTTATGGCTCTCCTCCTGGTCGGCCAGTCTCTTGACCAGGCGGTCGCACTCAGCCTCCTTGGCGCGAAGGGCGGTCTGGGTCCCGCCGAGCTGCTCCCTCAAGTCAGCATTAGCCTCTGCAAGCGTGGAGAAAAAGGAAAAAAGCAATAAGGAAGAAGTCGTCAGGGAATATCCGACCCGGCTGCTCAGCAGCGGACCCAAATCTCGGGGACTACACCCAGTGGGTGCGCTGACGACCGCGCGCGTAGTGAGGAACTCCTGGGTGTACCATTGCAGCAAGCCGGCCTGAGACTGAAGCCGGCGTCAGACCTCCTGTGCTGCCACGTTCAGCTCGGCCATCCCGCCGCTGGGCGTCCACTCGGATGTGCTAGCGGTGGCCGCCTCCAGGTCCTGTGCCGTCGAGCTGGCGCCCACAATCTTTGCGGCTCCGGCGCCGAGGATGCCTCTCCCACGCGCCGGCGAGGCACTGACTGCACCACAAGATCCGCCCCAACGCCGACTCACCCCGGGCCGGCTGACCAGGCGCCGCAGCAGGTCGGCCGCCTTGGCCCGCTCCAGTCGGCGCCGGCTGTGGCGCCTCCCCCAGGATCGTCACGTGATCCTCCCTCCTCTCCATCACCGGCTGGTCGCGGTCGGCTTCCTCCGACGGAGGCACGGGGATATCGGGAACCACGGCGCGGAGGGGAATGACGAGCTGCGGAGGCTGATTGCGCAAAGCCTCCGCCTCCCTCTCCACGGCCGCGGCTTCCGCCTGGGCCTTGGCCGCTGCATCGGCTTGCTCCTCGGCCGACTTCTCCGCCGCCTCCTGGATGGCCCTCCACTCCGCCGCCTCCTGCTCCTCCCGAGCCTCCCGCGCGTTCCGCTCCGTTGCCTCCATAAGGTCGGCGCGGGGGTCCACTCGACGGGAACCCGAAGACCCTCCCATCGGTCCGACTATGGAGGCGGTGTCAACCCGTTCAAGGGAAAGCGGCGCCCTGTTCAACAAATCAAGAAGACGGCTTAGATGAGCCTCAACCAAAGAAGATAACAAAAGTACAAGACACCCGACACTTACGCCGAGACCGCTGGTGGCTGCTTCACCACCTTGTGGAAGCGGGCCGCTTTCACGGCCTCCTCGTCCCGCTTGGTCGCCACCGCGGAGCTCTTGGGTTTCTTCGGCAGGCTGCCAAAGGGACCCGGCCCGGCCCGACGCTTTTGCGTGCCACCACGAGCAGTTGGCGCGGAGGAAGGTCCCGCGCCTTGACGATCGGCCGCCGGCTGGCGGCGTGGGATGGCCTCGGCTTCGTCATCGTCCGGCCAGTCCCCGAAGCCGGCCGTGAGGACGGGGCCGCCTGCTTCTCCGCCGGCTGCGACTACCGCATTGTCCATGGCGGCCGCCCCCAGATCCGGGTCATCGGGGTCGTCCACTGTGCGGTCAGCCGTAAACTGGCGCTCCGGCCCTGCGGCCCCGGGCGCCGGTCGAAGAAGGGGGCTCTGCTCAAAAACAAAGCCAGCTAGTCAAGAGTCGACCATCGCGAGCCCGGCAACAAAAGAAGAAGAAAGTAAGGAAAACTCACCACAAGCGGGGGATCAGCCCGAGAATACGGCGCCTTGCCATACTGCCACTCTTCAGTGAGTTTGCAATTGGAGATATCATTCACCATGTAAGATACCTCGTCACGAGGCATCTCTCTGGTGCTCAGCCGACACGGGTCGAAGCGGCCGCTCATTTGGCAGATCATGTGCGGCTGGCTTTGGAGCGGAAGCACCCGGCGCTCCACGAAGGCGGCCACCAAGTCAGCCCCCACCAAGACCTCCGATTGGACCATCACCCGGAGCCGGGTGACGGCGGCGTTCCCGGCCAAGGAGAGCGACCGGGCTCGGAAGGACCAAGACGGCTGCCTCCCAGGCGGCGGGCCGGCTATGTAAGCCGGCAGATTGAGGTAGTCACCTTGCGGGGTGACGTTCTTCACGTAGAAGTACGACTGCTGCCAGAGCTTCACCGATTGGATCGGCGGGATAGGCGGAAAGGGGTTGTTGTCGGCCGTCCTCCATTTGGCGATGAAGGCGCCGCAGGGGGCGGGCACACCTGCGGAGACAGTGTCGAGCTTGCACTGGAAGAACTCCCCGAAGAGCTCAAGGGTGGGGAGGACTCGGAGAAAGCCCTCGCACAGGCTGGAGATTGTAGAAGTCGAGGAAGGAGCGGAAGAACCCGCTCGCCGGCAGGCCGAGGCCGCGCGGGCAGTGCAAGCGGAAGATGACCCGCTCTCCCTCCTCCGGCGCCGGCGAAATCTCCGCCTCCGGCACGAGGCGGGTCTTCACGAGGTCCTCGCCCGAAAACCGCCGCGTCTAGCGAAGCCAATCGATGTGGTCTTCATGGACGTATGAGCCGTCCCACGAGCTCGACAGTGCCATGGGACCAAGAGGAAGGAGAGAGGCGCGGCGGCGGAGAGCACGGCCATGCAACGGAGGAACCGCGGTGGACCAAGACAGTCCGCGACAGAACGGCGCGGTGATGAGTGCGCTGCGGTGGCGGAAGAGTGAAGAAGGAAGTAGAGGAAGGAGAGGAGCGAGGGCGAGCGTGCGAGCCTCTGCCGCTCCCCCTCCTCCCCCTACTTATAGGCTCGGGCGGCGGAGCCGAGGAGGCGAGGCGTGGGGGAACATGGGATTAACTGCGCCCATTCCCCCCACGTCCCGCGATTATTGCGCCCTAAAGGCGTGCTGAAACCGCCGCGGGAAGACGAGCAGTCCACTTGGGCCGTAGAGGATCCGCGCGTAGGCCGAGGCGTAGGTTTGGTAGGCCCCGGCCTGCGGCGACGTCCCGTCGCGCGCGTGGGCTGGCAGGCCTTTCTGGCCACATGGCGCACAAGGTGACGCGCGGTCAACGCGCAAGCCGGCTCTTGTTCTCTCCTTCTAACTACGGAGCTTCCCAAAGACGGTGCACCCATTCAAGGCCGGCTCCTAGCTGTCGGCTCCTCAAGATAGTAAGCTGATCGAGCTTCTCGTCCTCCTTTCAACCTCAAAGCCCAATCAGCTTCGGGGACTACTGTCAGAGTAAATGACCACGGGTAGTCTAGCCGGCTCCCTCTGGGGCTTCTGAAAAAATTACAAGCCAATCAAGCCATCCAACATCCAAGACGCTGGGCCACCTTCCCCCGGCCGGCTGTCGCTCAGGCCGACTATCAGGACGCGGCCCGGCCCCAAGACCCACAGGCAGAAGACCTCAAGAGGGACGGCTTCCAATGAGCCGGCTACCAGCGGGCCGACTCCACGTAGCCGGCCACGAGAAGGCCGACTCCGAGAAGCCGGCCACCCTGCAGGCGGCCAAGGCCGCACCCTCAGAATCTACACCCACATAACGGTGATGAGACGAGGCGTGGCTACAGTGAAGCCTGCCACCCCCGCATCCCAGAGCGCGCATGGCTATAGTACGCCATACGGGGCAGCCACCACCCGTTCGGTGCGGCACTGTTGCCATGCTGACCAAGACATCGCCCACGACGGGCTGTCAGTACGACCAGCAGGCAGCGGGCCCCTCTGGTCAGAGAGATGCCCGAAGGCGGCTCGGCCTCCCCTAGTCAGTCTGAAACATGGCCGGCCTCCCATGGCCGGCTAGCTCCCTCCCTCGAAGGAAGCGCCTCATTAAGGAGACAAGACGAGGTGAGGCTACAGTGATCGCCGCCAAGGCGGCGCATCAGAGCCATGCTTACCTCGACAGCCCTCATCATCGAGGGTTGAAGCAACAAGAACCAGCCCCTGCATAAGGCCCTCAACGGTGGGGCCAGCTTGTCGACCAGAAGCCGGGTAGCCGGCGGGATCCCACCACTGTCGTGTCCCGGCCGGGCGGAGAAGCCAATGAACGAAGACACTGACGGCTAGGGCCCATGTTTAGCCGGATTACCATTGTACCCCTGGGGGGTAGGCCTATATAAACTCCCCAGGGCACCCATGCAAAGGGTTGATCTCTTAGAGGTTTAGACACCACATAGAGGGAAGAGGAGAGCTAGTCGTGTCCTTCTTCTTCCTCTCACCGAATAGCTCAAGGAGCCTCTTGTAGCAACTTGTTCATGTAGTGATCATGCGGAGACCCCGCAGAGCAGCAGTAGGGGTGTTATCTCCACGGAGAGCCCCGAAGCTGGGTAAGATTCGCCGGCGTGCATGTCTTCGCCTAATCCCGTTTCCGGGCACCGGTGATGTCTTATTGGCTCCCACTATGATTAGCCACCCGTTGGCATATGTCGCACCTACCACCCGACACTGCGCATCGTAAACATAGCACCATAGAATACCGACTGCGATGGCAATGCAAGCAGAAACAAGTAGGAGTACTGTAGGGGCCCTATCCCCGACGGTTTCTGGGTCGTGTGGGAAGGACCCCCCCCCTATCGCCCACACACACTTGGGTACGATTCCAAATGCCGTCGCGGAAAGGGGTTAAAAACCGCTTGTTTAGCACCGACGCGCACTAGTGTGTGCACATAAATGCATAGAAAACTCAGTTAATGTATAAAAATGTCCAAACGAACCCCAAAAAACTCCTAAATTAACACAACATTCATGTTGTTCTATGTTGACACTAGAAAAAAAATTGAAATCAAGAAGAGGCAATGGATATCGTGTCGTCCAGAAAGGTGAAACATTCCCTACCATAACCATGAGGCTTGTTCTTCGAAGCTCTGGTTGGTGAGAAGCTTATACCCCAACCTGCCCCAAATGGGACAATATTTTTACCACGACATGTTGATGCTGTTCCATGCTAGCATGTCAAGTTTCATAAATTTCAGACGCGTTTTTGATTTACTAGAATTTAAAAACCATGTATCTCAATGTTAGCGGTCGAGCGACGGTGGCAAGGTGTTTGACATTCATTATCATTTCTTGCATGGGACTTAAGCATGCAACCAAGGACACACATTTCAATTTTTAACCCATTTATATGCACTGGAGCATGTGCATGTAGTTCAAATTTTAATTATGCACATAAATGCATAGAGAACCCCGAAAAATCCCAAAAATTGACACAACACTCCTGTTGTTCTATGTTGACACGAGAAAATTTTGAAAGTAAGAAGAGGCAACAGATATCGTTTCGTTCCCTAAGGTGGCACGTTCCCTACCGAAATCATCATGCTTGTTGTGAGAGAAGCTCTGGTTTGCGAGAAGCTTATACCCAAAACTGCCCCAAATGGGATAATATTTTTACCACGACATATCGATGCCATTCCATGATATCATGTCAAGTTTCATGAATTTTAGATGAGCTTTCGATTTACTAGAATTTTAAAACCATGTATCTCAATGTTAGCGGCCGAGCGACAGTGTCAAGGTGTTTGACATTTAGTCTCATTTCTTGCATGTGACCTAAGCTTGCAACCAAGGACACACATTTGATTTGGCAACCCATTTTTATGGACTAGAGCATGTGTATGTAGTTCAATTTTGAATTATGCACATAAATGCCTAGAAAACTCAGCTAACGTATAAAAATGTCCAAACGATCCCCGAAAAATTCCAAAATTTAACACGACACTCATGTTGTTCTATGTTGACACCAGGAAAAAATTGAAAGCAAGAAGAGGTGACGAATATCATTTTGTCCACAAAGGTGACACGTTTCCCTAATGGAACCATGAGGCTTCTTGTGAGAAGCTCTGGTTTGTGAGAAGCTTATACCATAACCTGGCCCAAATGGGACAATATTTTTTACCCCAGCATGTTGATGCCATTCCATGTTAGCATGCGAAGGTTAATGAATTTTAGACGTGTTTTGGATTTACTAGAATTACAAAAGCAAGTACCTCAATGTTTGCCGGAGAGCTACGGTAAAGTTGTGTTCGAAATTCATCCCCATATCTTGCATGGGACATAAGAATAAACCCATGGACACATATATGATTTTACAACCCATGTTGGTGCACCGGAGCATGTGCATGTAGTTTAATTTTGAATTGTGCACCTAAAATGGCTAGAAAACCAATTTAGTGTATAAAATGTCCAAACGAACCATGAATAATTCCAATTTTTTTATGACATACATATAGTTGCATGTTCACTGCAGATAAAAGTTCTAGCAATTCAAACACCCTCCATTGCCGTTGTGACCCCATATGTAACTCAAATCAAGATGAAAAATCAAGTAGATCGCACACAGTTTATTATCAACAACCGTGTGAGATGCAGTACAAAATATCTTGGAGCACAAACGGTGCATAGTACGCCTATGGCTTACGCGAGAAGGTGCGTTGGCTACAGTCCATAGCCGGCGTGTCAAGCACACTAGCTTGCTCCCCAAATATCATTTCACTCTTCAATCACCGTTGGTGAAAGATGGGGACGTGGACCCGCATCGTGAGGGACACTTCAGCGGCCCACTCCGGTGAGAGCGTGGCCGCAGCCGCCATGCGAGTGCTAACAAGGTGCATGAGCGCGGCCGCAACCTATGATCGGGCAGCTAAGGCAGCCCAAACGGCCGCTGTTGCTTCTCAGGTGGCGGCAGCAACATCTACCTTGGGGATAGCAACTGGCGGGAGCGGCACAGCAGCTGTCCGTTCTGCAGCGACGGACTTAGCCCTGATGGAGGCCGCCCATGACCCTGTCGAGGCCGCCTGCGCCCAGCTCGTAGCGGTCACTGCACAAATAGAACAAAGCTTTTCCGACAACGGTCGGCAACCCACGGCCGAAGAGTTGGCAATCGCCGAGAGCGTTCGAGCAGCCGTCCGTTCCTCCGCCGCATACCTTGCCACGACGGAGCCCGTCCAAGCTTAGATTGCGGCCGCCCACGCCCAGCTCATGGCGGCATTTTCCAAAGAGATGGCGGACTCGGATTGCGAGATGCTTGCAGAGTATGTTGTGATGGATGCCTTGGAGCCCCTTCCCCAGGAACTGTCGGGCGCGAGCTGGACATGGAGGAGGCAGTGGAGATCGATGAGCACTAGCCGTAGTAGTACTCTTTGTTTTGTTTAATTAAGAGCATCAGTCTTTAATATTTTAGATAAATGTTTAGGTCCTATAGCTCTGTTTAATTTTTGAACTTGCTCGATTAAGAAGTGTGGGTGTGCTGTAGTCTCCTTTGTGTACCCAAATTATGCAATGACATGGATGACCATTGTAACTAGGGAAATTTGAACCAAAATTTTTGACGTTCAAACTCATCACACACGGGTTAAGCTATCTAAATCATTTGTGATGTTCACATATCATACACAGTTCTGAATAAGGGACCGTGTTTGATGACACTTTGCGCGCCAGCTTTTTCGCTAAGCCGATTCAAAATTTTCGGCTTCCGTGGAAATATCTACCTCCCCCCCCCCTTACCAAAAGCCACATTTCCCCTATTTTCGCCTTCCTTTCCAAGTTGAAACCTTCACTCCTTGCTTGCAGCATCGCCTCCTCGTTGGCGACCCCCCTTCACACTTATTGGCCTCGTCTATCTAGGCAGGTAATCCACGCTCGACCCCCATCCTCCTCCTTCCACATCCCACATGCCCCGACCGCCGGTGCAACACCTTCCACCCAAATCACCGACCCCTCCACCAAATAAGCGCTGCCCTATGCCATGGATTACGCAGTATAGGCAGGAGCTCAAGGAGCATTTGGCAGCAGAGAAGCAAATCGCGCCCGCACGCGCGGATGAGGTCGCGATGGCTGTCATTCGTGCCGACCCCCAGATCTTGGAGGAGCACCTTGCCATTTGCTAGCTATGTTGGTTAAGCATGCTCGGTTTAACCGTTGCGTGTGCTCCTCCTGCCTTTCCTTAACAAATTCTAGTGAATTGTGCTATCTAATTTTACCATGCAATCTGTTGCTCTAGTGTATATGTTCTATATGTCGTGCAATGTGGTGCTGACTTATTAACTGTTTGGTTAATTAGTTGTCGTCTTCAGTTAACTGTTTGGTTCAATTCTGCAAATGTGATGTTCAATTCTTCAGGCTGCAATTTTGTATTGTCTTCCATGTGAGCAATAAATATAATTTATCTTGAAAAAATACATGAGAAACGAATACAATTGCTATATTTTGAAGTTGTCAAGCATGCTTGGTTTGTTAACAGTATGATCTCCTAGTATGTTATACATTGTGCAATGTGGTGCTTAGTTAACGTTTGGTTCATTTGTTGTCGTGTTTAGTTAACTGTTTGGTTCAATTCTGCAATGCGATGTTCAATAGTTGTGGGTGCAATCTGTTATTGTATACCACGTGAGAAGTAAAAAGAATTTGGCTGTACTAAATACATGAGAAACAAATACAGTTGCTATATTTCCAAGTTGTTAAGCATGCTTGGTTCGGTTAACTGTATGATCTTCTATTAGGAGTATGTTATATTGTGCAATGTGGTGCTCAGTTAATGTTTGGTTCATTTATTATGGTGTTTAGTCAACTTTTTGGTTCAATTCTGCAATGCGTTGTTCAATTGTTGTGGGTGCATTCTGTTATTGTATACCATTGTCGGCGTTCTGGGAATGGGGGTACCCAGACTAGCCTACCTACGGTGTGGCTCAAGGGGTGGCCCAGTACGGCCCATCTTCATCAACACAAGCTCAAGACCCTCGCGAGGGGCCAAGCCTTGTGGGGCGGACGACAGGAAGCTTCCTCAGGCACGGCCTCGTCAGGCTGGCTCGCGAGGAGGCGGAAAGATCAAGGCGGGGTACCTCACGAGGTGCACATGACGCAAGCCATGACGACCGAGGCGCCAGTGAGCGCCGAGCTGCCTTGATGTCCTCATTTCCCTTTGGTGCAAAGGAGGAAGCGCAGGCCAAGGCATCGAGCAAAGGCAACCATTTCGGTGCAACAAGACCAAGACCAGCAGAACGGCAGGAAGGAGGTCATCGTGGAGCTCAAGCCGACGTCACCGTCAGAGTCTTTGGCAGGCGAGGACCGACTTTAGTCAGGATAAGTGTACTGGATGTTCCCCTTCAAAATGGCCAATTGTTGGCGCCCTTCCCGCTCAATATTTGGGAAGAGGCCCAGGGCCTCCCTCTATAAATAGGACTAGCCACCACCAAGGCAGGGAGGATCGATCAGGAGGAGGATCGATCGGGAGGAGGATCGATCAGGAAGAGACCTATCAGATAGAACCCTATCAGAGAGAGACCGAGGCGATCGAACTCACCCAAGCAGTTCATCGCACCAGCTCAAGAACAGCCCCTCGCGAGGCTGTTCTCCCTTTGTATTGTTCATCATCAGCCCGTGAGGCAATCCACCACACCACAAACTCGAGTAGGGTATTACACCACAATGGTGGCCTGAACCAGTATAAACCTCGTGTCCCTTGTGTTGTTCTTGGTGTAGTTTAGATCCTTGCGGCGGCGAGGCGTGAGGTGGGTTGGAGTGCGATCTCCGCGTGCACCCCAGTAGTTCGAACCTAGAGGGTCTGCGGAACCGAAGTCCGACATTTGGCGCGCCCGGTAAGGCGCACGGAATCCATATACGCCACCTGCTCTTCGCGCCCCTCGCATCCATGTCGACGCTTCGTCTAGCCAGCGGCCGGGCCGTTCTCGCTTCTCGCGTCGTCCAGACGGCCCCGTCGGCGGCCGCCTCATTGTCGGTGTCAAACTGGCAGATCTCGGTAGGGGTCCCGAATCAGTGCGTATAGGCGGATGGTAACGGGAGACAAGGGACACGATGTTTTACCAGGTTGGGCCCTCTCGATGGAGGTAAAACCCTACTCCTGCTTGATTAATATTGATGATATGGGTAGTACAAGAGTAGATCTACCACGAGATCGAGAGGCTAAACCCTAGAAGCTAGCCTATGGTATGATTGTTGTTAGTCCCCACGGACTAAAACCCTCCGGTTTATATAGACACCGGAGAGGGCTAGGGTTACACAGTCGGTTACAATGGAAGGAGATCTACATATCCATATCGCCAAGCTTGCCTTCCACGCCAAGGAAAGTCCCATCCGGACACGGGACGAAGTCTTCAATCTTTTATCTTCATAGTCCAGGAGTTCGGCCAAAGGTCATAGTCCGGCCATCCGGACACCCCCTAATCGGGACTCCCTCAGTAGCCCCTGAACCAGGCTTCAATGACGCATTTAGTCCAGCGCGCATATTGTCTTCGGCATTGCAAGGCGGGTTCCTCCTCGAATACTTCATAGAAGATTTTGAACACAAGGATAGTGTCCGGCTCGCAAAATAATTTCCACATACCACCATAGAGAATAATATTTACACAAATCAAATCTCTTGGCGTATTTCTGGCGTGTCATCACACCACGCCAAGCCTTTATTGAATCGGTTTCTTGTCCCACCTCAGCGTGTTTAGCGGGCGGTTTCCTTAGCACGTCTTGTCAAAGCAGAGATAGTGTCCCTTATTCCGGATTCTCATCAATACGGGCGTGGGTAACCCAACCGTGCCATTAATCTACAGCGCTTGGGAGATAAGCGAGTTTTACCAGGCTGGTGGGGGCGCATAGTTTCGTCCGCCCATATAAGGGGATAAGGATCCACCTTTTCCATCTATGCCTTCTTCCTCCTTTGCTTATCCATTTTCGCATACTCGAGCTCCAGCGCCCAAGTCCGCACATCCCACCTCAACCTTCTCCAGCCATGTCCGGAGCGGGAGGCAAGTGGATGGTCTCCTCCGTCATGGAGGGACACATCAAAAAGCTGAGGAAGGCCGGATACTTGTCTAATGACATCGGCACCGGCTTCCCGACAAGGGGCAGCTCATCGCCACCCCCAGGCCCCATGAGAGGGTGGTGTTTCTCACCCAATTCCTCGGCGGACTAGGTTTCCCACTTTACCCATTTGTCCAGGGACTCATGTTCTACTACGGCCTGGATTTCCACGCTCTGGCCCCGAACTTCATCCTCAATATCTCGACGTTTATCATCGTGTGCGAGGCCTCCCTCTGCATCCAGCCCCACTTTGGTTTATGGTTGAAGACCTTTAGCGTCAAGCCGAAGGTAGTGGGCGGTCAACAAGCGGAGTGCGAAGGCGCCATGGTGGGCAAGATGCCCAACGTTACATGGCTCGAGGGCTCCTTCGTGGAGACCATAAAGGGGTGGCAATCGGGGTGGTTCTACATCACCGAGCCGCGTGACCCTGAATGGGCAGAAGCCCCCGAATTCCGATCAGGCTTCCCTACACGGCTCACCTCCTGGAAAGAGACGGGCTTGTCGTGGGGTAATTCGGAGGAGTTGTCCGGGCTCCAAACCTGCGTCCAAAACCTGGTGAGCAAGAAGCTCAAACTCGTCAATGTAGTCCAGGTCATGCTCATCCGCCGGATCATCCCGTGCCAACAACGAGCTTTCATCTTGTGGGAGTTTGATCCGGCATAGCACCAAACCCTGAGCAGGCTCTTCGACACTAAGTATGAAGATGCCTGGAAGGTGCTGTTCAAGGGCGCCGAGGCTCCCGCATCCGCTACCAAGGATCGCGGATTCAGCGCGCATCTTCAAGCCAACCCGGTAAGCTATTTTTGCCCTTTACGGGACACTTATTTTTCGTAGATTGACTCTATGCTGGATCTAAACTCCCTTACCTTTGACAGGATTGGCAGAGGACGTCCGGGCAGATTGACTGTTCGGCTCCCTTGCCAGAAGACCCAGCGGACGCCCGCTTGACGGGGCTGCTGGTTCCGGCACCTTACGTGGTGCCGGAGAAGAAGCCCAAGAAGAAGGCCGCGGGAACTCGAAGGATTTCCCGGCGCCAGGTGGTGTCGGACTCATCACCCGATGAGTCTAAGGCAGACTCCTCCCGTGAAGATGAGGAGGAGGAAGAAGAAGCCTCTCCCCTCGGTGGGGAGGAATGAAAGGAAGGCCGCTAACGGGGGGTGGGGGGCGAGGTCCAAGAAGGAAGGACCCTTCCTCCGGACTACTCCACCAACACCGATGACTGCAAAGAGGAGTGGCCATCCAGGGCCAAGCCCCTGGCAAAATCGTGAGTATCCGGATACCAGAGTAACTCATGGCTCTTTTTCATTGCACAGTACCTACTGACGTCAAATATAATAATGCAGTCCGCCCAAGGCCGGGCTCGACGCTTCGTCGAGCGGTTCCCTGGGTTCGTTGGATGTGAACAACACTTCACTTCCGACCGCCCCCTTCCTCGCACTGCGGATGATGCTGAGGTGGCATCCCAAAAGGGGCCAGGCCAGGAGGAGGTGGTCCTGGAGGCGCCGCAAGGCAACCTCACGGATCCCAGGCTCAAAGGGGGTAGAACCCCAAAGGGCTCTAAGTCCGGCCCTGGGCCGGACTCTGCACCGGAACCTTCAACGGTTCCGGCATCCGGCAGGCGGCCCCCTACTAAGGAGGGCAAGCCTACGACGCCGGTGACCTCCATCCATCCGGAGGCACCGGATAATTTCTTGGAGGTGCTTAACGGCGCCTCCATCAACTAGGAGCACCGCACTATTATGAGTGTGGTGATCCGGAAGAGTTCGATCCGCCAAGGCGGGCTGACCGAAGCCTTTTGCCACCTTCTAACAGGCTTTGAGGTATGTATTTAAGATATGTAAAATATTACCATAGGCAGTAGCCCACGATGCTCAGTTTGGTGTTAGGAAAGAAAAGTCGAGCCGAGGATCAAAAAGATATCTGCAGGAGTCTAACATAAGTATGTCAATATGGGAATGCAGGCTGTGTTCGACCTCTGCCGCACTAAGCTGCGAGGTCAATGCATTGAAGCGAGCCTCGGCGGTCGAGCGAGCTCGGCCTTGCCAAGAAGCAGCTCGAGGACAAGGAAGGTAAGTAATACCTTATGTAAGTATATAAAAATATGTGGTTGCAAAAAGGACAGGATCAGCGTGGGTATTGCGGGGCCACGAGCGAGGTGGCGACCACGAAGGCGTTGTCAAGGCCGAAAACAATGCGGCCGTGGAGTGCACCAAGCGAGAGAAGCAGGAGGCGCGAGTGGCGGAGGTGCGGCAACAACTCCATGCTCTCGTGGAAAAGCACGAGAGGTTGGAGCTTGAATCAAAGAATCGAGAGTCTGAGCTTGCCTCGGCCCTTGAGAGCGCCAAGTCTGCTAAGGCCGAAGCCCAAAAAGCCCTCCAGGAAATTGAGGCGATGAAGAAGATAGCGGCGGGTAAGGCATTCTTTATGCAAAGCGAGCATGCAAAAGTGAATTACTTGTTACTTGCCCGAGTCCGGAGCTCTCCAGGAGCATTCGCAGATCTTCCCCGAAGTGTGTCCGACACTGCCGCATTCTACCGAGCTGAAGAGGGAGCTCGGCGGAGAAGGTGTTACGGTCTCGATATCTTTGAGGCGGACACCAGTGCCCTTGGCGACCAGTGAAGCAGCTGGTCGAGCTCCATAAGGTGGCCAAACAGGCCATGAAGGTCTCTTAGTCCGGCTATGGCCTGGGAAGCCATTTACAGGAGCTACTTGGGCTGGTAAGCGGTGGTGGATGCTGTCCAAAGGCCGGAAGTCATCAAGCGCTCCGTATGCATCGAAGGTGCCCGTAGGGCCCTTGCCCGTGCTAACGTACATTGGGGCAATATGGACGATGAGAAGCTTGTGACGGACGGACCATCGCCGGGCAAGGAGCACCGCAAGCCCGAGATGTATTATGAGGGCATCCTGAAGGGTGCCGCCAGATAGCGGATGAGTGCTCCAAAGATGTAATTTTGAGTAAACTTCGCATTTGTAATCCTGTCGCTGAAAACTTGTTCATATCGCTAAGCAACGCTTTTGAATTAAAAATATTACCTTCATGCGGCCGTTTATTAAAATTTGAGAGATGGCGAGTGTCAAACACGCCCCATGTTGCGAGTCTTTGGGGTGTTGGGATAAACTTGGCGCTCTTTTTCCCATTATTGGGTCCTTGAGGCGCTCAACACAGCGAACAAGGCAATCGGACTATAATGCTTGAACACTCTCACTTAGCGATAGAATTCTATAATTTTAAATTTTGGCGAAGCCCCTAGTATTCGGAAGACCGAGTTGAGGCGCTATCACGCCTAGGCGGACAAAGCCGACTCCTCGCTCTAAGCGGCATAAGTCTTTAGGGACTCGAAAACCTCTCGAACAGCGACCAGCTCTCGCCTATCATGACGGTCAGTTTTAGCTTTCTCCAGAGGTGCTTAGCCTGGCTCAGCAGGGCACAATCACGATGGTTCTCCCAAGTGCTACCTTAGCCGATATAACGGAACATAAGGCACCAAAACATGGGAGCCGGGCAAACCCAACTATTGACCCAAGACATGATTCGGAGCCGATGCATATAATGCTATAAGTTCGGGGTGCCGCACACATGAGAGTGTTCAAACTTCTCACACCATATTCTGGGGTACGCAAGCCCCTGGTGTATTGGCCGTACCAAAGTGTAAAGTTGCATAATGTCATAACTGAACATATTTTTTTAAAAAGGAATGTAATAATAGACAAAAGCTATGTATTGTTTATTCGAAAAATCTGCGGTAAAAGCAGGACGATACAAATAGTGTGATAAGCAAGAGATGGGACGATTTAACATGTCCCCCTCCAGGGGCGAGCTACGGGATGATATGTGAAACAAGTATACTGCTCGTTATAGAGACCACCTGGACACTGGACGTAGCTTTCTGCTCCTCTCGCTGTTGCATCGTGTGTTCGGCGATTGTACTGCCGGACAGGCCTTCCGTAAAGTGGAGTCCTGAAAGTAAGAAAAAGAATGACAAAATCGGGGCCCCAGTGCGGTTGAGCGCATTTTGGGCATGCCGTGGTCGTGCCCTCCCCTATGCCCATGGTATTTCCAGGCGTAGTTATGTACGGCGTAGTACTGGTTTCGCAATTTCGCGAGGACTGGGATTGGGGCCGCATTGCTACGCGTGCTCGGAACGTGCCAGGCGGTCTTGTTGTAGGTTACTCCGGGCGCGCTTGACGGTGTCTGGACATTTAATGGCTGGACTGGAAAATTGTCTTGAGAGGTTGCTTTGTACTTTCGCCGCGAGGGCCGCCGTATGCTCCTCCGTTCGGAGAGAGCGTTCGGTGTTTCCATTGACCGTAATGACTCCTCGAGGGCCCGACATCTTGAGCTTGAGGTATGAGTAGTCCGGCACCGCATTGAATTTTGCAAATGCGGTTAAATCGGCGATCGTGATAGCCATCTGCGAGCGAGTCTATTCGAAGATAAACTCCTCGCCGGAAATTATCCGGGATCCGAAGACCACCTCAAGTGTGGCGAGCTGTGCATAGTTGGCCTCTACACCTGGTATGATGCCTTTAAAGGTCGTCTTTGTGGGTTTAATCCTTGTGGGATCTATGCCCATTTTTCGCACTGTATCCTGATAAAGCAGGTTCAGGCTATTGCCGCCGTCCATAAGGACTCTAGTGAGGTGAAATCCGTCAATGATTGGGTCTAGAACCAATGCGGCGAATCCGCCATGGCAGATGCTAGTGGGGTGGTCCCTTCGATCAAAAGTGATCGGGCAGGAGGACCATGGGTTGAATTTTGGGGCGACTGGCTCCAACGCATATACGTCCCTGAGTGCATGCTTCCGCTCCCTTTTGGGTATGTGGGTTGCGTATATCATGTTCACCGTCCGCACTTGTGGGGGGAAACCCTTCTTTCCCCTATTGTTCGGCGGCCGGGGCTCCTCCTCGTCATTGCTATGCATCCCCTTGTCATTGTTTTCGGCGTTTAACTTGCCTGCCTGCTTGAACACCCAACAATCCCTGTTGGTGTGGTTGGCTGGTTTTCGAAGTGCCGTGTATACGCACGAGCGATCAAGTATTCGGTCCAAATTGGACGGGCCCGGAGTATTTCTTTTGAATGGCTTTTTCCGCTGACCGGGTTTAGAGCCTCTGAATCCGGCATTAACTGTCGTATCCTCGGCATTGTCGCCGTTAATGCGACGCTTTTGCTTGTTGCGACGCGACCTGCCAATGTTGTCCTTGGTATCCGAATTACCATGGCTCTTGGTCATGTTATTACTACGAGCTAGCCAGCTGTCTTCTTCCGCGCAAAAGCGGGTCATGAGTGTTGTGAGGGCTGCCATGGATTTCGGCTTTTCCTTTCCTAGGTGCCGGGCAAGCCACTCGTCGCGGATGTTATGCTTGAAGGCTGCAAGGGCCTCTGCATCCGGACAGTCGACTATTTGATTTTTCTTGGTTAGGAACCGTGTCCAGAATTGTCTGGCCGATTGCTCTGGCTGCTCAATTATGTGGCTTAGGTCATCGGCGTCTGGTGGTCGCACATAGGTGCCCTGGAAGTTGTCGAGGAATGCGGCTTCCAGGTCCTCCCAACAACCAATTGATTCTCGGCAAGCTGTTAAGCCAATGCGGGCTGGTCCATTAAGCTTTAGTGGGAGGTATTTGATGGCGTGTAGATCATCACCGTGGGCCATGTGGATATGAAGGAGGTAGTCCTCGATCCATACCGCAGGGTCTGTTGTGCAATCGTATGATTCGATATTTACGGGTTTGAAACCCTCGGGGATTTGATGATCCATTACTTCATTTGTGAAGCATAGTGGGTGTGCGGCGCCTCTGTATTGGGCTATATCACGACGTAGCCCAGATGATCTTTGTCTACTGTGTTCGGCCCGACCGGATTTACCATATCCGGCGTGACGGTTATCGTCACATGTCGTGGGGCGCCCGCGCGATCCATAGATCGATGTTGTTTGCCTTGCCCTGTCCTCCAATATATCTCACAGGTCTGGCGCATTTCCCCGTGCCTTGGTATTCTTTGAGCGACGCCGGGGTGCGGCTTGAGTGGAGGGCCGAGAGGCCTCTCTGTCGCAGCCACGAGGTGGCCGATCGGCCTCATCATGCGCTGGTGATGTAGGTCTTTGTGCTTCCTCCACTAATCGGGCGTTTTGGGTAGCTCTTGGAGGGGCGTTCGAGTTCGTACTCTTCAGCCGTAAGGACATCCGTCCATCTATCGGCTAGCAAGTCTTGGTCAGCTCTAAGATGTTGCTGTTTTTTCTTGAGGCTGCTCGTCATGGCCCTAAGCCTGCGTTTGAAACGCTCTTGTTCGACGGGATCCTCAAGCACGACAAATTCATCGTCGTCGAGGCTTGCCTTGTCTTCGGAGGGAGGCATGTAATTATCGTCCTCTACCTCTCTGTCTGCCGCTCTCTCATGAGGGCTGGCTTCTCCATCCTCCTGTGCTGAATCCTGTTGGAGGGGGTTGTCTTCGTCAGTATCCGGGGTGTTATTGTCTCCGGTGCCAGAATCGCCGTTTTTGCTGTGGCGGGATTTAGAGCGGCGCCGATGACGCCGGCGCTTAGGCTGCTTCTTGGAGGGGTCATCCTCTGTTGTTCCATCGCCATTCCCTTCTTTTGGGATGTCCACCATGTATATGTCGTATGACGAGGTGGCCTTCCAGTGCCATGTAGGCGCTGGTTCTGTGTCGTCTCCTGCATCATCGTCCATACCATCAATGTCTTCGGAGTCGAAGTCGAGCATGTCGGTTAAATCATCGATAGTGGCTACGAAGTGGGTGGTGGGTGGGATTTGAATTTCTTACGTCATCCGCATCCCAACCTTGCGACCATAGTCGGCCGGGCTCTCTGATAAAGAGAGAGACTTTAGTGAATTCAGAATGTCACCGAAAGGAGAGTGCTGAAAGATGTCCGCGGCGGTGAACTCCATTATCGGTGCCCAATCAGATTCGATTAGCGGGGCATGGAAGGTTGGTCCGGAAAGGAGTCCGACACCTTGAATCCTGAAGCGCAAAGGACATGTATGGTGTTCGGCTCGATCGCCGTAGAGATTGCAGCCCCCGAGGCGGTGTCCAGCCACCCGTCCTCGATTGGCGTAGTCGGCCCCAAGCTAAGGGTCGGAGCGGACACTGGTGCAGCCTCCAGGGCACTGTTCGGAGGCAGAGCAAGATCATGCCCATCGTGATAGTGCGGCGCGCTTGGCTGTGGCTCGAACCCGTCGAAGATCAAGTCTCCACGGACGTTGGCCGTGGAGTTTAAACTTCCAAATCTGACCTGATGGCCAGGGGCGTAGCTTTCGATCTGCTCCAGATGGCCAAGTGAATTGGCCCGCAGTGCTAAGCCGCCGAATACGAAGATCTGTCCGGGGAGAAAAGTCTCACCCTGGACCGCATCATTCTTGATGATCGAAGGAGCCATCGGGCCTAAAGGTGACGACACAGAGGAACTCCCAATGAAAGTACCAATGTCGGTGTCAAAACCGGTGGATCTCGGGTAGGGGGTCCCGAACTGTGCGTCTAGGCGGATGGTAACAGGAGACAAGGGACATGATGTTTTTACCCAGGTTCGGGCCCTCTCGATGGAGGTAAAACCCTACTCCTGCTTGATTAATATTGATGATATGGGTAGTACAAGAGTAGATCTACCACGAGATCAGAGAGGCTAAACCCTAGAAGCTAGCCTATGGTATGATTGTTGTTGGTCCTACGGACTAAAACCCTCCGGTTTATATAGACACCGGAGAGGGCTAGGGTTACACAGAGTCGGTTACAATGGAAGAAGATCTACATATCCATATCGCCAAGCTTGCCTTCCACGCCAAGGAAAGTCCCATCCGGACACGGGATGAAGTCTTCAATCTTGTATCTTCATAGTACAGGAGTCCGGCCAAAGGTCATAGTCCGGCCATCCGGACACCCCCTAATCCAGGACTCCCTCACCCGCCGTTCCCCGTCGCCTGCCTTCAACGCCGCCACCGGCCCGGCGGAGAACGAGCAGCAGGCGTCATCTCTGCATCCTTTGGTGCGGCGGGAAGGCCGCACTGCCACCCCGTCGCTGACTCCAGCCGGTTCTTCATCCCACGCCCGTCGCGCTCCTGCGGACGCACATGCCGCGTTGCTCCTGGCACGGGAACTCCTGCACTACCGTCCCGTCGACGACCTCTACGACGAGTGGCTCACCCGCATCACCGAGCTCGTCAGCGCTGCTGGGGGCTCCCCTGCGCCATCCCTCTCGCTGCACGCGCCCGCCTTCTTGGCGATGAAGCTCCGGGGGCGCCTCAGCCGCCTCCCCCTCAAGAAGGCGCCTTGGCCCCAAGGCGCGTGGCCCCTGGGCGGAACCCACTCCGTCCGGCACCAGCACAGCAAGAGAAGAGCTGCCAAGAGGTCCCTCATCCCCAAGAAGCTGCCCGAGTGCTCCACGCACCGGCCCATCACGACCGCGCTCCTGCTCCAGCGCGCCAAGACCCCGCGTTGCTCCTGGCAGCAGCGCATGGGGACCTCCAAGATCAAGCCCTCCGTCACCAAAGGCCTCCCATGGCCACAGCAGGCTGCCGTGCCTTTACTGCCGAGCTGCGCAGCGTGGCCTAGCCGGGCAAGTTCAAGCCAGACCTGCCCCCACGCTACGATGGCACGGCCGACCCTGCGGAGTTCCTCCAGCTCTATGAGCTGGGCATCGAAGCCGCCAACGGGGACGAGAAGGTCATGGTGAATTGGTTTCCCATGGCGCTCAGGGCGGTGCCCTTTGGCTCTGAACACAGCTCTGCACGATTTCCTCCTCGGAGCGAGATCGCACCTGATTCATCGCCAACTTGCAAGGCACCCGCGTTCGGCCCCCGGCCATGAGTGACTTGCGCCGCATCAAGCAGCAGTCAGGGGAGACCCTGCAAAAGTTCATCCAACGTTTCAACAACGCTCGCCTTAAGATCCCAGGGTGTCTGAGGAGGCCATCATCTCAGCCTTCTCCGACGGTGTGCGTGACGTCAAGATGAAGGAAGAGCTCGTGATCCATGAATACATGTGCACATCCCTGGAGCTGTTCATCTTGGCGACCAAGTGCGCCAGGGCTGAGGAAGGACGCCTTTCCCTTCTCGAGCTGTCAGCTGCCGACCCAGAAGAGAAGAAGCCCATGGTCAAGGACGTGAAGCGCAAGGGGGCGGTCGTGCTTGCTGCAGAGCCGGACACCAAGCAAGGAAGGGATCAGCCTGAGTCATCCAAGGCGTCGGTACTGCATGTACCATGACCTCCACACCCACAACACCAGCGAATGCCAAGAGCTCAGGGCCGTGCGGGAAGTGCGTGCCGGCCGACGCCCCGAGCGCAGCAACCGGGGCTATGGCCGAGGAGGAGGAAGAGGTGGAGGACAATGGGAAGACCGTGGCCCTCACCAAGGGTGGCGTGACCGACCTTGCAAGGACCCGTGGCGGGGATCAGCCTCGCGAGGAGGTTGGAGGACCCGCCTCGCGAGGAGGCTGGAGGATCAGCCTCTCGAGGATCGCCCGCAAGGCAACGCATGAGCCCCCCTCCTCTGCCACCGCAGCCAAGGAGAAATGAAGACCATCATCGGGGCCGAGGGGTTGGGGGCTTCCGGGAGCAGCGCAATCGCTTGCATCTGGCGGAGCTCAAGCCCCAGCCTCTCAGCGCATCTTCAAGCAGTTCGCCCGCGAAGTGAAGGCAGTCCTCCCCAGGCTCGAAGCCACACGCCCCCTCAGGTGGTCAGCGTGCGCCATCACATTCAACTCAGCGGATCAGCTCAAGTGCGCAGCCATAGCCGGAGCCCTCCCGATGATTTGTTCCCCAATCATCAGCAATGTGCAAGTCACCAGGACCCTCATCGATGGCGGAGCAGGGCTCAGTGTCCTGTCCGTCGAGACATTCAACAATCTCCAAGTGCCATACAATCAGCTGTAGCCAACCAAGCCTTTCTCCGGAGTCACTAATGGTTCCACAGTTCCGATAGGGCAGGTCTGCCTTCCTGTCACCTTCGGGACGCGCGACAACTACCGCACCGAGCTCATTGACTTCGACGTCGTGCACATTCGCCTGCCGTACAATGCCATCCTCGGGTACCCAGCTCTGGCCAAATTCACGGCCGTGACTCATCACGGCTACAATGTCCTCAAGATGCCAGGAAGCGGTGGAGTCATCACGGTGCCTTGTGAAGAGAGAGACGCAGTGTGTTCCCTGGAGCGTCCTTTTCAAGCCGCGTCAATTGAAAATCCAGATCGCGGGGCGGAGGGCTTCCGAGTGGTCCCTAAGAAGAAGACATCCCTGGTCATAGCCCTCGGGAGGCAGGCCCCTCGAGTCGCGCCCATTCGGGCGCCTCCTCTGTCGCATAGGAAGGCGCGCCCGGCGCCCTCCTCGAGCAAGCCTCGGGGCTCTCTCTGAGGGCCACCGACTTTGCTTAGATCACGAGGCTCGGGGCACCACTTGGGGCGCGCGTTCAAAGCATGTTTCCCTCGGGAAGGAGCAGGGCAAGGAGGGCCAAACCCTCAGGAGTTTGTCAGCAAGGTCATTCAGGAGCTGCAGGAGTCAAGAGTCATGAGTGGCAGCCGCCGCTTACCCACCGTAGCTCCCCATCCAGGCGAGGATGGTGGGCTGCGCGTCTACATCGACATACCAGGCCTCAATCGAGCCGCCTCTCAGGAGCGCCTCTGGCCCTCACGCGTGGGACGCTATGAAGGTCTGCCCCACAGCTATGTTCGCATGCCTTACGGCTTGCCGAACGCAGCTGCCGCGCGCCAGCGCCTCATGAGGAGCATCCTGGAGGCTTAAGTGGCCAGGCGTTCCGCGGTCCTGGCGGAGATGGAGATGGTCCGCGAGGAGCCACCGGCGCCTCCGAGCCTCGAGGCTCTGGGCACGGGGCTCGTGAAGATCTGCTTCCATGGCGCCGTCGTCCGCTTCTTAAGCATCCCTTCATCTCCAACATCACCGGTGGCGTCCTTGAGTTTCATTTTCAGGTGGGGCGCCCCAGGCTGCATCATTCCCGGGCAGCGTGGGTCCGTCCCTGCGGCATGTATCCCTTTTGATTCATGTTTCTAGTTTACTTTATTGGGGGTGCCCCTCGGGCTGCGTCATCCCCAAGTCGCTCGGGCCCGATCCAGCGATGTTCGCCTTCTCTGCGGCTATCTAAATGGATTTGCTCCTTTGTGATTAACGTGTTTGACCTAATCGCCCACTCGATTGACACCAGCTGATGGAGCTGCTCCCTAACGGCACGACGCTTGCGCATAGGTCCGTCCCTGCAACGTCGACAAACCTGAATGGCTGAGCTCTGGCCACGGCAGCCCCGCAGGGCGCCACCTCGTCAAGCCTTCAGTGCCTCGTCACCCCTCTAGAGCAAGCAACGGCTGACTGTCGATTGTCATGGCGAACTCTCGTTCTTCTTGTGATGAGCCTGCAGGATCTCTCCAAGGAGCAGTGTCAGGCGAGCCCTTCACGATGTCTCCTTCACTCTCGTCCGTGCGAACCACTTGCACGTTAAACGGGGGGGTACCTGAGCATCGCGATTCATGGACTCCTACTAGCTCTCCAGCCCACACCTCCTGGCCTTGTCCACGGCATCGCGACCAGGCATACCAGCGACGGCTGAGCTCGCTCGAGGCCAGGACCCGAGGACGTAGAGTAGAAAGGGGAGTAAAGGCGAGAGGGAAGAGGCACGCGGGGACCTCGCCGGGCAACTCCTCAGCAGCCGATGCGCGGACCTAACGCTGCACCAAGAAGCGTTCCTGACTCCCGAGATAAGTCATCCTCCGGAAATACTAGCTATCGCAACACCGACCTCACACCTAATGCAATCCCGTGTTGGCAATGTCGCGCTTCTTTCTCACCGAACAATGGCTGCTTGAGCGCTAAAGGGGACCTCCTGAGCATCGCAACTCAGGGGCTCTTACTGGACCCCGGGCCACTCACCTCCTGGCCTTGACCACGTCATCGTGACCTGGCATACCAGCGATGGCTGAAGCCTGCCTTGGGACCGGGACCTGTTGGCACAGAGCGTCAAGCCCTCACGAGGATCGAAAGGAGGAACTAAGCTAAGACGGGATGAGCATCTCGCACCACTTCACGACAAGGATCATATTAACAAACGGAACCGCAGGCACCTTACAAGCCCCACGGGTGTGTTCTTGATTCCTCGCGAGGAACAAAAGGCGGATCCTAAAGGCGCTAACTACGCGCATCTCCGCGAGAGCGCCATCATCAACGATGGGCTGCGAGCACGGCGCCAACCCCATCCAGATCATCGGCGCTGGAAGCTTTGGCGCGCCGCCCGCTCGAAACGCGGTGCAAGCTCGGAGGCTCATAGCTGTCGTCGCTCGTCTCCGGAGTCGCGAAGAGCTCGGCGGAGTCGCTGGATCCTCCGACGCCTCCGCTGCCTGAGGAGCTACTGGGGGAGCGGTCGGCGAGCCTAGTCCTCGCCACGGCAAGGCCCCGGTCGCCTCTCTCAGGGAAGCACTCCAGCCGGCGTCCTTCCGCGTCGAAGACCTTGAAGAGCATCAAGGAAGCGCCATCGTACTACAGGTGGATCACGAGGGCGCCCCTCGCCGGCGAGACCAGGCGATCTGCCCCACCTCGGGTCATGAAGACCTCGCCCGAACAGCGACCGCAACCTCCGCTCCGGTCGCGGGGTGCTGCAGCCGGCATGCTGCAACGAGCTCGAAGAGCCCCTCTGCGGAATCACAAAGGTGAAGGAGGAGGAAGGCGAATCAAGGCGAGGAGGCATGGCGGCGTGGAGCACAAGCTCTCGGGAGGAGCCCTCGGCATGGACTCCGGGAGGAACAACGCGCACCGCCGTGACCCGCCGACGCTGACGGCAGCGTCGTCCATGGCGCTCGGCGTCAACTCCTTCAGGGCCCTCAATGCGGGTGTAACACCCCGGATGTATCTTTCCATATTTGTAACTCCAACTCTTGCCATTTTCGGTTGTGTGCTATGGTATTCCCTCCGTGGTTGGGTTTTGTCTTTCGTTTTGCATTTTGTTCATGTCATGCATCTCATATCATGTCATCATGTGCATCTCATTTGCATACGTGTTCGTCTCATGCATCCGAGCATTTTCCCCGTTGTCCGTTTTGCAATCCGACACTCCCACATGCACCGGCGCACCCCTCTTGTCTCTTTTTGTGTGCGGGTGTTAAATGTTCTCGGAATGGACCGAGGCTTGCCAAGTGGCCTTGGTACACCACCGGTAGACCACCTGTCAAGTTTCGTGCCATTCGGAGGTCATTTGATACTCCAACGGTTAACCGGGTAACCGCGAAGGTCTCTTGTGTGTTGCAGCCCAACACCCCTTCAAAACAGCCCAATAACCCATCTAAGTCACTTCCATGTCCATCGCCGTTCGATCACGATCGTGTGGGCGAAAACCGCACCTCATTTGGAGCTTCCTAGCTCCTACCTATAAATCTAGCCTCTCCCGAAATTTTGGATCATTCCACCTAACCCTAGCTTTCTTCCACCCGCGCCGCGGACACGTCGGTCCGGCGGACAACGTCCGCCGCCGCCCGGCAAACCGCAGCGTGCCGCGTAAGCGAGCCAGCGCCACATCGCCGCCAGCCCATGGAGCCCGCCCGGGCCCCGAGGCCCATCGCCGTCGCCCGCCGCTGGCGCCCGCGCCTCCCTCCTCCGGCGCCCGGCCGCCCTAAGCGCCGCCGCCGAGCGAGCTCCTCGCCGGCGCCGCCCGTCGCCCGCCGCCCGCGCCTCCATAGTCGCCCCGCTCAAGGTCCGTAGCCGGAGTCCGCGCCGCCCACGGCCACCTCGCCGTCTCCGCCTCCTCCTCCGGCCGGCTCCCTCCTCCGGCGTCCTCTCCCTATCCGGCCGCCGCTCCTTCGAACTCCGGCGACCTCGACTTCCGGATCTGAGATCCAAAACGAGGGTTGACTTTCTGCTCCCCCCGAATTCCACCAAGTCTTTTCCTGAAAGAGTTTTTATTGCATTTTCATCATCCATAACTATGCACTCGTGGCTCCGTTTTGGGCGTATAGCATACCTAATTGTTCGTCTCGACGAGTACATCATGTTATCTCATTGCATCATTTTCATTTGAGCTCATCTTGATGCCCGAAATGCTGTTGTAAGAGGGCTATGTGATGTTAGTTTCAGTTTCTTTTCAGAACTTGCACTTTTGTCATTTTTGCCATGATTGATGTGTGCACCCTATGAACTTGAGCCCTACATGTGTTTTGTAATATGCCATGCCATCTTTACAGGGGTGTATGCCATGTATTTTTGTGATCCCTGTGGTGACTAGCACAAGCATGCAAACTAGGCTTCGTGATGTTGCTGATTTCAGCCCCTGTTCTGCTGTTATTTTTATGCCATGTAAACTTGATGCTACAGAGAGTTCCATGCATTTTTTGAGGTACTTCAGTAAGGCTGTTTTGAACATGTGGATGTTCTCTATCCATACATGCCCTTGTTTGCAATTATAGAGTGCCATAGCTTGAGTCAATCGAGCTCTACTTTTGCTATAAAATGTTTCCTGGCAGATTGTTTATATGTTATTCAATTTTGCCAAGGTTGTTGTAGTTGATCCTTGCATGCTATAAACTTGTTCTTGCCATGTTTAGTTTCATAAACATGTATTATTGCTGGTGATATGCTTGTCTTGTCATGCAATGACTTGTGGTGTGTGAATCGAGCTCGCAAAGATGCCTTCATGATGCTGTTAATGCCATGCTCTGTTTCCTGAATCTGTTAACGAAACTTGCTATGTTTACATGGGTGCAATCCTATCTTCTGATCCTTTTTGGCTCATGGTCAGTAAAGGACTTTTATTATATGAATTTAGTAGTATCATGCCATGCCTTAAGTTTCTATTATGTGTTCCTGTAGCATGACGTTTGCTTGCTCTAAACATTGCTTCCTGATGCTGTTTCAGCCATGTTCAGTTTTTCACTAAATCTGTGAAGCTGATATATTTTGCACTTTTGCCATGCTTGTTTGAACCTGTTATGATATGATTTAGCCGTATCTCAGTGTTCATCTTTTGTCAAGCATCTTGAGTAGATCACTGTCATGTGCTTTGTTGATATGTTTGGGTGCAGTAGCTTAATTTCTTGTTGCTTGCTAAGTGGCATCCTGCTGTTAATCACAGATTTGTGCCATACTTGTTTTGCTTGTCATTTGCAAACCATGCATCCGATTCCGGTGATCTTTATATCGATTTCAACCGAAATCATCTCACCTTTCCAGCGGCATACTTGGTTTGCCAAGTTGATGCGTTGTTCATCACTTTTTCCTTCCAGAACACGCATACGCATTGCATATCACGTCTCGCATATCATGCCATGTTTTACATCATGTTGTATGTGCATTGCACCGTGATTTATTGTGTTTCCATTGCTTGTGTTCTTGCTTTGGGTAGAGCCGGAGGCGATGCGTGAGCGAGGAACCTGTTGAGAACGCTTACGAGGATCAAGCTTTCGACAACTCTGAGAACTTTGCAGGCAAGATGACCATACCCTCGAAATCACTTCTATCTTTGCTTGCTAGATGCTCGCTCTTTTGCTATGCCTATGCTGCGTTACCTACCACTTGCTATATTATGCCACCCATATTGCCATGTCAAACCTCTAACCACCCTTTCCTAGCAAACCGTTGATTGGCTATGTTACCGCTTTGCTCAGCCCCTCTTATAGCGTTGCTAGTTGCAGGTGAAGATGAAGTTGGTTCCATGTTGGAACATGATTATTTTGGGATATCACAATATCTATTTTTAATTAATGCATCTATATACTTGGTAAAGGGTGGAAGGCTCGGCCTTATGCCTGGTGTTTTGTTCCACTCTTGCCGCCCTAGTTTCCGTCATACGGTGTTATGTTCCTTGATTTCGCGTTCCTTACGGTTGGGTGATTTATGGGACCCCCTTGACAGTTCGCTTTGAATAAGACTCCTCCAGCAAGGCCCAACTTTGGTTTTACCATTTGCCACCTAAGCCTTTTTCCCCGGGTTTTCGCGAGCACGAGGTCATCTTTATTTTAACCCCGGGCGGTTCTCCTTCGATTGCTGGTCCAACTTGAGCGATGTCCGGTGCCTTGGGCAATCGGGTCTATGCCAACCGACGTCTGGCTCATCCGGTGTGCCACGAGCGAGATATGTGCAGCTCCTATCGGGTTTGTCGGCACATCCGGGCGGCTTTGCTGGTCTTGTTTTACCATTATCGAGATGTCTTGTAGTCCGGGATTCGAGATCGATCGGGTCTTCGGTGAAGGATTATCCTTCGTTGACCGTGAGAGCTTATAATGGGCTAAGTAGGTACACCCCTGCAGGGTATTATCTTTTGAAAGCCGTGCCCGCGGTTATGAGGCAGATGGGAATTTGTTAATGTCCGGTTGTAGAAAACCCGAAGTTGACCTTAATTAAAACACATCAACCGCGTGTGTAACCATGATGGTCTCTTCTCGGCGGAGTCCGGGAAGTGAACACGGTGTTGGAGTTATGTTTGACGTAAGTAGTTTCAGGATCACTTCTTGATCGCTACTAGCTTCACGACCGTGCCTTGCTTCTCTTCTCGCTCTCTTTTGCGAATGTAGCCACCATATATGCTAGTCGCTTGCTGCAGCTCCACCACACAACTCTGTCCTTCCTATAAGCTTAAATAGTCTTGATCTCGCGGGTGTGAGATTGCTGAGTCCCCATGACTCACAGATTCTACCAAAACAGTTGCAGGTGCCGACGATCCCAGTGCAAGTGACGCAACCGAGCTCAAGTGGGAGTTCGACGAGGAACGTGGTCGTTACTATGTGTCTTTTCCTGATGATCAGTAGTGGAGCCTAGTTGGGACGATCGGGGATCTGTGTAGCATTTGGGGTAGTCTTCTTTTATTTTAGTTCCGTAGTCGAACCTTGAGTGTAATCTCGATGATGGATGTTTATTTATGTATTGTGTGAAGTGGCGACTGTAATCCAACTATGTATCTTTTTCCCTTATGTATTACATGGGTTGTGTGAAGACTACCTCACTTGCGACATTGCTTTCAATGCGATTATGCCTCTAAGTCGTGCTTCGACATGTGGGAGATATAGCCGCATCGAGGGCGTTACAGCGGGCGTACAAGGGCAGCGGGAACCCTGGCGGTGGCCGCTCGTACCAGGGCCTCGACACCTCCTGCCGGGCGCCCTCATCTCGGCGGCAGAGGGCTAGCCGTTTCTTCGGTGGAAGCGGATCGGGACCCTCTCGGGGGGCCTTTCCTTTCTCTTCTGCGGAGAAACGGCGGATCGGAGCCATTGTCGCAATGTGGAGCAAGGGCAAGGATGGAGAAGAAGGAGAAGCAAGAAGAGATGGACAGGAAGGGCTCGCGTCGTTCCGTACATATAGTCGGGGGAGGCCAACCGTCGACCTCCACGATCACAGGTAATCATGACCCGCTTTGCGTGCAGGGACTTGTCGATTCGTGCAGTTGCCGAGGCGTCGTGGGGGAGCAGGGACGCCCATGTCCAATCAACCGCCACGCGGTGCCCAAGGCCGCAGGCTGTTGGGGCCCGCGGCGCTTCGCACTTGCCCCTTCGCTTCTCTGCTAAGCCAAGTCCAGGCGCGCCTTGGGCGGGGCTCTTGTCGGCGTTACAGGAGCGGGGTACCCAGACTTGCTCGCCTCGACTGCGGGCGTGGCTCAAGGGGTGGCCCAAGACGGCCCATCTTCATCAACACAAGCTCAAGACCCTCGTGAGGGGCAAGCCTCATGGGCGGACGACAGAAGCTTCCTCAAGCACGGCCTCGTCGAGGCTAGCTCGCGAGGCGGAGAGATCAAGGCGGGTACCTCACGAGGTGCCCATGACACAAGCCATGACGACCGAGGCGCGCGAGGGGCCAGCCAGCAGAAGTGTCCTCATTTCCCCTTTGGTGCAAAGGAGGCAAGCGCAGGCCAAGGCATCAGGCAAAGGCAACCATTTCGGTGCAACAAGACCAAGACCAGCAGAACAGCAGGAAGGAGGTCATCGTGGAGCCCAAGCCGGCGTCACCGTCAGAGTCTTTGGCAGGCGAGGACCGAGTTTAGTAAGGATAAGTGTACTAGATGTTCCCCTTCAAAATGGCCGATTGTTGGCGCCCTTCCCGTTTAATATTTGGGAAGAGGCCCAGGGCCTCCCTCTATAAATAGGACTAGCCACCACCAAGGCAGGGAGGATCGATCAGGAAGAGACCTATCAGATAGAACCCTAGCAGAGAGAGACCGAGGCGATCAAACTCACCCAAGCAGTTCATCGCACCAGCTCAAGAACAGCCCCTCGCGAGGCCGTTCTCCCTTTGTATTGTTCATCATCGGCCCCTGAGGCAATCCACCACACTTCAAACTGGAGTAGGGTATTACACCAGAATGGTGGCTTGAACCAGTATAAACCTCGTGTCCCTTGTGTTGTTCTTTGTGTAGTTTAGATCCTTGTGAGGCGACGAGACGTAGGTGGGTTGGAGGTGCGATCTCCGCGTGCACCCCAGAGTTCGAACCTAGAGGGTCTGCCGGAACCCGAAATCCGACAACCATGTGAGAAATAAATTGAATTTGGTTGTACTAAATACATGAGAAACAAATACAATTGCTATATTTCCAAGTTGTTAAGCATGCTTGGTTTGGTTAACTATCTGATCTTCTATTAGCAGTATGTTATATTGTGCAATGTGGTGCTCAGTTAATGTTTGGTTCATTTGTTGTGGTGTTTAGTTAACTGCTTGGTTCAATTCTGCAATGCGATGTCCAATTGTCCTGGGTAGAATTTTGTATTGTTGTGCATGTGAGGAATAAATTGAATTTGGCTACACTTAATACATGAGAAACATATACAAGTGCTATATTTCCTAGTTCTTAATCATGCTTGGTTTGGATAAATGGGTTTTCCATGTGGCTTGAATTAATCTGATGAATTTGCAATGTGCTTATTTTTCATCAACATATTTTACTGATAGCATGCGAACCCTCACTTAACATGATGGCTAACTACCTTATATGTGTTGCAGGGAAACAATGGGAAGCACTGAGGTTTACAATCGAGGTTAGCACATGCATGTTCCATTGTCTAATAGCACATTATTATGCAATTGAAGGAACCATTCTAATATTTACGTTTTTAACAATTTGGTCTTGCACATGTAGGTCCTGCAGTTAGAGGTTTTGACCCACTGTTCGACCCTTTTTGCATATGGGGAAATGAGTTGTCCATGAATATCAATCAAGTCAAGAAACTTAGAAAGATTGTTAGGATAAAGAAATTAGCGACAAAAAACAACAAGATCTTTGTTTGCACAATGAAGAAGACATCAGTTCACTACAAGATGGAACTAACTATTATACCTTGCCTTTTTTTATTCATTTGCCCCATTTCCAATAAGAGAAGATATTTATGCACATCCTTGTTTTCAGTACTTTCCAAAGCAGTTCACTGATGATTACCTCTCAAACCACCTCTATGGTCAGGAGGCGAGGAAGCTTTTCATACAACAACCACGGTTCAATATTGAAGTGTTCCTGAAGAGGACGAATGATGGACGGTCAATCATCCACATGCACTGGCCTAAAGTTGCAAAGACCTTCAACATCAATGAAGGCTCAATTTCGTCTTCCGCTTCAGCAGTTTTCTAGATGAGATGCATATGTCTATGTACCATCTATGATGCTAATTTCGAAAGGTTCTAGATGTTGCATGTGAAACTTGGTGCTGGTGCAGTTGTGTAATGGGGTAGCTGTTGGATTCCGAGCTCCGCAGACCCTGGATAGATTCAAACTCTGGGGTGCGTGCGAAGAACTCAAACTGCCCAGTCTTCCTACTCGCTAATCGCACGGCCTAGCTCGACGAACTCAAAGGAAAGACGACATGTCAGTTTACCCAGGTTCGGGCCACCTTGCGGTGTAAAACCCTACTCCTGCTTTGTGGTGGATTGGCCTCGAGGGGCTGGGATGAACTAGTACAACGAGAACAACCTCAGGAGGAGTGTTCTTGTGCTTGTGTGAGCTAGTGAGCTAGTGAGGATGGAATGGATCCGATCCCTCCCTACGGTGGTGGCTAGGTCCTATTTATAGTGGCCTTGGTCCTCTTCCCAAATGAAGACAACTAGTACATCTTATCCTAACAAAAGTAGTCTTCGCCTGCAAAGCTTCTGGTCGTGAAGCCACGGTGGGCTCGGTGATGACCTCCATCCTACCGTCCTGGCGGTCTTGGTCTTGTTGCACGGGAATGGAAAACTTTGGCTAATTCCTCGGGACTACGTGCCTGCGCTTGCCTTCTCAGCACCAAAGAGGAAACTGTTGTCCTGCGCCCGCTGGCGCCCGCCTGGCCTTGGTCGTCATGGCTCACGTCATCCGAACCTCACAAGGTGAGGCTTGCATGGAAATCTCCTCTCCTCAGGAGCCAGCCTGAGGAGGCCGCCCTCCTGGAGGTCTTGGTGTCGCCCGCCTCGTGAGGCTTGGCCCCTCGCGAGGGTCTTTGAGTTGGTGATGCTGAAGGTGGGTCGTACCAGGCCGTCAATGTTGCCATGCCGTGGGCCGCAGGCAGGCAAGTTTGGGTACCCCCGTATCTCGAACGCCGACAGCAGGTGAGTGCTGAAGCTATATGATGTTGTACACTGATGTATTTGAATTATGAAATCCTGCTTCCTTAATATGGAAATGAAATATATTGTGTGCTTAATATAAAATGTCAATTAGATTAATAAATGGATTAATAATAATAGGGCAATTAGCACTGCAAACGGTTATTGAGAAAACACCATGGGCGATGACCTCAGGCAACGCACACTGTTTCTAGGAATAAACTGTGTTGGATCAATGAATAATCATACACGACATCCTCTTGAAAACTGTTTGCGTTAGGCCACCTTGCGCAAACATTTACCACATAAAAACTGTGTGTGATGGATAGCCTTTGCCACACAGTTTCTTCTACGCACCATGTGTGATGCATTCAATAACGCAAACGATAAAATTGTTAATATCGTGTGCAATGGCAATGCTATCACAAACGATTTAATGGGGAAAATTGTGTGTGATGTACCTGCGAACGGAAACGTTTTTCTTGGAGCAACAGTGTGGGATGTATATACGAATGGAAATGTTTAGCGAGGGCTGCTGTCTAGGATGTACTTATGACCAGAAATGATTTTGCCTATATAATTGTATTTTCGCACTAGTGTACGTATAACCGTATTTGATCGCTCGCCGGTCGCACACGACGTCATTTGCCAAGTGTGTGTGCCAGGAGGGCATATCCCCGACGGTTTCTGGATGGTCACAAAAAGGGGTTAAAACCGTTTATATAGCACCTCGTTGTACCAGTGGAGTATCAGTGGTACACTCCTTGAACTTGATGGTAACAAGGATACCATAAGTGCAGGATTGGATTTACAACATATGGGCATCAAGAGAAAGCATTGGTTGCAAAAAGATCCAAAGAAGGATTCTTAGAAGAACTATCCTACACCATGGATGCTTACTAAGGAAGGAATGATAAACTTGTGCAAGTTTCTGGCTAATGTAAAATTCCCAGATGGCCATGCTACAAACCTGGTGACATACGTGGATGTTGATACTGGTATATTACACGGTGTGAAGACGCATGATTAAAACAAAGTCCTGCAACCTATCTTACAAGCTAGTCTTACAGGCATTATCCCCAAGGAGACGTATGAAGCTATCGCCTAACTAGAAAGATTTTTTAAGGAGTTGTTTGCCAAGACAATAAGAATCGATGTCGTCGAAACATTGGAACGTGAAATTGCTGAAATTCTATGCAAGCTTGAGAAGATCTTCCCACGTGCTTTCTAGTGCTAAGTGCTTTGTTTCCAGAATTGCTAGGTACTATGTGACAGTGAATTCTGCTTCACTTTTGATATATCCAGATTATGATCCAATGATAATAATTGCTGAATTTGGTTTTGGTGGCTCAAAATGGTGCCATGTAACCACTTGGGCTACAAAATATTGCATGTTAGAATTTTGATCCTATTTTGCTTCCCATGGTTCATATATGATGCAATGGTAGCAAAATTGGGTACAACATGCTGCCAAACAAAATAAAACCTTTTTATTCCGGAATTTTTTGCCACCAGTGTGCAAAGCAAGGCAAACACCACTATGTTGATTGACTTGGGACAAACGCTACTAGTTTAGCTATTATTAGCGACATTTAGGTTGGACACTGCTAGTAGATTACTCATTAGCAGCATTTGACCACACGCTATTAGTTGTAAACTACCAGCGAAACTAGGTGGCGTGCACGCAGAACACTGCTAGTAGGCACTTAGAGATGCCGCTAATGTGGGGTCGTGTACTAGTGTGAGAACTCTCTCAAGATATCCATGATGAATAAAAATATTGAACAACAATCAGGGGGAGAGGATGTCAAACATACTTGACTAATGTGTTTTTGAAGATCCCTTTGTGCCAAGTTTCATCTAGACATTCAAATTGTAGTTTATATCTTAATTAAGAATTTTGTTTGCTCATTAAATGGCGATGTTTTTCTTTTAGATTAATATCTTATTATTGGAATTTACTGAACATACATATGTCGTTCTGTTATATATTGTAAGAATTTTTTTAATGTTTTAATTCTTTGCTCAACTACAACTCTTTCCATGGATAATTTCAATTTGTCGCAAGTATTAGTTCAATCAAGTTTATTCATTGCAACATAAGCGGTGTCCATTATTTATTCACTACAACATAAGCACTATATCTCAAATGACAAGACATGGCCCACATATGGACTAGGTATGGAAGTTTCACTACTTTTCTTCCTTTGTTTGTGATTCCACCGAAGACAAATGCAGCTGCGGGGTTGGCACGCTTGAGCCCATGGACTCTAAGGACAATCGATTTGCAATTTCTTGGTTGATCCGCATCAGCTCTTGGTAGTACTCCTTGCACTCCTCATGGTTAAGATCCTCTACATTCATGAAGAGATACCTGGCAACAGTTCCAGAGCTCTCTTCCTTGGCCTTCTCAAAGCATTCATTGGTCTCTTTTGCTCTTTGTTTTTCCACCAGAAGCTCTCTTTCTAATCGGGCTACCTCCTCTTGCAACAACGCAATCCTTACCTTCTTCGCCTCATACTCGACCTTCCCCACACCCGACCTCCTCCCTATCTTTGGCATACTCAAAGTGGATATGATCTAAAGTGATTTGTGACTAGATGACTAGAAATATCTGTCTTTAGATATTGCTCTTGAGAAAGACGTGAGTTGTGGTTTGAAAGAGGGGATGGTGACCCTTTATATAGATGGAAGTGGGGTCCAAAGTAAAACCTTTTATCAATGTCCTCTAAAGGAAATATGCTACACAACAATGAAGTTTTTAATTATTTTCCAAACATAGGTTGTAGGATAAGGACACGTCAAATTAATCACAGAAAAATGCATGTACACATTTAGAGCATTTCGAATTTTGGCTAAAAATATGCTACACGACAATGAAGGATCTAATTATTTTCTAAAAAAGTTCATCGGATAAAGTCACTTGAAATTAAATATGGAGAAAAGTATGTAGAGATTTGTATCTCATGCATTATACCGATATGTCTCCAATGTATCTACAAATTAGCATGTTTCTAGATATTATCCTTTAGATATGCATTTTTTGAGTTTTGAATGTGACAAACTGCGTAATAAAGGTTGTTATCATAAGGGGAAATATATAGTGACGTTCCTTTACATTAAGAGCTTGCACATCCAAAAATAAAAAGCGCATGACAAACCCTGCTTCCCTCTACGAAGGGCCTATCTTTTAGTTTTTTGTATTTATTTTTATGCAAGAGCCAATAATATTTGCCCCTATTCTGTTATATGCACTTTTCAGTTGGCAAGCATCATGTGGTGGAGAAAGATCCATATATATGTTGAAAATAGGTGATCATGAGTTATTATGTTGACACCCCGAGATAAACATGTTGGGTGGTGAACACTATAAACCCCCATCTTCCTATGTGTTTGGCTGAAACTTTTGGTCTATAAATATGCCATGAGTGTCAGCAATCATAGAGGACTTTATGATAGTTGAGTATGTGAACTATCTAAACAAAGATCTGATACGTCTCCAACGTATCTACTTTTCCTAACGCTTTTCCTCTTGTTTTGGAACCTAATTTGCAATATTTGAATGAAATTAACCCAGACCGACGCTGTTTTCAGCAGAATTACCATGGTGTCGTTTTTGTGCAGAAAGAAAAGTTCTCGGATTGGTACGAAACTTTGCGAGGATATTTTATTCAATAAATAAGGATTCGTGGAGCCAAGAACCACCAAAGGGGGCACCTGGGTGGGCACAATCCACCAGAGCGCGCCCCCCTCCAGGCGCGCCCAGGTGGGTTGTCCCCACCTGGTGGCCCCGCAGACCTCAACCCTGATACTATAAAGTCATAAAAAATCAGGGAGAAAGAATTATCACGTTTCACGAGACGGATCCGCCATCACCTCCTATTCTTCATCGGGAGGCCAGATCTGGAGTCCATTTGGGGCCCCGGAGAGGGGGATCTTCGATCTTCGTCATCACCAACCCTTCTCCATCGCCAATTCCATGATGCTCCCCACCGGGAGTGAGTAATTCCTTCATAGGCTCGCTGGTCGGTGAGGAGTTGGATGAGATTCATCATGTAATCGAGTTAGTTTTGTTGGGGCTTGATCCCTAGTATCCATTATGTTCTAAGATTGATCTTGCTATGACTTTGCCATGCTTAATGCTTGTCACTTTGGGCCCGGGTGCCATGATTTTAGATATGAAGCGTTTATGTTATCACCATTATACCTATCTTCTAGATCCGATCTTGCAAGTTATAATCACCTACTATGTGTTATGACCCGGCAAACACGGAGTGACAGAAGTCGGGAGGCCTTAATATCCTTACCTCCCCTCGTCTTAGAAGGTGATGACCGTAGTTTGAGGAGTTCATGTATTCACCATGTGTTAATGCTTTGTTTCGGTTCTCTATTAAAACGAGGCCTTAATATCCCTTAGTTTCCAATAAGACCCCACTCCCACGGGAGGGTAGGACAAAAGATGGCATGCAAGTTGTTTCCATAAGCACGTATGACTATTTACAGAATACATGCCTACATTATATTTATGAACTGGAGCTAGTGTCGTATCACCCTAGGTTATGACTGTTATATGATGAATATCATCCAATGAATTCACCAATCCAATGCCTACGAATTTCTTTCATATTGTTCTTGCTAAGTTACTACTACTATTTTTACTATTGACACTTGCTACAAAATCATTGCTATCAGTGTTACCGTTACTATTATTGTTGCTACTACTATCAAAACTATCATACTACTTTGCTACTAATCACTTTGCTGCAGATAATTAATCTCCAGGTGTGGTTGAATTGACAACTCAGCTACTAATACTTGCAAATATTATTTGGCTCCCCTTGTGTCGAATCAATAAATTTGGGTTGGATACTCTACCATCAAAAACGGTTGTGATCCCCTATACTTGTGGGTTATCAAGACCTTTTTCTGGCGCCGTTGCCGGGGAGCATAGCTATGTTGTTGAGTCACTTGGGATTATTATCAAATTATCACTATGAACAATCTGAAGGATGCTAAGACTAAGATTTTTCCCTCTTAGACGAGGGGAGGTAAGGAACTGCCATCCAGCTCCGCTTTAGATTCACCTTCTGTTATAAGTAGACTTGCAACACCACCACATGTTATCAATTCTGATATGTCGCAAGTTATTGATGATGCTACTGTAATGCTCCGGATACAACTTTCCATATTCGTAACTCCAACTCTTGCCTTTTCCAGAGATGTGATATGTTTTTTCCTTCGTGGTTGGGTTTTTGTCTTTTGTTTTGCATTTTGTTCATGTCATGCAACTCATCTCATAGCATCATGCGCATTGCATCTGCATGTTTTCATAAAACTCGTAGCCGTTCGCAGTTGCCCTTTCTCTCTTTGCCTTTGTTGTCATTTTGTCAGGCCTTTGTCCTCGTTGACCTCTCTTGACCCCTTGTGTGCGTGTCCAAAACTGCTCCGAACCCGACCCGCTCTGTCATTACCGATGGATCTGGATCATCCCCAAACATCCCGAAAGTATCTTCGATTCTTTGTTGGATTCTCCCTAGCCTATTTTTCTGTCCGTCCGATTACGATCGGAGGGACGAGTTAGCCCCTAAGCTAACCTAATCCAACTACTCCCTTCGTCCCATAATAAGTGTCTTGAGCTTTGTACAAATTTGTACTAGAGCTAGTACAAAGTTGAGACACTTATTTTGGGACAGAGGGAGTACTATTTAAACCGACCTAACCCTAAAATCTCGGATGGCTGTCCCATCCTTCCCATCCCCGCCGCCACCCACCTACCTTTCTTCCTCGGGATCCCCTCATTCCCCCGATCCAATCCCACCAACCAGGCTCCACCCGAGGCCTCCCCTCGATCCAACTCGTCTTCGCTCTCCTCGTCGACCAGGGAGACGAGCTCCTCCCGAGACCAGCAGATGAGTCCCCATCGCGACCCTCTCCTTCTCTTCCTTCTTCCCTGCAGCTCCCTCTCTCTAATCTCCTCATCTCTCTGTACCTCAATAGGAGCTCCAGCGACATGGCCATCCCGAGCTCGGCTCGCGCAGCTCAGAGACTCCAAGCCCCCTAGTTCCAGCAGTCCAGGAGGATGCCGCCGTGCCCGTGCTGCATCCCGCAAACCCGCCGGCGAACCCGACCTTCAGGCTACCCCGACGCGCCCGATGCCTCCCCGTTGGATCCCGCCGTCAAGCTCCGTCCCTCGACTCGAAAGCCTCGTGTCCGCGCCCCTGCCCCGACGAGTCCCCATCGTCCCGAGGCCGCCCGTCTCTGTTTGGCCTGCACGAGCAGCAACTCGCTGAAGCGCGAGCTCCACCGGGTCCGTCTCCCTCCGCCCGTCCTTCTCCATCCCCTGCTCCTTTTCCTCCCCATCTCAGTCCTCTTGTGCTCCCCCGCAGGTCCCCGCCATGGATGCAAGGAGCGCCTGTGCGCCGCATGCCCGAACCCATGTCTTTCTCCGTGAGTCGCAACCCGGCGCCTCAACTGCTTCGCCAAGTCCACCACCGCCGCCAAGCCCTGCCTCCGCCGCCTCGCCAAGTTCTGTTGTCGGCGCCTCCTGCATCGCGCCCTGCCGGACTGCTTTCTCCTCTGCATCGCGCCGCCGCGCCTGGCCCCTGCCTCGAACTGCTGCTGTTCCTCGTCTTTAGAAACGAACAGCAGCAGCTCCCTCGTCATCGCGTTGACCGCATCAAACCAGCGCCAGCGCGTGGGTCGCGCCAGGCCCAGCGTCCCCCTTCCGGCCTCACCTCACCGCAATTCCAGGCCATGGCCCATGGTGAGAAACCCCCCAGTCTCTCCTGTGCACTATCGGGCCAGCCAGATTCGGCCCGTGGATGGTTTTTTCCCGTTCTGCGATTTAGCTATTTATCCATAGAGTGCAGTTTTACAGATTACCCCTCATGTTCATGCATTTAATATCTCACAAACCGTGCATCGGATCAAAATGTTTTAAACATGTAAAATGCTTAGAATTTTGTGTAGATTAATACTATGCAACTGTCATCCGTGTTTAAAATGTTAAAAGTGTTGTTTGTTTAAATTTGCTCAAATGTCATGCTAAAATGATTTATTTCATAACTAAATAACCGTAGCTCGGTTTTAAATAAACTTTATATGTAAATGGGGTAGAAAAAATGCATATATTAACATGTTATACTTTATTTTGCTGTTTAACGACACTAAAATATGATTTAGAGCAGCACAGTACCAAATTTGAAATATGCACATGAGGATTTTCCGGAATTGTTGTTTCTTATTTCCGGCCTCATTTAAGTTTGCCTAAATAGTTAGTTTACTTATGCTTCACCCCTTGCCTTGTTTAATAACATTTAATATTGTTGAGTACCTAAACGAGAGCGAACTAAATAACTCGAATGTGTTGTTTCGTCAATATGCAACCCGTTGCATATTGAGTTCCACTTAACTTGTAGCATTGTTTGTTGCATTTTCCCATGCCATGCCTCTTTAAATCGGACATGCATCATACTTGGTTGTGCATCATTCCATGATTATGTGATGGTTGTTTGCTATGTTATTTGTTTCTTTCCGGTGTTGCATCTTAGTTCCGGTAATGTTGCAATTGTGAGGATTCGTTCGACTACTCACGTTCATTCTTCTTCCTAGCGGGATTTCAGGCAAGATGACCGTCACCTTGGATCTCATTACTATTATTGCTATGCTAGTTGCTTCGTTCTACCACTATGCTGCGTTACCTACCACTTGCTTATCAAGCCTCCCAAATTGCCATGAACCTCTAACCTTTGTCACCCTTCCTAGCAAACCGTTGTTTGGCTATGTTACCGCTTTTGCTCAGCCCCTCTTATAGCGTTGCTAGTTGCAGGTGAAGATGAAGATTGCTCCATGTTGGATTATGTTTATGTTGGGATATCACAATATCTCTTATATTATTAATGCATCTATATACTTGGTAAAGGGTGGAAGGCTCGGCCTTATGCCTGGTGTTTTGTTCCACTCTTGCCGCCCTAGTTTCCGTCACATCGGTATTATGTTCCCGGATTTTGCGTCCCTAACTCGGTTGGGTGATTTATGGGACCCCCTTGACAGTTCACTTTGAATAAAACTCTTCCAGCAAGGCCCAACACTGGTTTTACATTTGCCTCAGCCTTTTACCTTTTCCCTTGGGAGTCGCGCATCCCGAGGGTCATCTTTATTTTAGCCCCCCCGGGCCAATGCTTGTCTAAGTGTTGGTCCGAACTAGAGACCCTTGCAGCGCCTCCTCGGGGAAACTCGAGGCCTGGTTTTAGTTGTACGGACTGCTCATCCGGTCGTGGCTCGAGGCGAGATCTGCTGCGGCTACTATCGAGGTGTCGGCACACCGGAGGTCTTGCTGGTCTTGTTTTACCATTGTCGAAATGTCTTGTAAACAGGATTCGAGACCGACGGGTCTTCCCGGGAGAAGGAATATCCTTCGTTGATCGCGAGAGCCTATCATGGGCTAAGTTGGGACACCCCTGCAGGGTTTGAACTTTCGAAAGTCGTGCCCGCGGTTATGTGGCAGATGGGAATTTGTTAATGTCCGGTTGTAGTAAACTTGAAGTAAACTCTTCAAAAATACACCAACCGTGTGTGTAACCGTGATGGTCTCTTTTCGGGGTTGTTCGAGAGGAGAACGCGGTTTTTGGGTTATGTTTGATGTAAGTAGGAGTTCAGGATCACTTCTTGATAATTGCTAGTTGACGACCGTTCCTTTGCTCCTCTTCTCGCTCTCATTTGTGTATGCTAGCCACCATATATGCTTAGTGGTTGCTGCAACCTCACCACTTTACCCCTTCCTTTCCCATTAAGCTTTGATAGTCTTGATACCCATGGTAATGGGATTGCTGAGTCCTCGTGGTTCACAGATTACTACAACAACAGTAGCAGGTACAGGTTATGCGATGCTCATGACGCGAGAGCAATGTTTGCTTGTTTTGGAGTTCTTCTTCTGCTTCTTCGATCAGGGGATAGGTTCCAGGTCGGCAGCCTGGGCTAGCAGGGTGGATGTCATTTGAGTTTCTGTTTATGTTTCATCCGTAGTCGGATGTTGATCTTGTATATGATGCATTGTTGTATTCTTGTGTCTTTGTATGTCTTGGTTGTATCCCCACTATTATGTAATGTTGATGTAATGATATCCACCTTGCAAAAGCGTCTTCAAGATGTGCTTCTATCCTTGGTGGGACTTTCGAGTTCCTTTAGGATAGGGTCGCATCTTGGGCGTGACAAGTTGGTATCAGAGCCTCGACCGACCATAGGAGTCCCCTTGTTTGTTGGCCGTTGTTGAGTCTAGAAAAAAATGTTTTTGAGTCTTAGGATTATATATATATCGGAGAGTAGGATTCTTTTTACTTCTCAGTCCCTTCGTCGCTCTGGTGAGGCCCCCTGACGTAGATGTTTTGTCTTTCCTCTCCTCAAATTTCATGAAATTTTTTTTAGGATCACGCGCGTATCTTGGGGATCATTCCGATAGTCTTGTGACGAGAACATTGTTCTTGGTGCCTCCTGACATTTAGGGGTTGTGGCAGTGTCCCGGGGAGTTGAGCTCCGAGGTGTTGTCGTCACAATTTTATCGTTGCAGTTCTGGAAGACCTGAGTTTTGCCGACATCGAAAATCTCTTTTATGTAGTTGTTGGTGAGATAACCTCGACGCCACCCAAGATCTTTGGGAGTTCGGGAGTATTGCCATAGCTCGTATAACAGATGCTTTTCGAAGGTTGAGGTACACGATTTCTGGAGTTTTCTTGGTTATGTGTTGATGGATGGATGCAGCTGGATCTAAGTATTGTTAGTTTGGGTGATATATTTTGTGTCCCCTGTATCCCCAACACCAGATTGCATAACCAGAAAGTTTCGGGAGTTTTTAGGAGGGAATTCAAGTAGCTCCTAGAATATTTTTCCGACAGATGCATGATATGGGATTGGGTAAATCTCTATCATATGTATTTGTTCTAGCTTATTTCTGCAAGCCAATCCTTTGTTTTGTTTCAAGTTGTGGTATTTGAGTTGCTTCAATGTCAAGTGTTGATTCCATACCTTTCAAGCGGTGTTCTCATATTTCTATGGGAATACTAATCCTTCGTGTTCATCGAGGTCGTCATGTTAATTCTTTTCCAACCGACGTGCTTCTCTTTAAGTGGATCCGATCATTTCAACATCCGCAAGATAAATTCTAAGTTTTTCTCAACGGTATCCGTTTCATCCGTCCCCAAGTTGCCTTTGTTTTCCCGCCCTCCCACCCTTTTTCTTCAAGGACTCAGATTTCTTAATGATGTATCCTTTTATTTGTGGGAAGTCTCTTCATTCTTTTCTTTCAATGTTCTTATCCGGTGATTTCCCATGAAGATGCTCAACAGTTTCAAGTTCATCATCCTTCATTGTTGTTTCTTCTCCGGTGGATCCAATTCAAGCTTTCGATATTCATCATATTCCTTTCCTCGTTTCTAATGATTTCTCAAGCCGATGCACCTCTTAATCATTCACTTCTCGCTATTCATTTGTCCTAGAGTGCTGAAGATATCTCAGAAGGCTCGTCTTTTCTTCCAAGATCTGTTCAAGCTATTTGGAGATTATTATCTCATTAAAGTCATTTAATTCAACCGGTGCAACCTCTCTTTAAAATCCTTCAACGATGTTTCTTTCGAGTGGGCCCTAACCCACGGTCTTTTCGAGGATCTTACGACTCTTCTAATTTTCCGGAACTATTCTCAAATTCATTTCAAAGTTTGGCGTAAGAATGAATTTCATCAGTCATATGCCTTTGTCCAAGATCTTTCAAATTCTTTCGTCGTTGGTTCAACCTTTCTAATTTTCATTCTGGAGTGTCTCAACAATTCATGGTGGTGTTTCTCGTCGTCATTCTCAGCATGTGAAGACCAAAGAAGAGTTCCTCTTAAATCCTTACCCGTTCTTCCAAAGATGCGTAGTTCAAGTTTGATGCCATCCTCTCATAATTGTTTTCGATTGTGAGAATTCTTTTCACCCATCCGGAGCATGTCATGAGTTGTTTCCGTTTCTTTCCTCCGAAGGCCATCATGTCATAATTCTTCATTCTCAGCGTGTAGCTACCGTTCTCCAAATCTTACAGGTGAATCGTTCAAATATCCACTAATCAGTTCATGATCTCTTCATTCTCTTGTATCTAAATTCTCTCAAGCATCTTCATTCGTTTTCCAATTCTTCCCGGTGAATTGTGCCTTTGCTACGTTCATTTTCAATTCTTACAGTGGTTCGTTCAATATTTCTTTTCCTTGATTATCGTATCAATTCATTCGTTCTTTTCAATTCCACCAGTGGTTCCATCAATACCTTCTCAAGTTTGCGCCATATCTATCTTAATCCTTTCTACGAGAATAAGTAGTATGCCAAATTCGTTGCTTGTCATCAATTTAAATTGGTGAAGGATACGCATAACATAATTCTTATTCTTGTTTCATCCAAGTGATTAATCCTTTCCTTCAGAGTTTGTTCATGAGGAATAAATTATCGGTTCTAAGATGTTCATCTTTTCTTTCCGGAGTTCCAAGTTCTCTCGGTTATATAATCGCGAAGCTCCATCTAAATCATTGCAAGGCTTCATCTTGTGTTTTCAACTTCTCTTTCTTTTCATCATCCTTCTATTACCGGGTTCTTCATGGAGGCTCTACATGATGGTTCGTCAAGGATTCCTTTCATTCTTGATTTGTTCTTCAAGATTTCTCTTGAAGTTATGACCCTTAAGCTATACTCTAAAATAAACATGATGCTCAACACATGTTTTGTTTTGAGGAGTTCAAGTAATCTTCATCTTGCATTCCAAAGTGCAATTCTTCCTACCTTATCTTTTGAGGTGGTGTTATGTCACTCTTGACAATTCCCTTCGTGTTTCATGATTCATATGTTGTCAAGAATGAAGTATTTTAAATCCATCATTTTCTCTTCGTTCAAGAGATCTTTTCAACCAATCAATCTTTTTGTTGGAGTTATATTGGGTTATATTTCACCTACAACCTTCCCTAAGGAATGTAGCTATTCGTGGTGCTTATCAATGATCCAATTTTCTCCTTCTCATCTCGGTGAAGAAGTTTTTTTCATCTCTTCGGTGCTCTCAATCAAATCAATGGTTTTCCATTAGTGGCCGGTTGTCACCTCATTGTCTTGAGATGTTTCCATAAGCCCACTACAAACTTATTCTTTTCGTTGTTGGTCTTCCAAGAACTCTATTCTAACCTTCTTGCAAGGATGCCTTCCAAATTCAATTATGGTAGAAGTTGGCTTTTTCTTCTCCATTCTTTTATTTCACTGATCTATCTTCTATTCTTTCTTCCGGAGGCATGGTGATGTTGCTCTCTCCACTCATCATCTCGAATTGTGAGGACCGTGTTCTTTTCATGCTTATCCATTTAACCGGAGTGTTGTGTCATCTCTTCAAGTTCTTTTCATCTTATCAAGTTTTCCTTCTTCTTTTAGTCGGAGTGCTGCACAAATTATATCAATCTTATTCCTTCTCTATCTAGTTTTAACCGGAGTGGTTTCAATATCTATCTTATCACTAAAACTCTTCGTTCTCGTCGTATCCCTTGTTCCTCTTTTCTAACGGAGTGTTTTCAACTTTGGTCATCTTCGTTGTTTTCTTTCTTTCATTTTGCTCAATATCTCAAGGTTCATGGTTTCACTCGTTTGTCGAAGAAGCAACTTAGTTTTACCTCTTATCTTCCTCTTTCTTTTCCCTCCGGTGCCATCCTAGATCTCGGGACGAGATCCTCTTGTAGTGGTGGAGTGTTGTAACGCCCCGGATACAACTTTCCATATTCGTAACTCCAACTCTTGCCTTTTCTGGAGATGTGATATGTTTTTCCTTCGTGGTTGGGTTTTTGTCTTTTGTTTTGCATTTTGTTCATGTCATGCATCTCATCTCATAGCATCATGCGCATTGCATCTGCATGTTTTCATAAAACTCGTAGCCGTTCGCAGTTGCCCTTTCTCTCTTTGCCTCTGTTGTCATTTTGTCAGGCCGTTGTCCCCGTTGACCTCTCTTGACCCCTCGTGTGCGTGTCCAAAACTGCTCCGAACCCGACCCGCTCTGTTGTTACAGATGGATCCGGATCATCCCCAAACATCCCGAAAGTATCTTCGATTCTTTGTTGGATTCTCCCTAGCCTATTTTTTCGTCCGTCCGATTACGATCGGAGGGACGAGTTAGCCCCTAAGCTAACCTAATCCAACTACTATTTAAACCGACCTAACCCTAAAATCTCGGATGGCTGTCCCATCCTTCCCATCCCCGCCGCCACCCACCTACTTTTCTTCCTCGGGATCCCCTCATTCCCCCGATCCAATCCCACCAACCAGACTCCACCCGAGGCCTCCCCTCGCTCCAACTCGTCTTCGCTCTCCTCGTCGACCAGGGAGACGAGCTCCTCCCGAGACTAGCAGATGGGTCCCCGTCGCGATGCTCTCCTTCTGTTCCTTCTTCCCTACAGCTCCCTCTCTCTAATCTCCTCATCTCTCTGTACCTCAACAGGAGCTCCAGTGCCATGGCCATCCCGAGCTCGGCCCGCGCAGCTTGAAGACTCCAAGCTCCCTCGTTCCAGCAGTCTAGGAGGATGCCGCCCTGCCCGTCCTGCATCCCGCAAACCCGCTGACGACCCCGACCTTCAGGCTACCCCGACGCGCCCGATGCCTCCTCGTTGGATCCCGCCGTCAAGCTCCGTCCCTCGACGCGAAAGGCTCGTGTCCGCGCCCCTGTCCCGACGAGTCCCCGTCGTCCCGACGCCGCCCGTCTCTGTCTGGCCTGCACGAGCAGCAGCTCGCCGGAGCGCGAGCTCCACCAGGTCCATCTCCCTCCGCCCGTCCTTCTCCATCCCCTGCTCCTCTTGTGCTCCCCCGCAGGTCCCCGCCATGTATGCAAGGAGCGCCCGTGCGCCGCATGCCCGAACCCAAGTCTTGCTCCGCGAGTCTCAACCCGGCGCCTCAACTGCTTCGCCAAGTCCACCGCCGCCGGCAAGCCCTGCCTCCGCCGCCTCGCCAAGTTCCGTTGTCGGCGCCTCCTGCATCGCGCCCTGCCGGCCTGCTTCCTCCTCTGCATCGCGCCGTCGCGCCTGGCCCCTACCTCGAACTGCAGCTGTTCCTGGTCTTCAGAAATGAACAGCAGCAGCTCCCTCGTCGTCGCGTTGACCGCACCAAACCAGCGCCAGCGCGTGGGTCGCGCCAGGCCCAGCGTCCCCCTTCCGGCCTCACCTCACCGCAATTCCGGGCCATGGCCCATGGTGAGAAACCCCCCAGTCTCTCCTGTGCACTATCGGGCCAGCCAGATTCGGCCCGTGGATGTTTTTTTCCCGTTCTGCGATTTAGCTATTTATCCAGAGAGTGCAGTTTTACAGATTACCCCTCATGTTCATGCATTTAATATCTCACAAACCGTGCATCGGATCAAAATGTTTTAAACATGTAAAATGCTTAGAATTTTGTGTATATTAATACTATGCCACTGTCATCCATGTTTAAAATGTTAAAAGTGTTGTTTGTTTAAATTTTCTCAAATGTCATGCTAAAATGATTTATTTCATAACTAAATAACCGTAGCTCGGTTTTAAATAAACTTTATATGTAAATGGGGTAGAAAAAATGCATAGATTAACATGTTATACTTTATTTTGCTGTTTAACAACACTAAAATATGATTTAGAGTAGAACAGTACCAAATTTGAAATATGCACATGAGGATTTTCCGGAATTGTTGTTTCCTATTTCCGACCTCATTTAAATTTGCCTAAATAGTTAGTTTACTTATGCTTCACCCCTTGCCTTGTTTAATAACATTTAATATTGTTGAGTACCTAAACGAGAGCGAACTAAATAACTCGAATGTGGTGTTTCGTCAATATGCAACCCGTTGCATATTAAGTTCCACTTAACTTGTAGCATTGTTTGTTGCATTTTCCCATGCCATGCCTCTTTAAACCGGACATGCATCATATTTGGTTGTGCATCATGCCATGATTATGTGATGGTTGTTTACTATGTTGTTTGTTTCTTTCCGGTGTTGCTTCTTAGTTCCGGTAATGTTGCGATTGTGAGGATTCGTTCGACTACTCCCGTTCGTTCTTCTTCATGGACTCGTTCTTCTTCCTAGCGGGATTTCAGGCAAGATGACCGTCACCTTCGATCTCATTACTATCATTGCTATGCTAGTTGCTTCGTTCTACCCCTATGTTGCGTTACCTACCACTTGCTTATCAAGCCTCCCAAATTGCCATGAACCTCTAACCTTTGTTACCCTTCCTAGCAAACCGTTGTTTTGCTATGTTACCGCTTTTGCTCAGCCCCTCTTATAGCGTTGCTAGTTGTAGGTGAAGATGAAGATTTCTCCATGTTGGATAATGTTTATGTTGGGATATCACAATATCTCTTATATTATTAATGCATCTATATACTTGGTAAAGGGTGGAAGGCTCGGCCTTATGCCTGGTGTTTTGTTCCACTCTTGCCGCCCTAGTTTCCCTCGTATCGGTATTATGTTCCTGGATTTTGTATCCCTAACGCGGTTGGGTGATTTATGGGACCCTCTTGACAGTTCGCTTTGAATAAAACTCTTCCAGCAAGGCCCAACATTGGTTTTACATTTGCCTCAGCCTATTACCTTTTCCCTTGGGAGTCGCGCATCCCGAGGGTCATCTTTATTTTAGCCTCCCGGGCCAATGCTTGTCTAATTGTTGGTCCGAACTAGAGCCCCTTGCAGTGCCTCCTCGGTGAAACTCGAGGCCTGGTTTTAGTTGTACGGACTGCTCATTCGGTCGTGGCTTGAGACGAGATACGCGCGGCTACTATCAGGGTGTCGGCACGCCGGGAGGTCTTGCTGGTCTTGTTTTACCATTGTCGAAATGTCTTGTAAACGGGATTCCGAGACTGATTGGGTCTTCCCGGGAGAAGGAATATCCTTCGTTGATCGCGAGAGCTTATCATGGGCTAAGTTGGGACACCCCTGCAGGGTTTGAACTTTCGAAATCCGTGCCCGTGGTTATGTGGCAGATGGGAATTTGTTAATGTCTGATTGTAGAAAACTTGAAGTAAACTCTTCTAAAATACACCAACCGAGTGTGTAACCATGATGGTCTCTTTTCGGGGTTGTTCTAGAGGAGAACACTGTTTTTGGGTTATGTTTGACGTAAGTAGGAGTTCAGGATCACTTCTTGATCATTGCTAGTTGACGACCATTCCTTTGCTCCTCTTCTCGCTCTCATTTGCGTATGCTAGCCACCATATATGCTTAGTGGCTGCTGCAACCTCACAACTTTACCCCTTCCTTTCCAATTAAGCTTTGCTAGTCTTGATACCCATGGTAATGGGATTGCTGAGTCCTCGTGGCTCACAGATTACTACAACAACAGTTGCAGGTACAGGTTATGTGATGCTCATGACGCGAGAGTGATGTTTGCTTGTTTTGGAGTTCTTCTTCTGCTTCTTCGATCAGGGGATAGGTTCCAGGTCAGCAGCCTGGGCTAGCAGGGTGGATGTCGTTTGAGTTTCTGTTTATGTTTCATCCATAGTCGGATGTTGATCTTGTATATGATGTATTGTTGTATTCTTGTGTCTTTGTATGTCTTGGTTGTATCCCCACTATTATGTAATGTTGATGTAATGATATCCACCTTGCAAAAGCGTCTTCAAGATGCGCTTCTATCCTTGGTGGGACTTTCGAGTTCCTTTAGGATAGGGTCGCATCTTGGGCGTGACAGCTACCTCTGCTATGAATGCTATTCTTGATGATGCTAGTACCTTGCTTGATGATAATGTGCCACTAGGTGAGTTTCTTGATGAACAAATTGCTAGAGTAAGACAGAATGAGATTGTTGAAACTGATGGGAGCTTGAAACTGAAAATCTTGAAACACCTATTACACCAAGTCTCCCAGATATGAATTGCCAAAGGTACCGGAAGGTTATGTTATGGATGAGGAGACAACTAAAGACATTCTTGCTTGTAAGGATAGAGATGATTTGGAAAAATTATTATGCAAGTATAAAGAAAAGACTGTGAATGCCAAAATGAAATGTGATCCTCGGTTTGCTACTTCACCTATCTTTGTTGATTATAAGGATTATGAATTCTCTGTCGACCCAGAGTTAATTACTTTGGTTGAATCTGATCCTTTCCATGGTTATGAAACAGAAACTGTTGTGGCACATCTTACTAAATTGAATGATATAGCCACCCTTTTTGCTCATGATGAGAAGATTCGCTATTATTATATTCTCAAATTAGTTCCATTATCATTAAAGGGTGATGCTAAGGCTTGGTATTGCTCCTGGTTGTGTGTGTAGTCCCCAGGATATGATTTGTTACTTCTTTGAAAAATATTTTCCTGCTCATAAGAAACAAGCTGCCTTACAGGAAATATGTAACTTTGCGCAAATTGAAGAAGAGAGTCTCCCACAAGCTTGGGGGAGGCTTCTCCAATTGCTTAATGCTTTTCCTGATCATCCTCTTAAGAAAAATAAAATACTTGATATCTTCCATAATTGACTAACCGATGCTTCTAGGGATTTGTTAGATAGTTGTGCTGGTTGTGTTTTCAGGGAACGAACTGTTGAACAAGCTGAAGAATTATTGAATAACATATTGAAGAATTATGATGATTGGATCCTTCCTGAACCACCACTTAAACCTACTCCAAAGAAGAGGGGTATCTTATATCTCAGTCCTGAATATATGCAAGAGGCAAAGAAATCTATGAAGGAAAAATGTATTAAAGCAGAGGATGTTAAAAATTTACCACCTATCGAAGAAATACATGGGCTTGAAACACCACCACCACCTAAGGTGGTAGAGGTAAATTCTTTATTAAAGTTCGATGAAGGCGATATTCCCTATAATAAACATCTAAGTCAATGCCTTTATGAGTTTGATAATTTCATTAGAAAGCAACAACCCGTCAATGCAACTGTTATGAAACAATTGAAATACAATTCTGATATGATTGCTCGCTTGAGTGACTTGTTATTTAGAATCTCAAATGATGTTAGAGGTGTAGGAAAGCATGCCTCTATGGTTCAAACGCAATTAGAACAAGTTGCTAAATCTCAAAGAGAGTTGCTTGATGAAATAAATAATAATATCAATGATCATGCTGTTAGAGTAATGACTAGGGGAGGTAGAATGACCCAGGAACCACTTTATCCTATGGGACGCCCAAAAAGAATTGAACAAGACTCTCAAAGAGTTAACACTGATGCACCTAGTCCTTCTAAAAATAAGAAGAAGAAGAAGAAGAAAAATGATAGGACTTTGCAAGCCTCTAGTGAACCTGAAGTAGAAAAACCTCCTGGTAGTGATAATGAAGTCTATATTTCTGATGCTGAAACTTAGTCTGGTAGTGAACACTCATCTTCTGATAATGAAAAAGATAATGATGAGGTTCATGAAGATGCTCAACCAACTAATAAAGAACCGGATAATGATGTTGAAATAGAACCAGTTGTTGATCTTGATAACCCACAACCCAAGAATAAAAGATATGATAAAAGAGACTTTGTTGCTATAAAACACGGTAAGGAAAGAGAACCGTGGGTTCAAAAACCTATGCCCTTTCCACGTAAGTCAACCAAAAGAAAGATGATGAAGAATCTGAACGCTTTGCTGAAATGCTGAGGCCGGTATTTTTGCGTACTCGCTTGACCGATATCTTAAAAATGCCTCCTTATGCAAAGTACATGAAAGACATCATCACCAATAAGAGAAAAATACCGGTAGATGAAATCTCCACCATGCTTGCTAATTATACTTTTAAGGGTGGAGTACCTAAAAAACTTGGAGATCCGGGAATACCAACTATACCTTGCTCCATCAAAAGAAATTATGTGAAAACTGCTTTATGTGATTTAGGAGCTGGTGTTAATGTTATGCCTTTCTCTTTATACAAAATACTTGATTTGAACAAAGTCACGCCTACTGAAATATCTTTGCAAATGGCTGACAAATCAACTGCCATACCTATCGGTATTTGTGAGGATGTGCCGTTGTTGTTGCTAATGTTACTATCTTAACTGACTTTGTTATACTTGAGATGCCCGAGGACGACAACATGTCGATTATCCTTGGTAGACCCTTCTTGAATACTGCAGGGGCTGTTATTGATTGCAATAAAAGCAAGGTCACTTTTCATATCAATGGTAATGAACATACGGTGCACTTTCCGAAGAAAAAATTCCAAGTGAATGGTATTAATGTTATTGAAAAATCTCCGACAATCACCATTGGAAGTTTTCAACTACCTCTACCTACAACCAAAAAGAAATATGAATTGCTTATTGTTGGGGACATTCATATCCCCATTGAGGTAACTTAGTGTTTTACGTAAGTTCTTCGGTTTCATGCTAATCGAAAGTGGTTATTAGTAAGACTTGATCAACCTTATTAATGAATCATTTTTAGAGGTATGAAGTATGTCCCTACCCTTTCTGTTTTTATTAATAAAATAAAATAAAATGCCACGCCTTATCTGTTTCTTAGTTTTCCATGCGATAAAAAACGACCCAAAAAATAAAAGTTCTCAGAATGCTCTAAAAATTTAATACTATATTTTATGATTATTTAAGATTTTTTAGTGCAAATAACATCAAAGGGAGGTGCTCCAGGTGGGCACAACCCACCTGGGTGCGCCAGCACCCCCAGGCGCGCCCTGGTGGGTTGTGGTCCCCACATGGGCCCCCTCACTTATCTCTTCGTCCCACATCATCACCTACCTCCAGAAAAAAATCACCATTGCTCTCTCTCTCTCTCTCTCTCTCTCTCTCTCTCTCTCTCTCTCTCTCTCTCTCTCTCGCACGCGTGTTCTTGCTCTCAAACCCATGGATTTTGATCTCTTTGATCGAAGCTCCGTTTCCAAAACTGTTTCGGGAGATTGTTGCTTGGTATGTGACACCTCCATTGGTCAAATTAGTTTGTGCCTTAGTGGTTTATACTTAAAATAATTAGTGACTCTTGGTGCTATTGTAGATGAGCTTGCATGTTGAATTCTTAGAATTCTAAGTAGTTTGAATGCTTGATATGGCCTCTATGCATCCCTATGAGTAGTTGCTATCAATCTTGTGAAGTTTTGTTGAGAAAAAATTGAGACCCAAAAATTTTCAGAAAATTGTACGTGAATATGATGAACCTCTTTGGGAGGAGTTCTTCGAGGAGGAGGTCCTCGGAGGCATCTTCTAGTAGCAGCTCCGTTCGTCGGTCCTATGTTGAACCAAGTGAAAATTCCATTCGAGATGCTGCCACCAAATCATGTTTATGGCCATGTAATGATTATATGGAGCATGTGGGCATTAAAGAAGAATTTGAGCAACATGTTCACAATGCCGAGCTCGGTCCCTACATTGTAGATAAGTGCAACCAACACCTCAGCCTCACTGAATCATTTACCAAAGAATTTAAATTCCATCCTCGTGAGTCCAGAGTATCATTTAAACTATATGATAATTCATTTAGTATACCTCTAGAGACATTTTCTAATCACTGCAAAATTCCATTTTGGGGTTCACTGGACGAACCACCAAGGTCGGAGTTTGAGATATTCATGACTAGCCTTTGCTATGGTGAGACTAGAGGAGTGACTCAAGGTAGAATAAAGAGCATTCATTTTCCCGCGATCCAATACTTTGCACTATTTAATGGAAAATGCATTGTAGGAAAACAAGATTGTAGTACACTTTGTGCCCCCAGACTTGAGTCTTATCTGCACCGCTCTCACCGGTGACAAAAGTAATAACCTTGGAGTGATAGTGGCATGTCGATTACAACAAAACACTAGTAGTGGATATTTTTATGGTGGGATTCATGCCACACGCTTAGCAAGACAGCTGGGTGTTTCACCTTGGCCTTCTGACCCCATCTTACCCACATAGTATCTTGACTTCGATGCTATGAAACGTCATAAGATCCTTAGTGGTGAACCCCATAATTTTACTTATAACCTGTTGTTTAATAAAAGGTCCGTTGTGGACACCTTTTTGCCTGCACCTGCTCTCTTTGATCTTCACAGCAAGGGAAGATATTATGTTCTTGAGAGCGAGGCCCGAGTGCAAAACGCAGCGGTTGTGGCTGCACGGCGAGCTGAGGTGTCTGCACCCCGAGCCTCCGTGAGCTACCACTCCGACCATTATGCAGGCTACTGATGGGGATTACCAAGTTAGGCCAAAAGCCTAAGCTTGGGGGAGTACGTATTTCCACCGACATTACATTCATGTTCACACATTTCATTTCAGTTGTCGGTGTCCACACTTTTTCATTGTATTATCCATGCTAGATTTATTTTCTTGCCTTCTTCTCGTGTGTTTGAAAAACTTTGAGACATTACAAAAAAATATTTCTTGTTTCTTTTTTATTTTTCTTTCTAGTGTAGTTAGTTGTAGTATCTAAAAATAAAACCAAAAAGATTTCCTTGTTCTTCTTTTGCTTGTTGGGAGCTCTCCCGTGTAAATAGTTTTTTTCTCATTTTTGTCCCTCTTTCTTTAATTTGTTTCCTTTCCAGATAAAAACCAGAAACATCAAAAGTATTTCAGTGTGTTTCTCTGAATTTCTTTTCTCTTTTTATTCAGTCATACCGAGGAGAAGACCATGATGAAAATGTTGAGTAGCTCTCATATGCATTATTGCTGATCTAACACAGAGCCCATATTACCTTATTTTCCTCATTTTGAATAAAATGTTTGCAGATTCCAGCTTAGTCCATAGCAGTCTTGCACTATTATTACTTTCATATCGTTTGGTCGTGCAAGTGAAAGGCAATAATGATGATATTTGATGAACTCGTTGTGGCAGACAGAAACGGGTATGAACTCAACTTGTTCTGTTTTTGTAAATATTATTATTCTAGTATCCATGATTCAGCCTATTATGATCAAACATGTTTGCAATGAAAATTAGAGATTATAGTTCCTCATGCCATGCTTAAGTAGCTAGGAATGGATAATGATTTATCTTGGATGTGAACATTGAGTTAAAATGATTGTGATGTAGTATGATGATATGGTATCCTCCTCTGAATGTTCGAGTGGCTTGACTTGGCACATGTTCATGCATGTAGTTGAATCAAAAGCAACATAGCCTCTATGATATTTATGTTCATGGTGTTCATATCCTACTCATGCTAGTATCCAATGTTACTTATGCATAATGCATGTTCATGACCGTTTTCGCTCTCCAGCTGGCTGCTTCTCAACATAATTGCTAGCCTTCGCCTGTACTAAGTGGGACTTCTGCTTGTGCATCAAAACCATGAAATCCAAGTTATTCCAGATGAGTCACCTCTAAAAACTTCAAATAAATATCCTTTTTTGTGTGCCTGGATTGTTCATACAGCGATAGCAGGTAGTCAGTATCTTCCATGCTAAGCGGGTTATTATCATGATGAGTGTTTATTCATTCGTCCTTGCACGAGAGGGGCGGTAATAGGGATTCCTAGTCCAGAACTCAAATTGCAAATAATTAAACAAAACTCCCTTGGACTGTTGTTGGTATGGACGACACCCGTTGTTTCGGACAAGCCGTGGAGTGTGATTGTTGGTGGAGGGGGAGTAAACCTTTACTTTTATCGCTTGGGAACCTCCACTAATGTGTTTAGCATGGAAAATACCAATAACTAATGCTCGCGAAGTAAACAAGAAGGGTGCATTTCTCAAAATTTCATTTACCTCTGTTTTAAAAACTTGAGCTCTGGCACATCTGCAAATCACTGCTTCCCTCTGCGAAGGGACTATCTATTTACTTTTATGTTGTGTCATCACCTTCCCAAGTATGCGCCAGAAGCTGAGAGCACTATTGTCATCCTCATGCATTGTGTATAGCTAATGTCGGGTGCATCATGAGTGGATCTTTTCTATCATGAATTACAATGTTTAGTCGCTGCTTGAACTTTGGAGGTTCTCTGCATTTATGTTTTGCGGTCTCAGAAAGGGCTAGCGAGATACCACTATTGTCATTTTATATCATGGTTGTTTTGACAAAGTGTTCTTATTTGAGATATCTTATTATTGCTCGCTAGTTGATTATGTCATTGATATGAGTTAATATAGTTTCTAAGAGTTATTGTTGATGAAAGTGCGTTATATCGACTAGAGGGGGGTGAATAGGCGATTTTTATGAATTCTTCACTGAGGAATTTGCCGGTGAGGAAATTCCTTAGCGAAGAACTACTTGCAGCGGAATAAGTACTCAGAAGTAAGCATAAGAGAATGTAGGCATGGTCATCATGATGAAATGAGGACAATCAAAGAGTACAGAAAGCGTAAACACAGGATAGCACAAGATGAAGACAAACAGACTGAAGAAATTGAACTGAGGAAATTGAGAAAGTCTTCAGTCAAAGTATTCAAACACAGATATGAACAAACACTCAACACAATAATGAGGAAATGAAAGGGTTGAGGAAATAGAACCAGTTAGGTTGGTGAAGACAATGATTTGGTAGACCAGTTCCAACAGCTGTCTCAGTTGTACGTCTGGTTGGAGCGGCTGAGTATTTAAACTCGAGGACACATAGTCCCGGACACCCAGTCGCTGAGCACGCAGCTCAGGACACCAAGTCCTCACTGTATTCTCCTTGAACTAAGGTCACACAGACCTCGTCCAATCACTCGTGGTAAGTCTTCAGGCGACTTCCTAACCTTCACAGACTTGGTCACTCGGTGATCCACAATTCCTCTTGGATGCTCTAGACCATGACGCCTAACCGTTTGGAAGAAGCACAGTCTTCAAAGGTAACAAGCGTCGGATCCACGCAGGATCAATCTCTTCAGTGATGCTCAATCACTTTATGTTTGTAGGGGTTTGGTTTTTGGGTTTTTCCTCACTCGATGATTTTTGCTCAAAGTCCTCGGAGGATGGGTTGCTCTCAAATGACAAGTGTCAAGTTCTCTCGGAGCAGCCAACCAGCTAGTGGTTGTAGGGGGCGGCTATTTATAGCCTAGGGAGCAGCCCGACATGATAAGACATAAATGCCCTTCAGTGATATGACCGTTAGGTGGATAAGATATTTTGGGACAGGTGGCGACAAGACAAAGAATGGTCGGAAATTTGAATCTCAAATTCCTCAGGGCTATCATGTTCCTCATTGTGTAGGCAATCCGGACTGGCGAATTCCTAACTCCTCGGTCAGAACAAATTCCTCAGCGACCAGAAGAACTTCGTCTCTGTCACTGAAGAAATTGACTGAGCTGTATGAGATTTCCAAAATGCTTCACTCGAAGGGATTGGTAGGTCTAGGATTTTGAGTTGAGCATCACATGGAAATTTTTCCTTAGTATTTCCTCGACCCCCTTTAATAGTACGGTGTTTCCTATGACTCAAGAAAGAGAAAAACGGAACTACGAAAACAAAAGTCTTCACGCTTCATGTTCCTCGAATGAATATCAAGTCTTCAAGGTCACACCAATTTCTTCACTTTCAAAGTCTTCAGAAAGTCTTCAGAATATCAAAGTCTTCAGTCGAAGAACTTCATTTTAGGGTCGACTTTCTCTCAAAAATATCAAACTCCTCATAGACTTATAGACCTGTGTACACTCACAAACACATTAGTCCCTTAACCTATAAGTCTTCAATACACCAAAATCACTAAGGGCACTAGATGCACTTACAATCTCCCCTTTTGGTGATTGATGACAATATAGGTTAAGTTTTCAACGGGATAAACATATGAAGTGTAAATACTGATATTGAGGAATTTGATTGCAAGATATAGAAGAACTCCCCCTGAAGATGTGCATAGTGAGGAATTTGATTGCAAGATATAGAAGAACTCCCCCTGAAGATGTGCATAGTGAGGAATTTTCTTTTGAGGCAATGCACATTTAAAGAGTTGAATCATGGAGATCTCCCCGTATATCTTGTAATTCATACACGCTTTTGACATATAATATGAAGAATTTGAAATGCATGATAAAATATGGTGCTTGATGAAATTCAGCATGCGTGCAATAACATTAATGAGGAACAGGCATGCAAAATAACGCATCAAAATAACGTATCAGAGCTCAGTGCATCAAAAGAATCAGAGCACAGTGCCATAGCACAGTGCATCAGAAGTATCAAAGCACCATCGGGTTTAAGATTACAACTCGATCCAATAAAAGTTTCAGAAGAACAAGAGTTGTAACTTAAAAAAAATAAATTGCCCATATAATAGACCTGCTTGAAGACTAACTCAAATTTCTCCCCCTTTGTCATCGAATGACCAAAAGGATCGAAACTGAGGACTAACGCCCCTGAAGAATTTCAAGTTGAGGAAGGAGTGCCAGCGTTGTCGGGGTCGGTTGTTGTAGTAGGGCCTGCCGCAGTGTCGTCCAAGTCTTCATTTTCATCAGTGTCGCGTGATGAAGAATAGGAGCTGGCCACCAAGGAAGGAACTTTGACCTTCTTGTATTTCTTCTGAGGAGGTGCGACCAGTCAAATTCTTCCTTGAGACCCATTGTCGTCGGTTCTTCCGCATCAGAGACATTAGAAAGAACAGCCAGTGCGTTTGAAGGTTTCATGGAGGTAGTAGTGGTTTTCTTCACCGCATTGTGTGTAGAGGTCATGTTGTGAAGAATTGAACCAAACCGACGCTTGACCCATTTATGATTGCGATCAACCTTCCGATGAAGACCGAGGAGTAACTCACGATCGATCGTCACCACAGGTGTTTTGGCTTGAGGACTTTGCTTGACCGAGGTATTTGCGGCGAGTCATGTGTGGCGAGTCATCATTGGTGGAGTAGGATGCTGCTTTAAACTGTCCATCCAATGGACGAATGCCTTCATCGATCACAGCAGTAGCCTTGCCCTTGTCATCACCGAGGTAAATGTCCGCTTGAGGACTTCAATCGGGGCAAGTAATAGCTGCGGTGGTTCGAGTATCAGCCTTGTAATTGAGTGAAGACCTTGTCCTGATGAATCTCATTATCCAAGGCGCATAAGGCTTCAGCTCAAATGGTGACATACCAATGTTTGCCAGAGTCCTCATGAAGAAACCATGGAAGTTGACGGGAACGCCATGAATGATATTGAAAAGCATATTCTTCATGATGCCAATGACTTCTTCATCATTTGAGTCGTGGCCTTTGATAGGACTCATTGTCTTCGCTGAATCCGATAGACAGTCCGAGGCACATACAATAATTCCTTGACGGGAATTTGGTTCTTGGGGCCTGCCACGGCTTCAAAGGCTTCATCAAGCACTTGCATATAGTGATTTGAGAGTTCGGTTCGTTGTAGATACAACGAGCACCATCAAGTGGAGGATCGAGTGGTAGGGCACGAAGCAATTCAGTTGTTGGTGCCTTGTAGTGAGTATTTTTAGACATCCAGCCTAACACCCATGAGTTCACGTCTTGAGCGTCTCCGTGATGTGCAGCGTTGCATAGAATTGAAGAATGAGTTCTTCATTCCAATCACGTATGTCGGTGCAGAAATTGAAGTCCTGCGTCGTGAAGAACACTGAGGACTGGCTCAAAGCCTGGCAGAGACTCCATGTCCACATGAGGAATATGTGCATGATCGAAGACTTTGTCTTTGTTGAAGAGCACTGAGGAATAGAAATTTGCTTGGCTGGCAGTCCAGAAACGCCTCTTCCTTATGCGAGCAGAATCATATGGATTGTAATCAGTGAAGAATACATTCTCGCTGAAGAAGTCTTCAGCCTTGAACTTTTGCTTTGTTGAGAAGGGATTCTTTGGCTTTGGCAATGGAGTGTCAGTGAGTTGCATCACGACCTCTGGAATCACAATCTCAGGTTCTTCAGGCTGAGGAATTTCTTGTTCCTCTACAAAAGCGGTCTCGAGGATCAGCAGAAGAGGTTCATCGGCGCTAGTGGCTGGAATTTCTTCATGGACAGATGAAGTGGGATGAGTTTCTTGAGCCCATTTGAACTGTTGGAGCAGGGACCGAGGAATCTGTTGGATTGGGGTGAAGAGTGGAGAATTTGGATGCCGACTTTCCCAAAAGTCATCGCTCATCACCGGCATTGTGCTTCCAATATCCACATCTTCTTCAATTTCTCAACACCGCCTCTTCACTGTGAACCGAGGCATAGGCGAGGAAATGATTGGGGTTGAAGGATTGCTTCCACTTCAATTTCTTCATCAATCTGCTCGACGAAGCGGCGTAATGATTTTCTTCATCGAGATCCGCTTGGGATCACATAATCTTCATCAAAAGGAACACGGTCCTTTGATGGAATTGAGGAAATTGGAACAACATCAATAGGATTTTCAAAGGAGCTGGTCATTGGCTTCATTTTCTTCGCAGTCAAGAATTTGACGCAGCAGATGCTTTCCGTTTCTTCACCGCAGCTCGTTCGCAGCCTTGGTCTTCTTCACATCGAGATGATGGAAGAATTGGAGTTGGTGTTGGCGGGAGGAGCCGAGGAATCTGGTTGATTTTCCTCGGCAATCGATGTAGTTGCCTGTCTTGTTCGGTTTCTTCAGCGCACCACTAGTGGATGCCCGGCAATTTCTTCAAATGGCTGGAATGGGATCATCAGCCCTAGAATCGGCATTTTCTTCAAAGAGCTGAACTTCATCGGTGCCGTTGGCATGTTCTTCTGTCACTGAGCTGAGGCTCCACTGAGGAATTTCATGTTGCGTTGGGGCAGCAACATTGGTGAATTTCTTCGTCAGTTGATTTAATCTGACTTTGGCTCCTTGCCAATCAGCATAATAAGCATCAAAGTCTTTCTTTGAGAGCTTGATTTCATTCGGACCTTGAGAAGTTCCTCGGTGTCATTACGACAACGCTTTTCTTCGAGAACTTCTCCTTTCTGTATTGATCTTTCTTGATCTCTCTTACCTTTTCAAACTTCCATTTCTCTTCAGTGATGAAATGGGTCAGCATGTGACTTTGTCCAGGGGTCAGATGAAAATCAGGCATAGGGGTGTTTGGATCCTTGTGCCAGAGATCAATGTAATCGAGGATTTTCCTCGGATCCAACAGCAGTGGCACAGATGTGCCTTTGGCTCTAGCGGCCCTTTCTTGGTGGTCTCTGATGATTTCCGCAAGTTCATCATCATCAGCCTCATCATCTTCAGGTGGCTCTTGGAAAGCGACCTGTTTCTTCTTGGGACTAGGCCGAGGACCTCGTCCAGCTGTGGCCTTAGTCTTCAGCAGATTCGGGCCAGATGAAGACTTTGGTGCAGCTGAGGAACTTGCTGAAACACCAGATGCAATGGAGAAGCCTGCAGTCCTTTGGCACGTGGCCAGATGCACAGGTGCTGAGGACTTTGTCGGAACTGCTGAGGACTTGGGAGGAGCTGCTGAGGATTTTGAAGGAGCTGAGGATTTTGGAGGAGCAGGGGCAGCATGAGGAATTGGCCATGAGGGCACAGCTGAGGAACTTGGCCGTGAGGGCACTGTTGGTGAAGCACTTGGCTTGTGTGCGGGCTTCTTTGCCATAGATTTTCTTGGCTTGACAGAGGCCTCAGTGGCAGCAGCAGTAGCAGAGTCCTCATTGAATTTCCTCACTGCCTCGTTGGCTTGTCTTGCCAATTTGGCTTGGCGCTTGGCCCATTCTTCAGGAAAGTACTCACCACGCTTGACGCTGGTGGGGTCAGCTTCTTGACCAGGTGCCAATGGAGCTCTTGGGCATGGAGGATTGAGTGTGAATTTCTTCATGTACTTTGGAGTTACATATCTGTACATCCTCCATTCCCTTGCCCATCTCCGTTCAATCCTTTGAATGCGCACCTTGCGCTGATTATTGTTTTCTTTGCCGAACTCGGCTTCATCAGGTGTGCAATAATCAGCATATATTTCCTCAGGGATTTCAAACGCGGTCATGACCTCAGGCCTCTTTCCTCCTTTTTGTGGCATCTTTCCTTCTGCCATATTCTTCAGCTGAGGAATTTGAACAATCGAATTCTTTGAAGAAGTATGCAACTTTTCTTCGAGGAACGCTGCAAATGAGTTAAGTTGATGAGAACCTAGTGATTCAGCAGCGGACATGAGTACCTGTGAACAGAGTATAGTTGCGAGGAATTTGGAGAGGTCATATGCATTCTCAGAAGGTTTTTCAAAAAGAACTAGCTTGAGGAATTTGACCAGATGAGCCTTGAAGAATTTCACTAAGCGATCTTTGTCTTAGGTTCCAGAGTTGTGTAGATCGAGGATCCACACAATTGAGGAATCTTGAAGAAAATTATTGCTTAGAGAAACGAATCAAGAGCATATTTTGTTTGAGGTGTTCATATGTGTGAAGATTTGAAGAATAAACACCTTTGAAGATTTTCAGGAAGGTTTGAGAATCAAAGTGAGTAATAAAAGTAACTTTTAATTATCCGAAGTGAAGAACACGACGAACTAAGAAGAACAGTTGGGAAGTTCGTCAGTTCAGATCTTCCACGCCCTAACTTGGCGGAGGATGACAGCTACGGCGGCGGCGGAGTGAATATTTCCGCGGTCGGCGCGAGTACGTAGGCGACGAGGTCGAGGCAGTGAAGCTCTTCCTCACCAGGGATGATGGAGTAGCGGCGGCGCTAGGGTTCGAGAAGCTCGAGCCGGAGAGAGAGATCGAGCGGAGTAAAAGAAGTGAGTATGGGGAGAGGGGTATTTATAGAGGCAGTGAAAAATTGTTCGCCCGAAGATTTAGGACGAACATGCCCCTGACCATTCTCCTTCTCACGACATGTGTCACCCACGTACTATGTAGTGGAGATCGTGTACGATCGTGGGTGAATAAGATAATGCATCTTGGGATGCGGAACGGTTTGAGCGGCAAAACCGAAAGTTTGGATAAGATCAGATTTAAAGTTCTGTTCGCAATTTCTTCAGCTGACAAGGACTCAGTGAAGATTTTGAACGAGTTTCAAATAGAACGCACATGAAGAATTTGTGAATAGATTGGGTTGAGTACAGCATAGAGGGGGAAGGGTCCGATCACATTCACTTAGCAGAAAAAGCGACTTGAAGAAATAGCCATAAGTGAATGTTGTAGAGGACATAAACCCATATATATATATATAGCTAATGAACAAAAACGACGGGAATAGTGAAGATTTTGAAAAGTTGAAGAACTTGAAAAACTGAAGAATTTCAAAACTGAGGAAAAACTCAAATTGACGATTTTCAACTTTGGTGGTGGCGTGACCCACCGTATAAGAATGATGATTTCAGACACCGCGTACAATTGTCGTAGGGTTCTGAGAATCAAATTCTTCATTAATTTCTTCACACTTAGAGAGTTATTCTACATTGATTGAAGAAAAATATTTCTTCATGTGTTGCACATCTAAGTCATTAATTTTGCATAAGTGTCAAGATGTGTGTCCTTTTCAAAGAACATTTGAAGATTCTAAGATATTTAGCTCACACCGCAACTTGCTAAATCTCTTCTCATCCAAGGGCTTAGTGAAGATGTCGGCTAGCTGTTCTTCAGTCTTCACATGCTCGATGGAGATGTCGCCCTTCAACACATGATCACGAAGAAAATGATGATGAATTTGAATGTGCTATGTCTTCGAGTGCTGAACTGGGTTGTGAGCAATCTTGATGGCACTCTCATTGTCACAGTAGAGAGGCACATTCTTCACGTTGATGACGTAGTCCTTGAGAGTTTGCTTCATCCACAGCAACTGAGCACAACAAGAGCCAGCAGCAATGTATTCAGCTTCCGCAGTAGACAGTGATACGCAGTTCTGTTTCTTCGAGGACCAACAGAACAAAGATCGTCCGAGGAAATGACAAGTACCAGATGTTGACTTGCGGTCCACACGATCACCATCATAGTCAGAGTCAGAATATCCAATGAGATCAAAAGTAGAGCCCTTAGGGTACCATAATCCTAGTGTTGGTGTGTGAGCTAGATATCGAAGAATATGCTTCACAGCCTTATGGTGTGATTCCTTCGGTGTAGCTTGAAATCGGGCACACATGCAAACACTAAGCATTATATCTGGCCTAGATGCACATAAGTACAATAGAGAACCAATCATGGAGCGGTATACCTTGTGATCGAAGTCAATACCATTTTCATCAGTGCATAGATGGCCATGTGTGGGCATAGGAATTTTGACGCCTTTGCAATCTTGCATGCCGAATTTCTTAAGGACATCTTTGAGGTATTTCTCCGAGATATGAATATGCCATTGTGTTGTTGATTTAATTTGAAGACCTAAGAAGAATTTCAACTCTCCCATCATAGACATTTGATATTCTTCACTCATCATATAGGAAAATTCATCACTAAAACGTTGGTCAGTACAGCCAAAGATAATATCATCAACATATATTTGGCACACAAACAGTTCACCATCGTATGATTTAGTAAAGAGAGTAGGGTTGAGTGAACCGGGTATGAAGCCATTCTTCACGAAGAATTCCTTCAACGTATCATACCACGCCCGAGGGGCTTGTTTGAGACCATAGAGGGCCTTGTTGAGTCTGAAGACTTTGTCGGGATTCTCTGGATCTTCAAAACCTGGGGGTTGAGCAACATATACTTCTTCCTCAAGCTTACCATTGAGGAATGCACTTTTCACATCCATTTGATATAAAGTGATATTGTGATGGTTAGCATAGGCGAGTAATATGCGAATAGACTCAAGTCTAGCAACAGGTGCAAAAGTTTCATCGAAATCAATTCCTTCAACCTGTGTGTAGCCTTGAGCTACAAGTCGTGCCTTATTCCTTACCACAAGGCCATTTTCATCTTACTTGTTGCGGTAGATCCACTTTGTGCCAATGATATTATGCTTGCGAGGATCTGGACGTTTGACCAGTTCCTGACATTGTTGAGCTCGAATCGATGTAATTCTTCTTGCATGGCCTGAATCCACTCGGGCTCGAAATGCTTCATCTACCTTAGTGGGCTCTGTGATAGAGACAAAAGCATAGTGCCCACAAAAGTTAGATAAATGTGAAGCTTTTGAGCGTGTGAGAGGACCCGGCGCTCAATGTCATCGATGATCTTGTCAACTTGTACTTCTTTTGCAACGCGAGGATGAGCTGGTTGTCGTCGAGGAATTTGATCATTTTCCTCAAAGACCATTGTCTTCACATTATCTTCAGTGCATCAGCTCGACGTTCTTCACGTCTTCGAATGAATTCTTCAGCAGATTCTTGAAGAGGAATGACATCCTCGCTTGCCTTGAACTTGATAGATTCCTCGGAGCTGGTTCATCTAACACGAAGGTAGGTGCTCTCTTTGCGAGCCATTAGTTTCATCGAACCGCACATCTACATATCAAAAATCTTGTGAAGAGCGATGTTGAAGACTCAGTAGGTGTGCGAGTCCTTTCCGTAACCAAGCATAAAACCTTCATGTGCTTTCGATGCAAATTTAGAATTGTGATGAGGATCTCTAATCCAGCATTTAGCACCGAAGACTTTGAAATAACTCACATTGGGTTTCTTGTCGTTGAGAAGTTCATAGGCAGTCTTCTTGAAGAATTTGTGAAGATATACTGTTGATGATGTGGCACGCAGTATCAATTGCATCAATCCAAAAACGACTAGGCGTTTTGTATTCATCAAGCATATTGCGAGCCATCTCAACAAGAGTTATGTTCTTGCGCTCCACGACGCCATTCTGCTGAGGAGTATAGGGAGCAGATAACTCATGAGTAATACCAAGTTCATCAAGATAGGCATCAAGACTAGAATTCTTGAACTCAGTTCCGTTATCACTCCTGATGTGTCTGATCTTCACACCAAAGTTAGTTGAAGCCCTCGAGGAAAATCGTTTGAAGACTTCCTGCACTTCTTTTTTGTAAGTAACAATGTGCACCCATGTGTAATGAGAGTAATCATCAACAATAACAAAGCGATATAGAGATGCATCATTAGTGACTGTTGAGTAATGATTAGGACCAAAGAGGTCCATGTGAAGCAATTTGAAGGGACGAGTAGTGGTCATGATAGTCTTCGTAGGATGCTTGGCCTTGGTCATTTTCCCAGCTTCACAGGCTCCACATAAGTGATCCTTGAGGAATTTGACATTCTCAATGCCAATGACATGCTTCTTCTTTGCAAGCGTGTGTAGATTCCTCATGCCTGCGTGACCAAGTCGACGATGCCATAGCCAGCCTTCTGAAGCTTTTGCAAGTAGACACACGGCTGGTTGTGGTCCTGTAGAGAAATCAACAATATACGAGTCTCCTCTCCTAAAGCCTTCGAAGACTTTGGAATTCTCAGCTTCCATAATCACAACACAATGATACTTGCCAAAGATAACAACCATATCAAGATCACAAAGCATTGAGACTGACATGAGGTTGTATCCTAAGGACTCAACAAGCATGACTTTGTCCATGTGTATGTCCTTAGAGATCGCAACCTTACCAAGACCCAATACCGACTTTTGCCTTTGTCAAGAAAGATGATATGCTTCAGTGTGACGGTGATAAGGAGCATCCATCAATAGATTCTTGTCACCACCATGTGATTTGTACATCCACTATCGAGAACCCACTCGGTGGCTTTGGGTTGATCATCCTGCAGATGAATTAGTGCAACTTACGATCTCATATACTTCATCGGTGAAGAATATGATATCAAGTTCATCGATGAATTTCATCGTGAAGTATAACAGATAAGCAAGATGAGGACGTGTGAAATGAAAGTTCATTTCATCATGATTAGCTCAAGTCCTTTCGAGCACTTTTGTCGTGCCCCAAAGAAATTCTTCAGACGCTTAAAGCACGCCCGGAGACCTGACCCTGCAGAAGAGGTTAGTTCTTTTCTTCACCACCCACATCTCAAGGGGTGGCAAAGAGTTCATCACTCTGCGAGCACCATATGAGAATGGTGGCATAGAGTCCAATCCATTTCGTTTCACATAAGAGGGGTTACGGTAAGCATATGAATAAGCAGAGAAATTCTTCGAGGACTTATGAACATATTGGTTTGAAGAATAATGCACATATTCATAGCCCTTAGCTCTACCTCGAAAACAGAGTTGTTAGCACGATGATAATCATATGAGGACTTTGATCCTTTTGAGGAATTTGATCCACATGAGGAATTTGGTCCGTATGAGGACTTGGATCCATATGAAGAATTTGGTCCATATGAAGAGTTTGATCTGGGGTTCCTATTTTTCACAGGTGGTGTCATGAGGACATTCACCTGAAGACTTTCAAGGCACTTCTTGGGAACCTAGATTTTCTTCATAGGGGAACTATTCCTGCAGTTAGTGCCAACATATCTAGCAAATACTTCACCATTCTGATTTTTGAACAGTTTATAGTTGGAGTCAAATGACTCATCAGAAGAATGAGGAGATTCGCATGTAAAGCCAGATAAGTTAGATGGATCAATTGAGGTCCCTTTGCAGCAACCCATGAGGTTTTGGGATACCGCTCAGCTTCCAATATGTTCCATCAGATTGAGTTTCCTCTCAAAGGCAATACCCTCTTTCCTAGGGTTCTGTTGAGGATCTGATTTTAAGCACATCACAAAGAGTCTGATGCCCTTTGAGGCTTTTGTACATGCTGTCATGTACAATTCCTTCAGCCCTGCATCGTCAAGGATACTAGCAATGTCCTCGGATGAGGAATTAGTGATAGCATAGGCAGGTGAAGAATTTGTAACAGTTGAAGCATTTGAACATTCGGTGAAGAATTAGCGATTCACGCTCAATGCACTTTAAGCATGGAGGAACAAATTCTTCACGAGAAGCGCTGATTTGTTGAGCAAGTAATGAATCGCGCTCCTTCGAAGATCTTCATAACTTACTCTTAGCTTCTCAAGATATTGCTTTCTTTGAAGAAATTCATAAGAAAGTTTCTCATGATCGACACAGAGAGAGTTATGATGACCTTGAAGGTTGTCAAACCTAGATCAAGTCTCAAGATTTTCATCGGGGCTTTAGTGCGATCCATTTCTTCACCTAACATATCATCACTTTTAACTAACATGTTTTGAACATTTTCCAAGGCATGTTGTTGTTTGGTGGCAATGCAAACAAGTTTGGTATAGCTAGGTTCAATATCATCATCAGATCCATCATCATCAGATTCATAGTCACTAAATTCAGATGAGGAACATTCGGTTACCTCGACACCCTTTGCCATGAGACAAGATGCAGAAGATCATGATTCTGGTTCGAAAGTCATCGTTTTGAGAGATTCCTTGAAGTCCTCAAACCAAGGATCATGACGGGTTCGATGACCTTCATAGACGTCGGAGATTCGGTCCCAGATAAGCTTTGCATTGCAAAGATGCATAATGCGCTTGAATTCATCTCTAGATAGGCAGGAACGGATGATATCCTTCACCATGATGTCAAGTCGAGTGTACTTGCGAATATCATCTGCGTTCGCCGACTTGTACAGATCAGTAAGACCAATTTCAGTGACGGTCCACAGCTCGCTGTCCATTGCCATGAGACGCTTCCTCATCATGGCCTTCCACTTGGGATAATCATGACCGTCAAAGATAGGGCATGTCACTTTCTTCATACCTACGGTCGACATAACTAAAACTCCAGGTGGTTAAACCAAAATCACACAGAACAAGGGAGTACCTCGCTCTGATACCAATTGAAAGTGCGTTATATCAACTAGGGGGGGTGAATAGGCGATTTTTATGAATTCTTCACTAAGGAATTTGCCGGTGAGGAAATTCCTTAGCGAAGAACTACTTGCAGCGGAATAAGTACTTAGAAGTAAGCATAAGAGAATGCGGGCATGGTCATCATGATGAAATGAGGACAATCAAAGAGTACAGAAAGCGTAAACACAGGATAGCACAAGATGAAGACAAACAGATCAAGAAATTAAACCGAGGAAATTGAGAAAGTCTTCATCAAAGTCTTCAAACACAGATATGAACAAACACTCAACACAATAATGAGGAAATGAAAGGGTTGAGGAAATAGAACCAGTTAGGTTGGTGAAGACAATAATTTGGTAGACCAGTTACAACAAATTGTCTCTCGGTTATACGTCTGGTTGGAGCGGCCGAGTATTTAAACTCGAGGACACACAGTCCGGACACCCGATCGCTGAGCACGCAGCTCAGACACCAAGTCCTCACCAGTATTCTCCTTGAACTAAGGTCACACAGACCTCGTCCAATCACTGTGGTAAGTCTTCAGCGACTTCCAAACCTTCACAGACTTGGTCACTCGGCGATCCACAATTCCTCTTGGATGCTCTAGACCATGACGCCTAACCGTCTGGAAGAAGCACAGTCTTCAAAGGTAACAAGCGTCGGATCCATGCAGGATCAATCTCTTGATGATGCTCAATCACTTTGGGTTTGTAGGGGTTTGGTTTTTGGGTTTTTCCTCACTCGATAATTTTCGCTCAAAGTCCTCGGAGGATGGGTTGCTCTCAAATGACAAGTGTCAAGTTCTCTCGGAGCAGCCAACCAGCTAGTGGTTGTAGGGGGCGGCTATTTATAGCCTAGGGAGCAGCCCGACATGATAAGACATAAATGCCCTTCAATGATATGACCGTTAGGTGGATAAGATATTTTGGGACAGTGGCGGCAAGAACACAGAATCGTCGGAAATTTGAATCTCAAATTCCTCGGGGCTATCATGTTCCTCATCGTAGGCAATCCGCCTGGCGAATTCCTAACTCCTCGGTCGAACAAATTCCTCAACGACTGAAGAACTTCGTCTCATCCATCAAGAAATTGACTGAGCTGTATGAGATTTCAAAGGCTTCACTCAAGGGATTGGTAGGTGTAGGATTTTGAGTTGAGCATCACATGGAAATTTTTCCTTAGTATTTCCTCGACCCCTTTAACAATCGGTGTTTCCTATGACTCAAGAAAGAGAAAACGAAACTACGAAAACAAAAGTCTTCACGCTTCATGTTCCTCGAATGAATACCAAGTCTTCAAGGTCACACCAATTTCTTCACTTTCAAAGTCTTCAGGAAGTCTTCAGAATATCAAAGCCTTCAGTCGAAGAACTTCATTTTTAGGGGTCGACTTTCTCTGTAAATATCAAACTCCTCATAGACTTATAGACCTGTGTACACTCACAAACACATTAGTCCCTTAACCTATAAGTCTTCAATACACCAAAATCACTAAGGGGTACTAGATGCACTTACAGTTGACATGGTTAGTTATAATCTTGGCTGAAAACCTGGGTGCTGTTTAAGCTTATTTATATAAACAAGAGCAAGAGAGTTCGTAAAAGATTTTTCTTTTTCACTTTCAGTTTATCAACTGAATTGCTTGAGGACAAGCAAAGGTTTAAGCTTGGGGGAGTTGATACGTCTCCAATGTATCTACTTTTCCTAACGCTTTTCCTCTTGTTTTGGACTCTAATTTGCATGATTTGAATGAAACTAACCTGGACTCATGCTATTTTCAGCAGAACTACCATGGTTTTGTTTTCGTGCAGAAATAAAAGTTCTTGGATTGGCACGAAACTTTGTGAGGATTTTTTATTTAATAAATAAGAATTTCTGGAGCCAAGAACCACCAGAGAGGGGTACCTGGGTGGGCACGACCCACCAGGGCGACCCCCTCCAGGCGCATGCAGGTGGGTTGTCCCCACCTGGTGGCCCCGCTGACCTCAACCCTGATACTATAAAGTCATATTTTCGGAGAAAAAAATCAGGGAGAAACAATTACCATGTTTCACAAGACGGAGCTGCCGCCACCTCTTGTTCTTCATCGGGAATCCAGATCTGGAGTCCTTTTGGGGCTCCGGAGAGGGGGATCTTCGATCTTCATCATCACCAACCCTTCTCCATCGCCAATTCTATGATGCTCCCCACCGGGAGTGAGTAATTCCTTCGTAGGCTCGCTGGTCGACGAGGAGTTCGATGAGATTCATCATTTGAGTTAGTTTTATAAGGGCTTGATCCCTAGTATCCATTATGTTCTGAGATTGATGTTGCTATGAATTTGCCATGCTTAATGCTTGTCACTTTGGGCCCGCGTGCCATGATTTGAGATCTGAACCGTTTATGTTATCACCATTATATCTATGTTCTAGATCTGATCTTGCAAGTTATAATCACCTACTATGTGTTATGATCCGGCAAACCCGGAGTGACAGAAGTCCGGACACTTCCCGGTGATGACCGTAGTTTGAGGAGTTCATGTATTCACCGTGTGTTAATGCTTTGTTCCACTTCTCTATTAAAAGGAGGCCTTAATATCCCTTAGTTTCCAATAGGACCTCGCTGCCACGGGATGGTAGGACAAAATATGCCATGCAAGTTGTTTCCATAAGCACGTATGATTATTTACGGAATACATGCCTACATTATATATATGAACTGGAGCTAGTGCTGTATCGCCCTAGGTTACGACTGTTATATGATGAATATCATCCAACGAATTCACTGATCCAATGCCTACGAATTTCTTTCATATTGTTCTTGCTAAGTTACTATTGCTATTGTTACTATTGCACTTGCTACAAAATCATTGCTACCACTGTTACCGTTACTATTGTTGTTGCTACTACTATCAAAACTATCATACTACTTTGCTACTGATCACTTTGCTGCAGATAATTAATCTTTAGGTGTGGTTGAATTGACAACTCAACTGCTAATACTTGCAAATATTCTTTGGCTCCTCTTGTGTCGAATCAATAAATTTGGGTTGAATACTCTACCATCGAAAACTGTTGCGATCCCCTGTACTTGTGGGTTATCAAGATCTTATATAGACTCTTTCTGCAAATATGATGGATTGTGATTGTTTCAATGATTGGGATCTAGTTTGTTAGTTTTCAATAAAGTTTATGTTTCATACTTTAGTTTGCAAATGAATTGTTACTTTAGCATGAGAAGTTTTATGATGATATATTTCTGCTATGATAATGACCATGATGCTTTCATGTCTGCATTTTATTTTTATCGACACCTCTCTCTCTAAATATGTGATAATGATTATCAATTTCGGTTTTCGCTTGTCTAATCTTGGGGGAGTTGATACGTCCATTTTGCATCATGTTTCCCTACTATTATTTATTATGTTTTGGATAGTTATTTCACTTTATGATGCAATTCTTGTGGCTTTTCTCTCTTATTTTGCAAGTTTCGCATGAAGAGGGAGATTACCGGCAGCTGGAATTCTGGACTGGAAAAGGCTACAATGGAGATAACTATTCTACACAACTCCAAATGACCTGAAAATTACGGAGAATTATTTTGGAATATATAAAAAATATTGGCGGAAGAAATATCAGGAGGGGACCCACCATGAAGTGACAAGCCTAGGGGTGCCCTACCACCCTAGGCGCGCCCCCTGAGCTTGTGGCCCCCCTGGCAGGCCTCAGGTGCCCATCTTTTGTTATATGAAGAAATTTACCCTAGAAAAATTAAGGGGAGGACTTTTGGGATGAAGCACCGCCGTCTCGAGGCGGAACCTGGGCAGGAGCACTTTTGCTCTCTAGCAAAGCGATTCCGTCACGGATACTTCCCTCCGGGAGGGGGAAATCAAAACCATCAACATCACCAACGATCCTCTCATTGTGGGAGGACTAATCTTCATCAACATATTCACCAACACCATCTCATCTCAAAGCCCAGTTCATCTCTTGTATTCAATCTTTGTCCCAAAACCTCAGATTGATACATGTGGGTTGCTAGTAGTGTTGATTACACCTTGTAGTTGATACTAGTTGGTTTATTTGGTGGCCGATTAAATGTTAAGATCCTCAAGCATATTCAATACCCCTCTGATCTTGAACATGAATATGATTTGTGAGTAATTGTTTCTGTTCTTGAGGACATGGGAGAAGTCTTGTTATAAGTAATCATGTGACGCTGGTATTCGTTCGATATTTTGATGATGTGTATCACTACAGCAGGATGGTCCAAACACAACAGTCCAATCAGAGATGCTTCAACAAAACTACGTGTGATGCATTACTCGCAAACAGTGATGTAAAATATCCGTCAAAAATGATACGAAACATTTGCGATGGCAGAGACATCAAACACGATCCAGATTGTAGTTGCGTATGCGATGCGTGGCATACAGTTAATCCCGAAGAACTGTTTGCGATGAGCGAGAACAATAGAAACGGGCAGCCATATCAAGGTGTGTGCGATATACGACATATAGTTGACTCAGATGAACTGATTGTGATTAGGTAACATAACAGAAACGGTCAACGAGATCAAGGTGTGTGCGATATACAACATATAGTGCATTCGAATAAACTGTTTTCGATTAGGCAACACAACAGAAACGGTTCAATTTAACAAGATGTGTGTGATATGCGGCATACAGTTCACATAGATGAGATGTTTGCTATGACCAAAAGAACATAGATGATTTGTGTAAACAAGATGTGTGTGATACGCGGCAAACAACCCGCTAGGATGAACTGTTTGCGATGAGAAAATATAACACAGACGCTTCCAAGAGTTAATTCGTGTGCGATTCTGTGTGTAGAAAAAACTTTGAAAATTGCAAATTAGTTGCTTGCAATGGCTAGTAGTATCGCACACGATGCGTGTGCGAGTACTCGTGTGCGATCATTAGTAAGTTACACAGACGTTCCCCTATGTTAACACGTGTGTGGTAACATGTGAGACCGTATACGGTTGTCGGGTTGTGTGCTCCACTTAGTCTTCCCACGCTCCAGCGAAGGCTTCACACGCTCCATAGGGGTGAATTATAAAATCACCATTCCCCTAGCCAGATGCTAGCTATAAATAACCACAGCAATGGCTGCCAGCGGCGACTCGCTACTGAACCACTTGCTAGCTAGTTACCCTAACATACCGACATACCCCCAACGGCCAATGAAAGGATGGTGTTGCGCGGTGGGAACGAGCGCCAGAGATCATAGTTTAGATTAATTAATTATACCTCCAGAGCTAGATGATCCCGGCTCTGGAGGTATAATTAATTAACATAATCTGAGATCAAATAACTAAAGCTTCCCCAACGTGATCGTGCGCCGGCCCCAACCGCCAGCAGAGCGCGTGCAGAGGGACGTGACCCGAGCGCGCCTTGGTGTCTAAATGGCGAGCAGAGCGCGCAGAGGGACGTGACCTGAGGGCGCCTCGGTGCCTAAACAACGAGTAGAGTGCGGAGAGGGACGCGAGCAGAGCGCGCTGCGACCGCCTAAACGGCTAGCAAGCACATGCATAATTATTGCATATAGCAGATAAACATAGCCGGGAATAGCCGTCCAACAATATTATTTTTGACGACATGCATTAATATGTTCGTACTTAAACTCAAGGTCAAAGTTTGGTACTACAAAATACGAAGGGGGCCAATAAACCACGACGGAGGTAGTACCTATACGAACACAGACGCCCAGTGCAGAAATTAATAACATTATACACGTGTCCCGCAATCCACGCCAATGCTTCCCGCCTCTTCCCTCATCGGTTCCCGTCACCAGCAAGTGGCTTGCTCCATATGACCAACGCACCGTATCGACATTGTGCGCAAATATAGTCCACACCCATCTACCATTAGTTATTCTAAGCATGCCAGGCACCGATGAAAGCTTCGACGTCGACCCTTGATACGTCTCCAACGTATCTATAATTTATGATTGCTCCATGCTACTTTATCTATTGTTTTGGACTATAATGGGCTTTATTTTCCACTTTTATATTATTTTTGGGAACTATTAACCGGAGGCCCAGCCCAGAATTGCTATTTTTTGCCTTTTTCAGTGTTTCGAAGAAACAGAATATCAAATGGAGTCCAAACGGAATGAAACCTTCGGAAACGTGATTTTCTCACCGAACGTGATCCAGGAGACTTGGACCCTATGCCAAGGCACCAGAGAGGCGTTCACGGGGGTGGGGGCGCGCCCTTGATCCAGGAGACTTGGACCCTACGCCAAGGCACCAGAGAGGCGTTCACAAGGGTGGGGGCGCCCCCCCCCCCCAGGGCGCGCTCCCTGCCTTGTGGGCCCCCTGTTGCTCCACCGACGTACTCCTTCCTCCTATATATACCTACGTACCCCCAAACGATCAGAACAGGAGCCAAAAACCTATTCCACCGCCGCAACTTCCTGTATCCACGAGATCCCATCTTGGGGCCTGTTAGGAGCTCCACGGGAGGGGCATCCACCATGGAGGGCTTCTACATCAACACCATAGCCTCTCCGATGAAGTGTGAGTAGTTTACTTCAGACCTTGGGTCCATAGCTAATAGCTAGATGGCTTCTTCTCTCTTTTGGATCTCAATACAATGTTCTCCCCTCTCTCGTGGAGATCTATTCGATGTAATCTTCTTTTTGGTGTGTTTGTTGAGACCGATGAATTGTGGGTTTATGATCCAGCTTATCTATGAATAATATTTGAATCTTCTATGAATTCTTTTATGTATGATTGAGTTATCTTTGAAAGTCTCTTCGAATTATCAGTTTGGTTTGGCCAACTAGATTGGTAGTTCTTGCAATGGGAGAAGTGCATGGCTTTGGGTTCAATATTGCGGTGTCCTTACCCGGTGGATGTAAAGGGTTGCAAGGCACGTATTGTATTTTTGCCATCGAGGATAACAAGATGGGGTATTTATCATATTGCATGAATTTATTCCTCTACATCATGTCATCTTGCTTAAGGCGTTACTCTGTTTTAAACTTAATACTCTAGATGCATGTTGGATAGCGGTCGATGAGTGGAGTAATAGTAGTAGATGCAGAATCATTTCAGTCTACTTGTCTCGGACGTGATGCCTATATACATGATCATACCTAGATATACTCATAACTATGCTCAATTATGTCAATTGCTCAACAGTAATTTGTTCACCCACCGTGGAATACTTATGCTCTTGAGAGAAGCCACTAGTGAAACCTATGGCCCCCGGGTCTATTCTCATCATATCAATCTCCATCACTTTTATACTTGCTTTGTTTTTACTTTGCTTTTTACTTTTTACTCTGCATCTATATACCAAAAATACCAAAAATATTATCTCTATCGGATCTCACTCTCGTAAGTGACCGTGAAGGGATTGACAACCCCTAATCGCGTTGGTTGCGAGTAGCTATCGTTTTGTGCAGGTACAAGGGACTTGTGCGTGGCCTCCTACTGGATTGATGCCTTGGTTCTCAAAAACTGAGGGAAATACTTATGCTACTGTGCTGCATCATCCTCTCCTTTCGGGGAAAACCAACGCAAGCTCAAGACGTAGCAAGAAGGATTTCTGGCGCCGTTGCCGGGGAGTCTACGCAAAAGCCAACATACCATGTACCCATCACAATCCCTATCTCTCGCATTACATTATTTGCCATTTGCCTCTCGTTTTCCTCTCCCCAATTCACCCTTGCCGTTTTATTCGCCCTCTCTTTCCCAATCTCCTCCTCTTTTTCCCGTTGCCTTTTCCTCGTCCGTTTTTTTTGCTCGTGTGTTAGTTTGCTTGTTTGTCGCGATGGCCCTACCTAAATTTGATGATCTTCACCTTAAAAGGCTAGAGGAGATTGAAAACAATGTCAGGAAGTTTATGGTTTTGTAGTTTGAGCATAATAATTTCTTTAGAAACGAGCTTAAGGAACAAAAGAGTTTTATGAGTTATATGAATAAAGAGCTCGATGATATGTCCAAAGAATTTGATGGTATAAGAGCCCAAATTGCTCGTCTTGAAAAGATGACCGCTGAAATTTCGGATATGCAAGCTACCTTAGTCAATAAGATGGCCGCTAAACCGAATTCCTATGAACATCAAGATGAAGATCTAAAAGTTATTGATGTGTCCCCTATTAAATCTTTGTTTTGCAATATGAATCTTGATGAAACTGAATATGATCTTCCTTTACCTAGAAGGCGTTCTAAGAATTCAGAGCTTTTAGATCTTGATGACAAAATTGATAAAAGTGGGATTGAAAGAAATAAAAATCTAGATGTTGCTAAACCCACTATATTGGATCTCAAGGAATTTAATTATGAAAATTGCTCTTTAATTGATTGTATTTCCTTGTTGCAATCCGTGCTAAATTCTCCTCATGCTTATAGTCAAAATAAGGCCTTTACCGAACACATTGTTGATGCCTTGATGCAATCTTATGAAGAAAAACTTGAGTTGAAAGTTTGTATCCCGAGGAAGCTCTATGATGAGTGGGAACCTACTATTAAAATTAAAATTACAGATTATGAGTTTCATGCTTTGTGTGATTTGGTGCTAGTGTCTCTACTATTACCAAAACTTTGTGTGATTTGCTAGATTTCCGTGACTTTGATGATTGCTCGCTAAACTTGATTCTTGCGGATTCCACTATTAAAAAGCCTATGGGAAGAATTAATGATGTTCTTATTGTTGCAAATAGGAATTATGTGCCCGTAGATTTTATCGTTTATGATATAGATTGCAATCCTTCATGTCCTATTATTCTTGGTAGACCTTTCCTTAGAACGATTGGTGCAATTATTGATATGAAGGAAGGAAATATTAGATTCCAATTTCCATTAAAGAAAGGCATGGAACACTTTCCTAGAAAGAAAATAAAATTACCATATGAATCTATTATGAGAGCCACTTATGGATTGCCTACCAAAGATGGCAATACCTAGATCTATCCTTGCTTTTATGCCTAGCTAGGGGCGTTAAACGATAGCGCTTGTTGGGAGGCAACCCAATTTTATTTTTAGTTTTTTTGTTTTTTCTTATGTTTAGGAATAAATAATCCATCTAGCCTCTGTTTAGATGTGGTTTTATCTTTTAACTAGTGTTTGTGCCAAGCTAGACCTATTGGATCTTCTTGGATGATAGTTATTTGATCTTGCTGTAATTTCCAGAAACTTTGGATAAGTGCCCGAATTGTTAAAAATCACCAGAACGTGATAAAATACTGATACCAATTTCTGCTGATCAATAAACAAATTTTCCAGGTCTTCAAATTTTTGTAGAAGTTTTTGAGTTACAGAAGTTTGCGTTAGTTACAGATTACTACAGACTGTTCTGTTTTTGACAGATTCTGTTTTGCGTGTGTTGTTTGCTTATTTTGATGAATCTATGGCTAGTAAAATATTTTATAATCCATAGAGAAGTTGGAATACAGTAGGTTTAACACCAATATAAATAAAGAATGAGTTCATTACAGTACCTTATAGTAGTCTTTTGTTTTCTTTCTCTAACGGAGCTCACGAGATTTCTATTAAGTTTTGTGTTGTGAAGTTTTCATGTTTTGGGCGAATTCTTTTGATGGATTATGGAACAAGGAGTGGAAAGAGCCTAAGCTTGGGGATTCCCATGGCACCCCCAAGATAATCCAAGGACACCAAAAAGTCAAAGCTTGGGGATGCCCGGAAGGCATACCCTCTTTCGTCCACTTCCATCGGTAATTTACATGGAGCTATATTTTTATTCACCACATGATAAGTGTTTTGCTTGGAGCGTCTTGTATTATTTGCGTATTTTCTTGTTAGTTTACCACAATCATCCTTGCTGTACACACCTTTTGAGAGAGCCATACATAAATTGGAATTTGCTAGAATACTCTAGTGCTTCACTTATATCTTTTGAGCGTGATAATTTTTGCTCTAGTACTTCACTTAGATCTTTTAGAGCACGGTGGTGGATTTGTTTTAAAGAACTATTGATCTCTCATGCTTCACTTTGATTATTTTGAGAGTCATTAATAGCATGGTAATTTGCTAAATATTAATATACTGGTATTAAAGATATGTGAAACTTTCTTTTGAGTGCGTTGAATACTAAGATAAGTTTGATGCTTGATAATTGTTTTGAGATATGGAGGTGATAATATCAAAGTCGTGCTAGTTGAGTAGTTGTGAATTTGAGAAATGCTTGTGTTTAAGTTAGAAAATCCCGTAGCATGCACGTATGGATAAAGTTGTGCAACATATTTGAAACATGAAGTGTACCTGGCTTGTGCATCCTTATGAGTGGCGGTCGGGGACGAGCGATGGTCTTTTCCTACCAATCTATCCCCCTAGGAGCATGCGCGTAGTACTTGATTTTTAAGACTTATAATTTTTTTCAATAAGTATATGAGTTCTTTTGACTAATGTTGAGTCCATGGATTATACGCACTTTTACCTTTCCACCTTTGCTAGCCTCTTCGGTACCGTGCATTGCCCTTTCTCACCTTGAGAGTTGGTGCAAACTTCACAAGCATCCAAACCCGTGATATGATACGCTCTATCACACATAAACCTCCTTATATCTTCCTCAAAACAGCCGCCATACCTACCTATTATGGCATTTCCATATCCATTCCGAGATATATTGCCATGCAACTTTCCACCGTTCCGTTCGTCATCATCATGAAATACTTTAGTTTTGTCATATTGCCATTGCATGATCATGTAGTTGACATCGTATTTGTGGCAAAGCCATCATGCATTATTTTTCATACATGTCACTCTTGATTCATTGCACCATCACGGTACACCGCCGGAGGCATTCATATAGAGTCATATCTAGTTCTAGTTTCGAGTTGTAATCCTTATGTTGTAATCAATAGAAGTGTGATGATCATCATTATTAGAGCATTGCCCAAAAAAAGAGAAAGTCCAAAAAGAAAAAAAGAAAGGCCCAAAAAAAAGAAAATAAATAAAAAGGGCAATGTTACTATCCTCTTTTTCCACACTTGTGCTTCAAAGTAGCACCTTGTTCTTCATGTAGTAAGTCTCATATATTGTGCTTCAAAGTAGCACCTTGTTCTTCATGTAGTGAGTTTCATATATTGTGCTTCAAAGTAGCACCATGTTTTTCATATAGTGAGTCTCATAAGTTGTCTTTCATACTAGTGGGAATTTTTCACTATAGAACTTGGCTTGTATATTCCTACGATGGGCTTCCTCAAATGCCCTAGGTCTTCATGAGCAAGCAAGTTGGATGCACACCCACTAGTTTTCTTTTGTTGAGCATTTATAGCTCTAGTGCATCCGTTGCATGGCAATCCCTACTCCTCATGTTGACATCAATTGATGGGCATCTCCATAGCCCGTTGATTATCCTCGTCAATGTGAGACTTTCTCCTTTTTTTGTCTTCTCCACACAATCCCCATCATCATATTCTATTCCACCCATAGTGTTATATCCATGGCTCACGCTCATGTATTGCGTGAAGGTTGAAAAAGTTTGAGATTATTTAAGTATGAAACAATTGCTTGGCCTGTCATCGGGGCTATAGAAGTTGGGAACATCTTTGTGTGACGAAAATGAAGCATAGCCGAACTATATGATTTTGTAGGGATGAACTTTCTTTTGCCATGCTATTTTGAGAAGACATGATTACTTTGATTAGTATGCTTGAAGTATTATTATTTTTTATGTCAATATAAACTTTTGTCCTGAATCTTTCGGATCTGAATATTCATACAACAATTAAGAAGATTTACATTGAAATTATGCCAAATTATCACTCCGCGTCAAAAATTCTCTTTTTATCATTTACCTACTCGAGGACGAGCAAGAATTAAGCTTGGGGATGCCTGATACGTCTCCAACGTATCTATAATTTTTGATTGCTCCATGCTACTTTATCTATTGTTTTGGACTATAATGGGCTTTATTTTCCACTTTTATATTATTTTTGGGACTAACCTATTAACCGGAGGCCCAGCCCAGAATTGCTGTTTTTTGCCTTTTTCAGTGTTTCGAAGAAACAAAATATCAAACGGAGTCCAAACGGAATGAAACCTTTGGAAACGTGATTTTCTCACCGAATGTGATCCAGGAGACTTGGACCCTATGCCAAGGCACCAGAGAGGCGGTCACGAGGGTGGGGGGCGCCCCTCCCTAGGGCGCGCCCCCTGCCTCATGGGCCCCCTGTCGCTCCACCGACGTACTCCTTCCTCCTATATATACCTATGTACCCCCAAACGATCAGAACAGGAGCCAAAAACCTAATTCCACCGCCGCAACTTCCTGTATCCACGAGATCCCATCTTGGGGCCTGTTCTGGAGCTCCACCGGAGGGGGCATCCACCACGGAGGGCTTCTACATCAACACCATAGCCTCTCCGATGAAGTGTGAGTAGTTTACTTCAGACCTTCGGGTCCATAGCTAGTAGCTAGATGGCTTCTTCTCTCTTTTTGGATCTCAATACAATGTTCTCCCCCTCTCTCGTGGAGATCTATTCGATGTAATCTTCTTTTTGCGGTGTGTTTGTTGAGATCGATGAATTGTGGGTTTATGATCCAGCTTATCTATGGATAATATTTGAATCTTCTATGAATTCTTTTATGTATGATTGAGTTATCTTTGCAGGTCTCTTCGAATTATCCGTTTGGTTTGGCAAACTAGATTGGTAGTTCTTGCAATGGGAGAAGTGCATGGCTTTGGGTTCAATCTTGGGGTGTCCTTACCCAGTGACAGAAAGGGTTGCAAGGCACGTATTGTATTGTTGCCATCGAGGATAACAAGATGGGGTATTTATCATATTGCATGAATTTATTCCTCTACATCATGTCATCTTGCTTAAGGCGTTACTCTGTTTTTAACTTAATACTCTAGATGCAAGCTGGATAGCGGCCGGTGAGTGGAGTAATAATAGTAGATGCAGAATCGTTTCGGTCTACTTGTCTCGGACGTGATGCCTATATACATGATCATACCTAGATATACTCATAACTATGCTCAATTCTGTCAATTGCTTAACAGTAATTTGTTCACCCACCGTAGAATACTTATGCTCTTGAGAGAAGCCACTAGTGAAACCTATGGCCCCCGGGTCTATTCTCATCATATCAATCTCCATCACTTTTATACTTGCTTTGTTTTTACTTTGCTTTTTTACTTTTTACTCTGCATCTATATACCAAAAATACCAAAAATATTATCTCTATCAGATCTCACTCTCGTAAGTGACCGTGAAGGGATTGACAACCCCTAATCGCGTTGGTTGCGGTAGCTATCATTTTGTGCAGGTACGAGGGACTTGTGCGTGGCCTCCTCTTGGATTGATACCTTGGTTCTCAAAAACTGAGGGAAATACTTACGCTACTGTGCTGCATCATCCTCTCCTCTTCGGGGAAAACCAACGCAAGCTCAAGACGTAGCAATCCTTCCTGCATTACATCTACTGCGAGAAGAACGAACCGGAGCAGATCAGATCAAGAGTTTCATCGGCCGGTGCAGGCACCATGGCCCATCGGTAGCGATATCTCTGTGCCAGTCCTTGAGGGTGCAATGGACATATTGCGGAGGAAGTATGATCAGCAGTTTGCCATCCACCGTGCAAAATATCCACAGCTGCTAGGTGTCATGATCGACAAAACAGCCGAAGAGCCATCGTCACCGGTGCTCATCGAGAGCCTGATGCCCCACAAGGAATGGGCAGAGGACCTCTGTAATTCAGTCATGAGATAGCCAGCCTGCGGCTTCATCATTGTCGACGGCGACCATGTCAACCTTGATCCGACAGTGTGGTGGCTAGGCTCGAGCACATCCTTCGCGGAGTTGATGTCCTCGATGAAGTAGAACATCGCCAGCATGGTATCTCAAGGATGCAGGTGATGGACGTAATTTGCTACCAATGTAGAGACATGGAAATGGAGCGATTTCGCGGGCATGTCATGCACACGATTGCATGTCGTCAAGCTCTTCTAGAAGAGGCCCAGCATCCCCAAGAGCCTCCCAGCGCCAGCAGCTCCATAGGTGGAGACGGGTAACGTTGCCACGGGTTGGGACACTCGGAATGAACGGCCGCAAGGGTGCTATGCTGGTCATGGATTCCAAGAAGACCGTTGTTGGAAGGCCGCCAGCTCAGCCTTTTAGCCTATATTTTATTATAATTGTATGCAAATGTCGCATATCGACATTTTATGTCACAAAGCATATGTAGCTTGTTTGTGTTTTGGGCATTGCCGTATGTGGCATTTTAACTTATCCTAAATATGTAAGACAATTATTATCTGTTGCCATTGTAAATTTGCCTCGACGGCAAGCAGAGCACGCACAGGGATGCCAGAGTGGAGCGCGCCGCAGCTGCCTGAATGGCGAGCAAAACATGTGGACCGATGCGAGCAAAGCACGCCGCGGCCGCCACAATGACGAGCAGAGCTGGGAGCATGACATGTCTTCGACGTATCTATAATTTTTGACTGTTCCATGTTGTTATATTATCATTCTTGGATGTTTTACAATCATTTTATAGCAACTTTATATCATTTATGGGGACTAACCTATTGACATAGTGCCTAGTGCCAGTTGCTGTTTTTTGCTTGTTTTTTAGTTTGCAGAAAATCAATACCAAACAGAGTCCAAACGCAGCGAAATTTTTTGGAGAATTTTTCTTGACCAGAAGGAACACGGTGGGCCGAAGAAGTACTAGAGGGGGGACTCAGAGGGGAGCACAACCCACCTGCGCGCGCCCTGGTGGGTTGTGCCCACCTCACCGCCTCCCGCATCGCCTCTTCGCTCTATAAATACCCCGAAAATCCATAAACCCTAGGGGAGTCGACGAAACACAATTCCAGCCGCCGCAAGTTCCAGAACCACCAAATCCAATCTAGACACCATCACGGAGGGGTTCATCATCCTCGTTGGCGCCTCTCCGATGATGCGTGATTAGTTCATTGTAGACCTACGGGTTCGTAGGCAATAGCTAGATGGCTTCCCCTCTGTCTTTTGATTCTCGATACAATGGTCTCTTCGAGATCTATTTGATGTAACTCTTTTTTCGGTGTGTTTGTTAGGATCCGATGAAACTTGAATTTATGATCAGATCTATTTTATCCATGAAAGTTATTTGAGTCTTCTTTTAATCTCTTATATGCATGATTATTTATAGCCTTGTATTTCTTCTTCGAATCTTTGGTTTAGTTAGGCCAACTAGATTGATTTTTCTTGCCATGGGAAGAGGTGCTTTGTGATGGGTTCGATCGTGTGGTGTTCTTTCCCAGTGACAGAAGGGCAGCAAGACACGTATCGATCGTTGCTATTAAGGATAACAAGATGGGGTCTATTCCTACATGAATAGATCTTGTCTACATCATGTCATTGTTCTTATTGCATTACTCCGTTTCTCCGTGAACTTAATACACTAGATAAATGCTGGATAGTGGTTGATGTGTGGAGTAATAGTAATAGATGCAGGCAGGAGTCGGTCAACTAATCTTGGACGTGATGCCTATATAATGATCATTGCCTGGATATCGTCATGATTATTTGAAGTTCTATCAATTGCCCAATAGTAATTTGTTTACCCACCGTATGCTATTTTCTTGAGAGAAGACACTAGTGAAATCTACTCCCCCCCCCCCCGGGTCTATATTCTTCATCATATTTGCCTTCGAGATCTATTTTATTTGCTTTTATTTTCAGATGTATTATTCCAAAAACCCAAAAATACCTTGCTGCACTTTTTATTTGCATATTTTATTTCGCAGTTTATCGAGATCTATTTATCCAATCTACCACAATTTTTATCCCGTCAACTGGACAATTTCGGGTACCATTACCCGAAAGGGATTGAGAACCCCTTTAACACGTCGGGTTGCAAGTATTTGTTCCTTGTGTGTAGGTACCGTTTATATATTGTTGCTTGGTTCTCCTACTGGATTGATACCTTGGTTTCATAACTGAGGGAAATACCTACTGTACTTGTGCTTCATCATCCCTTCCTCTTTGGGGAAATACCGACGTAGTTCAAGCGACATCAAAAGGAATTTATGGCGTCGTTGCCGGGGAGACATCATCAACATCTATCAAGTTCCTAATCACAAATCTCATCTCCTTGCAATTTACATTATTTTCCATTTGCCTCTCGTTTTCATCTCCCCCACTTCACAAAAATTTGCTTTTTTATTCGCCCTCTTTTTCGTTTGCCCTTTTTCTCGTCAGATCTGTTTTTGCGTATAATTTTGTTTGCCACTTTGGCTGTTATGGATAGTTCTTCCTCTATTGCGTGCACACCCGAGAATGAGGTTCTTAATTTTAAACAAAGGGGAGGAGAGAATCTAAAAGATGCTTGGTATAGGATTTGCAATGCCCATAATAGAACTGTTCGTAAGCAATCTACCATTGTTCTTCTTTGCTATTTTTATGTGGGTATCACTGCTTGGTATAGTTTCATCGTTGATACGATTATCGGTGGGAATTTCTTGATGTGTCCTTCTCTAGATTCTTTTAATGCTATGGGAAATCTTGTGGGTTCACCACCTCTTATGATTAATGGAACAACTTTAACTCTTGAGCATGTTATGGAAAGGCTAGATGCTATAGAAAATAAAATGCTCACTGAAGAAAACGTTGAAAAATTAGATAAAAGGATGCACAATCTTGCCAATATAATTGGGTCAAAAGTGGGAGATGCTCTTAAAGTACTAAAAGAAAAAGAACCCGCATTCAATGAAAGAATAGAGGAGAGCCGCGTTACAATTGATAAGTTGGAAGAATTTTTTTTGTAATCGAAGCACGGCTTTTGCTTCCAAAAACTATTGAAAAAACTCCCATAAAAATTGACAAGATTACTCAAGTCAATAAAAACAAGGTTGCAATTTCTAATAATAACATAGAAAATCTTAAGATGATTAGTATTCACCCCGATTTTGTTGAAGTGGTAAAAGACCCTACTTGAAAGAATGAATTTTTCAAATTTGTTCCTAAGAGTATTGTTATTGAAAATTTTGATGCTAAATCTTTGAAGAATTCTAAGTGTTTTATAATGGAATTATGCATTATGCCTAGCTAGGGGCATAAAATGATAGCGCTTGCTGGGAGACAACCCAATGAATAAATTTAATATTTTTCCTTTTTATTTCTGTTCTTGAATGTTTACACAATTATACCTCTGTTATGATTGTGTTTCTACCTCTGTTATGATTGTGTTTCTAGTGTTTTAATTAGTTGTTGTGCCAAGTAAAGCCTTTGGGATTATGTTTGGTGATAGTTTATTTGATCTTGTAGGAAAACATAAACTTTTGCGTCCAATAAAATAATTTTCAAAAATCACAGAAGTGACAAAAGCTTCTGAATTTTTTACACAAGATTGATATACAAATTTCCTAGATCTTCCAAATTGTTTAGAAATTTTGGAGTTACATAAGTATACGAAGTTTTCAGATTGCTACAGACTGTTCTATTTTTGATAGATTCTGTTTTCTTTGCGTTGTGTGCTTATTTTGATGAATCTATGGTTTTTATTGGGGGGGGGGGGGGTATAAGCCATAGTAAAGTTAGAATACAGTAGATACAATGCAAAAATAAAATATGAATGGGTTTGTAATAGTACTTAGAGTAGTGATTTGCTTTCTTATACTAACAAATCTCACGAAGGTTTTGTTGAGTTTTGTGTCATTGAAGTTTTAAAGTTTTGGGTGAGATCACGATGGATGAAGGAATAAGGAGTAAGAACAACCTAAGCTTGGGGATGCCCCATGGAACCCCAAGTTATTATCCAAATAGAAACAAGCAACTAAGCTTGGGGATGCCCCAACTGGCATCGCCTCTTTCTTCTAATGACCATCGGTATTTTTCTTGGAACTATATTTTTATTCATCACATATCATAAGTTTTGCTTGGAGCGTCTTGTATTATATGAGTCTTTGCTTGTTTTGCTTTTTAGTTTGTGCCATCTATCCTTGCTGAACACACCTATCGGCGTTCTGGGAACGGGGGTCCCCAGACTTGCCTGCCTGGGGCCCATGGCGTGGCTCTGCGAGCGGGCCCGTACGGCCCATATTCACCAACAAGCATTCAAGACCCTCACGAGGGGCCAAGCCTCGCGAGGCGGACGATGCAAGACCTCCTCAGGAGCGGCCTCACCAGGTTGGCTCGCGAGGGGCGGAGAGTTCAAGGCAAGGCAAACCTCGCAAGGTTCTCGTGACGTGAGCCATGACGATAGAGGCCAGGCAGGCGCCAGGTGAGCGCCAGTCCGCGCAGCGTCCTTGTTTCCTCTTTGGTGCTAAGGAAGCAAGCGCAGGCGTGGAGTACTGAGGCGTCAAGCAAAGGTCTCCATATCGGTGCAACGAGACCAAGACTAGCAGGACGGCAGGACAGAGGTCACCATGGAGCCCAAGGCGGTGTCACCACCGCAGCCTTTGGTAGGCGAAGACTGCTTTTGTCAGGATAAGCTGTACTAGTTGTCCCTTTCAAATTGGCCGTTGTTGGCTCCCTTCCCGCTCAATATTTGGGGAGAGGACCGGGGCCTCTATAAATAGTACTAGCCACCACCGTCGGAGGCAACTAACTGATCGAGAGATAATGGAGCCTCATGATCTGATCTGATCTTGAGCCAATCCTTAGCCACACATCGAGCACAAGAACACCTCAAGCTCAGGAGGCTGTTCTTCCCCTTGTACTGTTCATCCATATCCCAAGAGGCAATCCACCACCACCACACTAGAGTAGGGTATTACACCACAATGGTGGCCCGAACCAGTATAAATCTTGTGTCCCTTGTGTTGTGAGTTCGTCGAGTTAGTCCTTGAGATCTTAGCAAGCTAGGACGTGGATCGGTAGGGGAAGATCTTCGTGCGCACCCCAGTGTTCGAACCTTCAGAGTTTTGTTGGAACCCCCGATCTGAAACTTGGCGCTCCAGGTAGGGGTGCGCCGAAGCTTCCCTTCCGTCGCTCCGTGTCCTGTCGCTTCATCATCTCCATGGCAGACGCACGCCGTGCCCGCGCCGAGCTGCCCTCCCCACCGCGTTGCTTAGATGGCCCCTGTCGGCGGGCCACCCCGTCGTTCTCCGTTGCCTTCCGCCAACACCGCCACCGGCCCGGTGGGGAATGAGCAGCAAGCATCCTCGTTGCACCCCTCGGTGCGGCAGGACGGCCGGACCTCCACCCCATCGCTGACTCCCGCTGGTTCGTCATCTGACGCTCGTCACGCTCCAACAGACGCGCGGGCCGTGCTCCTCATGGCGCACGAGCTCCTGCGCTACCGCCCAGTCGACGACCTCTACGAGGACTAGCTCGACCGCATTGTCGAGCTTTTCAGCGCCGCAGGGGGCTCCCCTGCACCGTCCCTCACGGAGCACCTCCACCACCTCTGCACCAAGGCGCGCGGCTCCACGGCGCGACCCACCACGTCCGGCGCCCGCACGTGAAGAAAGAAGCTGTCAAGAAGTCCCTCGACCGCAAGAGAATGCTGCACCACTCCCCGCACCTCCACGTCCGGATTGCTTGCCGCGGCAGGACCTCACGCCGCTTGCCGTGGCGGCACGCGGGCGCCAAGACCAACCTCCACCTCCAAGATGAGCCCCGGTGACCAAGGCCGGCTGCCACGCCTTCATCCCCGAGCAGCGTAGCGTCGCCTGGCCGGGCAAGTTCAAGCCAGATCTGCCTCCTCGCTATGATGGCACCCCTGACCCGGTGGAGTTCCTACAGCTCTATGAGCTGAGCATCAAGGCGGCCAACGGTGACGAGAAAGTCATGGCGAACTGGTTCCCCATGGATCTCAAAGATGGTGCCCGCTCCTGGCTCCTGAACCTGTCTCCAAGCTCGATCTCCTCCTGGGACGAGATGCACGACCGCTTCGTCGCCAACTTCCAGGGCACTCGCGACCGCCCTCCGGCCGCGGGTGACCTACGCCGAGTCAAGCAGCAACCTGGAGAGACCCTCCAGAAGTACATCCAGCGCTTCAACAACATTCGTCTCAAGATCCCCAAGGTGACAGACGAGGCCATCATCTCCGTGTTCTCTGATGGCGTCCGTGACATCAAGATGAAGGAGGAGCTCGCCATCCACGAGGAGCTATGCACGTCCCTGGAGCTGTTCAACCAGGCGACCAAGTGCGCAAGAGCTGAGAAGGGGTGCCTCTCCCTCCTCGAGCTCCCGGCTGCGGACCCGGAGGATAAGAAAGCCAAGGCCAAGGACGTGAAGCACAAGGGAGCAACCGTGCTCGCGGCGGAGCCGGACACCAAGCACCGTAGAGACCAGCCTGAGTCATCCAAGAGCAGCCGACCGTTCTGCGCCTTCCACAACCTGCATAGCCACAACACCAGCGACTGTCAAGAGCTCAGAGCCATTCGAGAAGGACGCTTTGGTCGACGCCTCGAGCGCAACGACCGGGGCTACGGCCGAGGAGGAGGATGTGGTGACGGACACTGGGATGACCGTGGCCCGCGCCAGGAGTGGCGCAACCGGCCTCGTGAGGACCGCTGGCAGGGTTAGCCTCGTGAGGGCGCCTAGAGGGACCAGCCTCATGAGGATCGTCCCCAGAGCAACGCCGGTCTTCCTCCACTACCGCTGCCACCAAGAAGGAATGACAACCACCATCAAGACGAGGGGGCTGGGGGCTTCCAGGACCCACGTGCTATCGCCTGCATCTTGGGCGGAGCTCAGGCCCTAGCCTCGCAGCGTATCTTCAAACAGTTTGCTCGTGAAGTAAATGCAGTTCTCCCCAAGCTCGAGGCCACACGCCCGCTCAGGTGGTCCAAGTGCGCCATCACCTTTAGTTAAGCAGATCAGCTCAAGTGTGCGTCCACTGCTGGCATTCTCCCCATGCTCTGTTCACCAGTCATCAGCAATGTACAAGTCACCAAGACCCTCATTGACGGCGGAGCGGGGCTCAACGTCGTGTCCGTCGACACGTTCGACAACCTCCAAGAGTTGTATGACCAGCTTCAGCCTACCAAGCCTTTCTCAGGAGTGACCGACGGTTCCACCACACCGATAGGGCAGGTCCGCCTCCCTGTCACCTTCGGAGAATGCAACAACCACCGCACCGAGCTCATCGACTTCGACATCGCACACATTCGTCTGTCGTACAATGCCATCCTCGGGTATCCAGCCTTGGCCAAGTTCTTGGCAGTGACCCACCACGGCTACAATGTCCTCAAGATACCAGGAAGCGGCGGAATCATCACAGTTACGTGCGAAGAAAGAGACGCGGTGTGCTCCCTCGAGCGTGCCTTCCAAGCTGCAGCAATCGACGACCCCGACAGCAAGAGCGAGTGCCCTCCTGAGGCCACCCCCAAGAAGAAGCAGATGCGCCGTGCAGGACCTCAGGAGGGTGGCGTCGCGAGCGGTACCTCGTCAGGATCAGCGCCCGCGCCAGGGGCGCCTCCCTCCATCGCATAGGAAGGCGCGCCCGGCGCCCTTCTCGGGCAGGGCTCGGGGGCTCTCTTCTGGAGGGCCTCAGACCTTGCCAACATCACGGGGGAGGCGCTCGGGCACCACTTGGAGGCGTGCTTCATGACACGTTTCCCTAAGGAGAACACAGGGCGACGAGCGCCCACCGCTCAGGAGTTCATCACCAGGACCACTCAGGAGCTGTAAGATGTGAGGGCCATGCGCGGCAATCGCCGTTCACCAGGCGCAGCTCCCCATCCAGGCGAAGTTGCCGGGCTGCGCATCTGCATCGATGTCCTAGGGCTCGACAGGGCCACATCTCATGAGCCCTTCTGGCCTTCGCGCGTGGGCCGCTGTGAGGGTCCACCGCACAGCTACATTCGCATGCCTTTTGGCCTGCCGAGCATGGCATCCGCCTATCAGCGCAACTTGCGGCGCGCCCTGGCGACTCAGGAGGCCATGTACCACGCCGTCCTGACGGAGATGGAGACGGTCCTCAAGGAACCGCCTGGATCCCCAGAGCCTCCGGAGGCTCAGGCCCCCTGTGGCTCGTGAGGAGCAACCCCTTCACCACGTACCTCCAGCTGCTCCAACACCCCTTCATCGACAGAACCAGGTGACATTTTCCAAGTTCATTTAGCTGGGAGCGCCCCTCGGGCTACATCATACCCAGGCCGCGTGGGTCCGTCCCTGTGGCATGTATCCCTTTTTATGTCTTTACCTTACCTTGTCGGGGGCGCCCCTCGGGCTGCATCATCCCCAAGCCGCTAGGGCCAGGCCCAGTGGCATGTATCTTCCTTGCACTTACCTAAGCCAGTTGCTTTCCATGCTTAATCTACCTATGATTATTGCCTGCTCGATCGCCACCCACCATGGGAGCCGTGCACCGGTCGTCTTTCTTCAGGATCCCTCGCGTGAGTAGGTTAAGCACGGCGTCTGTGCTCGGGCCCGTCCCTGCATCATCGATAAATCCAGCGGCTGAGCTCTGTTTGGCGGGCCAGCCCCGTTGACGTCACCTCCTGGCTCCGCTGGTGCTTGTCCTTCTCACGCGATAACCTCAGGAGATTCGTTCGGCGCAGGTTGTCTGACCACCTCGCAGGACCAGCGCAGCGAACAAAAACCAAGACCAGGCGCAACCCGCCTTGAGGTAGGGCCTCGTGAGTCAGACAACCTCGTCTAGCCCTGCCATGCAAGCCATGTGTCAGGGCGGGTCTGTACACGCCCAGGGGGCTCTCCGCAGTAGGGAGTCGCCTCCCACGCGCCAGTGGAAGCACGATGCTCCGCGCTGGCCGTCGACACTGCTGAGGAGCGGCTATGCCCGTGCACAAGCGGAAGCACTATGCTCCGCCCTGGTGATAAACAACAAATGGCAGCCTCGCGGCCGCACCAACCTCAGGGAGCCCCAGAGATTCGTGTCCGGCCTCACCGCAACACCCTCCCCTCAGGAGAGTCGCGCGAGGGGGCTGGGCACGGGGGCGCACTCAGGTCAGGCCCAAGCGTACGCCACCCAGCCAGGCCCCCCGGACCTGGTCGTCGCACGCCCCTCCCGAGCCGAGCCTCGACGAGGGCAAAGGTATGAAGGTTGTTTGCACATCAAGCGGGACTCCCGAGCATCGCGACTCAGGAGCCTAACTGGTCACGTAGCCCCTCACTCCTTCGGTCCGTCCTGGTTTCCGGTCGGCCCAACGGCGGTTGAGGTATGCGCGGGGCCGGGCTCTGCCGACGTAGAAAACCAAACCTATGCCCGTGTCTCCTTCCTATAAGTTGTTTGCGCGTCAAGGGGGACTCCTGAGAATCGCGACTCAGGAGCCTAATTGGTCACGTAGCCCCTCACTCCTTGGGTCCGTCCTGGTCTCCGGTCGGCTCAACAGCGGCTAAGGTATGCGCGGACTGGGCTCTGCCGACGCAGAACGCAAAGCAAATAGGAAGAAAAATCGCAAAATCTCAAAGAAAATATTACAAGACATATTGTTCTCACAATATCAAACACAAGTTTAACGCCTCCACGAGGCATGCTGCAGGAATAAAACAGGAAAGGAGCCGCAGGTCACCCCTGAACACCATCGACACCCGCGAGAGGCCCTCCTCCCTTGATGATGTCGCCTTCGTCTTGGTCACCGGCCGGAGCTGCAGGAGTGGCGGCGCCTCCGGTCGAAGGCGCGGAACTTCTTCAGCAGGGCCTCCACCTGATCCTTCACGGATGCGGCGGCAGCTGTGCAGTGTTCATCAGCCACAGGCTCCAGCAGCTCGTCAAGAAGAGCACTGGGGTCACGAAGGTGCAGTTGGCTGAAGACACGCGTCAGTGCAGCTGAAGAAAGGACATGAGCCTCTACCTCTGCCATGGGACCGATGCCCTCCACAACTTCCTCGAGCGCCCTCACCAAGTAGGGAAGCAGTGAAGACAAGCGCTATCCACGCCAGCCTTTTTGTTAAGTCAGGCAGTTGCCAAGGCAGAGTGGGGAAGCGGAGACACCCACGTCCAATCAACCGCCACGCGTCGACCAAGGCCGTAGGCTATTGGGGCCCGCGGTGCTCCGCACTTGACCTTTGGCTTCGCCTCGAAGCCAAGCCCGAAGCGCCTTTGGGCCTGGGCTCTGTCGGCATTCAGGGCACGGGGTCCCGGACTTGCCTACCGCAGCCCACGGCGTGCTCTCGCGAAGGGCCCGTACAACCAATCTTCACCAACAAGCATTCAAGACCCTCGCGAGGCAGACGACGCAAGACCTCCTCAGGAGCGGCCTCACCAGGTTGGCTCATGAGGGGCGGAGAGTTCAAGGCAACGCAAACCTCGCGAGGTTCTCATGACGTGAGCAATGACGATTGAGTCCAGGCGGGCGCCAGTCCGCGCAGCGTCCTTGTTTCCTCTTTGGTGCTAAGGAAGCAAGCGCTGGCGTGGAGTACCGAGGCGTCAAGCAAAGGTTTCCATATCGGTGCAACGAGACCAAGAACAGCAGGACGGCAGGACGGAGGTTGACACGTCTCCATCGTATCCACTTTTCCAAACACTTTTGCCCGTGTTTTGGACTCTAACTTGCATGATTTGAATGGAACTAACCCGGACTGACGCTGTTTTCAGCAGAATTGCCATGGTGTTATCTTTGTGCACAAAACAAAAGTTTTCAGAATGACCTGAGACTTCACGGAGATTATTTTTGAAAATAATAAAAAATATTGGCGAAACAATCAAGGCAAGGGGGGCCACACCCTATCCAAGAGGGTGGGAGGCGAGCCTGCCCCCTCCCCCCAGGGCGTGCCCCCTGCCTCGTGGGCCCCCTGGAGCTCCACCGACCTCAACTCCAACTCCATATATTCGTGTTCGGGGAGAAAAAACCAGGGAGAAAGATTCATCGCGTTTTACGATACAGAGCCGCTGCCAAGCCCTAAACTCTCTCGGGAGGGCTGATCTGGAGTCCGTTCGTGGCTCCGGAGAGGGGAATCCATCGCCATCGTCATCATCAACCATCCTCCATCACCAATTTCATGATGCTCACTGTCGTGCGTGAGTAATTCCATCGTAGGCTTGTTGTACGGTGATGGGTTGGATGAGATTTATCATGTAATCGAGTTAATTCTGTTAGGATTTGATCCCTAGTATCCACTATGTTCTGAGATTGATGTTGCTATGACTTTGCTATGCTTAATGCTTGTGACTAGGGCCCGAGTGCCATGATTTCAGATCTGAACCTATTATGTTTTCATGAATATATGTGAGTTCTTGATCCTATCTTGCAAGTCTATAGTCACCTACTATGTGTTATGATCCGGCAACCCCGAAGCGACAATAATCGGGACCACTCCCGGTGATGACCATAGTTTGAGGAGTTCATGTATTCACTATGTGTTAATGCTTTGGTCCGGTACTCTATTAAAAGGAGGCCTTAATATCCCTTAGTTTCCGCTAGGACCCCCCGCCACCGGGAGGGTAGGACAAAAGATGTCATGCAAGTTCTTTTCCATAAGCACGTATGACTATATTTGGAATACATGCCTACATTACATTGATGAATTGGAGCTAGTTCTGTGTCACCCTACGTTATAACTCTTGCATGAATAATCGCATCCGACATAATTCTCCATCACCGATCCAATGCCTACGAGCTTTTCCTATATTGTTCATCGCTTATTTACTTTTCCGTTACTCTCATTACAATCCTACAAAACCCAAAAATATTACTTTTGCTACTGTTACCGTTACTTCCATACTATCTTGCTACTAAATACTTTGCTGCAGATATTAAGTTATCCAGGTGTGGTTGAATTGCCAACTCAACTGCTTATACTTGAGAATATTCTTTAGCTCCCCTTGTGTCGAATCAATAAATTTGGGTTGAATACTCTACCCTCGAAAACTGTTGTGATCCCGTATACTTGTGGGTTATCAAGACTTTTTTCTGGCGTCGTTGCCGGGGAGCATAGCTCTATTCTCCGAGTCACTTGGGATCTATATCTGCTGGTCACTATGAAGAACTTGAAAGACGAGAAGACCAAAATTTATCCCTCAATTACGAGGGGAGGTAAGGAACTGCCATCTAGATCTGCACTTGATTCACCTTCTGTTTTGAGTAAGCTTGCGACACCTAAACATGCTTTTGCTATTAATTCTGATATGTCGCATGTTATTGATGATGCCACTTCTGCTATGCATGATACTTATGATGAAACTACTTCTATGCTTGATACTACTGTGCCACTTGGTGAATTTCTTGATGAACAACTTGCTAGGGCTAGAGAGAATGAAATTATTGAAACTGATAATATTGATGAAAGTGATGATGAAGATTCTCCCCCTAGATATGAATTGCCTGTTGTGCCTGAGGTCTATGTTATGGATGAAGAAACTGCTAGGGACTTTCTTGCTTGCAATGATAGAAGTGATCTTAAGAAATTATTAGCTAAGCTGAAACAAAAATCTCTGAATGCTAGAATGAAATATGATCTTGCTTATGCTACTTCACCTATCTTTGTTACTGATAAGGATTATGAATTCTCTGTCGACCCTGATATAGTTACTTTGGTTGAATCTGATCCTTTCTATGGCTATGAATCTAAAACTGTTGTGGCACATCTTACTAAATTAAATGATATAGCCACCCTGTTCACTAATGATGAGAAAACTCGCTACTATTATATCCTTAAAATATTTCCGTTCTCATTAAAGGGACATGCTAAGATATGGTTTAATTCTCTTGATCCTGGTTGTGTGCGTAGTCCCCAGGATATGATTTATTACTTCTCTGCTAAATATTTCCTTGCTCATAAGAAACAAGCTGCTTTAAGGGATATATATAATTTTGTGCAAATTGAAGAAGAGAGTCTCCCACAAGCTTGGGGGAGGCTTATCCAATTACTTAATGCTTTGCCTGATCATCTTCTCAAGAAAAATGAAATACTTGATATCTTTTATAATGGACTAACCGATGCTTCCAGAGACCACCTGGATAGTCGTGCTGGTTGTGTTTTCAGGGAAAGAACTGTTGATCAAGATGAAATTCTATTGAATAATATGTTGACAAATGAAAATAATTGGACACTTCCTGAACCAACTCCTAAGCCAACTCCGAAGAAAAGGGGTGTTCTATTTCTCAGTCCTGAAGATATGCAAGAGGCAAAGAAATCTATGAAGGAAAAAGGTATAAAAGCTGAAGATGTTAAGAATTTACCTCCTGTTGAAGAAATACATGGTCTTAATTTACCGCCTATTGAAGAAACACATGGTCTTGATAACCTGACACAGGTAGTAAAGGTAAACTCTCTCTCTAGATATGATAAAGCAGAAATCCCTCCTACTAAGTTTGCTAGCCAATGCTTAGATGAGTTTGATGATTTTATGGTTAAGCAAGAAGATTTCAATGCTTATTTTGGTAGAGAATTAAAACGTAATGCTTATATGATTGAACACTTGAGTGATTATATGTGTATAGTTAAAGGTGAACTTAAACTCATTAGTAAACATGCTTCTATGGTTACCACTCAAGTAGAACAAGTACTTAAAGCTCAGAATGATTTTCTCAATGAATTGAATAGTAAGAATAATGACTTTGCTGTTAGAGTTGCAATATAGAGGGGTTAAAATGACTCAGGAACCTTTGTATCCTAAGGGCCACCCTAAGAGAATTGAGTAGGATTCTCAAAGAAATAATTTAGATGCACCTAGTTCTTCTAAGAAGAGGAAAAAGAAAAATGATAGGACTTTGCATGCTTCTAGTGAACCTGTTGTTGACACACCTGAGAATCCCAATGATATTTCTATTTTTGATGCTGACGCACAATCTGGTAATGAACATGAACCTAGTGATAATGTTAATGAAGATGTTCATGTTGATGCTCAACCTAGTAATGATAATGATGTAGAAACTGAACCTGCTGTTGATCTTGATAACCCACAATCAAAGAATCAACGTTATGATAAGAGAGACTTTGTTGCTAGGAAGCACGGTAAAGAAAGAGAACCATGGGTTCAGAAACCCATGCCTTTTCCTCCTAAACCTTCCAAGAAAAAGGATGATGAGGATTTTGAGCGCTTTGCTGAAATGATTAGACCTATCTTTTTGCGTATGCGTTTGACTGATATGCTCAAAATGAGTCCTTATGCTAAGTATATGAAAGAAATTCTTACAAATAAAGGAAAGATATCGGAAGCTGAAATTTCCACCATCATTGCTAATTACACTTTTAAGGGTGGAATACCTGAGTTAGGAGATCCAGGAGTACCCAATATACCATGCTCCATTAAAAGAAATTATGTTAGAACTGCCTTATGTGATCTTGGAGCCGGTGTTAGTGTTATGCCTCTCTCTTTATATCGTAGACTTGATTTGAATAAGTTGACACCTACTGAAATATCCTTGCAAATGGCTGATAAATCAACTGCTATACCTGTCGGTATTTGTGAGGATGTGCCTGTTGTGGTTGCAAACGTTACTATTTTAACAGACTTTCTTATTCTTGATATTCCCGAGGACGATAGTATGTCTATTATTCTTGGAAGACCCTTTTTGAATACTGCAGGGGCTGTTATTGATTGCAACAAAGTCAATGTCACTTTTCATGTTAATGGCAATGAACATACGGTACACTTTCCGAGGAAACAACCTCAAGTTCATAGTATAAATTCTATTGGAAAATTTCCATCGATTATTTTTGGAGGTTTTGAATTTCCTCTTCCTACTTTCACAAAGAGATATGATATTCTTATTATTGGGGATGTGCATATCCCCGTTGAGGTACCATAGTGCTATTCGAAAGTTCTCTGGCTTCATGCAATTCAGAATGAGTTTGTTAACAAGACCTGATCAACCTTGTTAGTGGATTCCTTTTGATGAGCATGAGATGGATGAAGTTACCCTCCTTTTTACTTTCTGTTGTTTAGTTGAAATAAAGTAAAAATATTATTTTCTGCCTGTTTTCTGAATTATCCGTGCAATAAAAAAATACCTCGAAAATAAAAGTTCTCAAAACACCCCGAAATTGAAATATGATTTTTTTCTTGAATATTTGAGAATATCTGGCACTGAGAACACAGCAGGGGGAGCTGGCACCTGGCCACGAGGGTCCAGGGCGCGCCCACCCCTACAGGGCGCGCCCCCTGCCTCATGGGCCCATGGTGGCTCCCCTCCACTTATTCCTGCATCCACACACTCCTTCTTCCTCCCCAAAAAATCACCAACCAGCTCAAGCACGAGTTCTAGCTCATTTTGCTGTGATTTTCGATATCCTTGCTCAAAGCACCTCTCACAAAACTGCTTTAGGGGATTGTTCCTTGGTATGTGACTCCTCCAATGGTCCAATTAGTTTTTGTTCTAGTGCCTTATTCATTCTAAAATTTTGCTGCTTAGGTGACCCTGTTCTTGAGCTTGCATGTCAATTTTACATGGTTCCAAGTAGTTCTAATTCATGATATAGTCTCTAGGCACTTGTGGGAGTAGTTGCTATCAATTTTGTTGAATTTGGTTCACTTTTATTTGAAGTTACTAAAATTTTCTGAAATTTTTCAGAGGAAGAAATATGTTTAGGAAAATGTACCAAGGTGGCCCTTCAAGGAAGCAAGGACCCAGGCTCGCAATGCGCGATGCCGACGATGAACCACCAAGGGAAGCTCAAGTGCGGGCTTGTGAATGCCCTTCAGAGGACTTCATGGATCGAGCAGGAATCAAGGAAGAATTTAATGCTTATGTGTGTAACGCTGATCTGGTGAGCTTCGAGGCAGATAAGTATCGTCAGTACCACTATCTCACTGATTCCTTTGTGAGGAGGTTTGAATTTTCATCATCACGCAATTCTCAAACTGTCCTGTTTGATCTTTATGAAAATTCTTATACTATGGACTCAGAGGATTTTAATATTGCTTGCAAACTTCCACAATGGGGTAGTCCTAGTGAACCTCGCAAATCTGAATTTAGAGATTTTCTTGCTAGTATAACTGTGGGGGAGTCTAGAGATATAACACAAGCTACCATAGGGAGCATTCATTTTCCTGCTATACATTATTTTGCTCTCTTCATAGGTAGGTGCATAAATGGTAAGAATGAAGCATGCCACATGTGTGTCCTTGATCTCAGTGTTCTCAGGAGTGTTGTATTAGGAGATAAAAATTATAATTTGGGAGCCATTGTTGCACGTAGGTTGCATAATAATAAATTTAATGGAGATTTCTTTGGTGGAATTTATGCAACCCGTTTAGCTAATTTTCTTAATATACCCATACATGAGTATGATATGGAATTGCCTCCTGCTTATCTAGATTTTAATGCCATGGTTCACCATCGGTTTGTTGAGAGGAACGAACCGCCTCTCCAGTACCGACTAATCTTTGACAGGCCTCACATCGTCAATATTGTCCTCCCTGCTCCTACTCTCTTTGACTTTCAGGTAAAAGGGAGACATGTTATAACCAAGGAGGAGGCAAATGAGTACGAGAGGAGGACCAGGGTAGCTCGCCTGCAAGCTGCAGCCCACGATGCAATAGCTGCTGCATCTCAGTACGACCCCAACTGTAACTTTGGATATCCGCCAGGCCAGCCGTGGCAATAGACCAACTTAGGCCAAAAGCCTAAGCTTGGGGGAGTACGTATTTCTCACTGACATTACATTTATGTTCACACGCTCATGCTAGATGTCGGTGCTCATACTCTTTCATTGTATTATCCATGCTAGTTTATTTTCCTTTTATGCTTTCTTCTTGTGTGTTTGAAAAACCTTAAGAAAACCAAAAAAAGTATTCGTAGTAGCTTTTAGTTAGTTACTTTCCTTGTCTGTAGTAGTAATAATTAAAAAGAAAACCCAAAAATATTTCCTGTTCTTCTTTTGCTTGTTGGGAGCTTTCCCGTGTAAGTAGTTTTTATTTCCTTTTTTCCCCTTTGGGGGTCGAGAGGAGAAGATCATAATGAAAATGTTGAAGTGGCTCTTATATTCATTATTGTTGATTTAACCAAGAGCCCATATTGCCTTGTCTTCTCCTGTTTATTGAATGCTCACAGATTCCAGCTTAGTCCAATGCACGTGCACTATTATTATTATTCACATCATTCGGTCGTGCAAGTGAAATGCAATTATGATGATTTATGATGGACTGGTTGAGATGAGAGAAGCTGGTATGAACTCGACCTCTCTTGTTTTTGTAAATATGATTAGTTCATCGTTCCTGATTCAGCTTATTATGAATAAACATGTTTGCAATGAAAATTAGAGATTATAGTTACTTATGCCATGCTTAATTAGCTAGGAGCTTATAATGGTTTACCTTGCGCGCCAACATGCTATTAAAATGGTTGTGATGTGGTATGATAGGGTGGTATCCTCCTTTGAATGATTCGAGTGACTTGACTTGGCACATGTTCACGCATGTAGTTGAAACAAATCAACATAGCCTTCATGATATTTATGTTCATGGTGGATTATATCCTACTCATGCTTGCACTCAATGTTTATTAATTTTAATGGATGTTCATGACTGTTGTTTCTCTCTAGTTGGTCGCTTCCCAGTCTTTTGCTAGCCTTCATTTGTACTAAGCTGGAATACTGCTTGTGCATCCAATCCCTTAAACCCCAAAGTTATTCCATATGAGTCCACCATACCTTCCTATATGCGATATCTACCTGCCGTTCCAAGTAAATTTGTATGTGCCAAACTCTAAACCTTCAAATGAAATTCTATTTTGTATGCTCGAATAGCTCATGTATCAACCAGGGTTATCCGTATCTTCCATGTTAGGCGGGTTATTCTCAATAGGAGTGGACTCCGCTCCTCACTCACGAGAAAACGGCTGGTCACCGGGATGCCCATTCCCATGCTTTATGCAAATCAAATCAAAATAATTGCAAACAAAACTCCCCCGGGACTCTTGTTAGTTGGAGGCACTCGTAGTTTCGAGCAAGCCATGGATTGATGCTTGTTCATGGAGGGGGGGTATAAACTTTACCATTCTGTTTGGGAACCGCCTATAATGTGTGTAGCATGGAAGATATCGCCATCTCTTGGTTGTTATGTTGACAATGAAAGTATATCGCTCAAAATATTATTTATCTCTATTTCAAAACCGAGCTCTGGCACCTCTACAAATCCCTGCTTCCCTCTGTGAAGGGCCTACTATTTACTTTTATGTTGAGTCATCACCCTCTTATTAAAAAGCACCAGCTGGAGAGCACCGCTGTCAGTTGCATGCATTACTATTAATTTATATTGGGTATGACTATGATTGGATCTCTTTTACCATGAATTACAATGTCTAGTCAGTCCTTGATTTTTAAAGGTGCCCTGCATTTATGTTTTGCGGTCTCAGAAAGGGCTAGCGAGATACCATCTTGTTATATCATATTATGATTGTTTTGAGAAAGTGTTGTCATCCGAGATTTATTATTGTTGCTCGCTAGTTGATTATGCCATTGACATGAGTAAACATGAGACCTAAGTGTTATTGTGAATATGGTTAGTTCATAATCTTTGCTGAAAACTTGAATGCTAGCTTTACATATTTACAACAACAAGAGGAAACAGAGTTTGTAGAAGTTTTTCTTTATCACTTTCAGTTTATCAACTGAATTCCTTGAGGACAAGCAAAGGTTTAAGCTTGGGGGAGTTGATACGTCTCCGTTGTATCTACTTTTCCAAACACTTTTTCCCTTGTTTTGGACTCTAACTTGCATGATTTGAATGGAACTAACCCAGACTGACACTATTTTCAGCATAATTGCCATGGTGTTATCTTTGTGCAGTAAACAGAAGTTCTCGGAATGACCTGAAACTTCACGGAGATTATTTTTGGAAATAATAAAAAATATTGGCGAAAGAATCAAGGCCAGGGGGCCCACACCCTGTCCACGAGGATGGGAGGCGCGCCTGCCCACAGGGCGTGCCCCCTGCCTCGTGGGCCCCCTGGAGCTCCAGCGACCTCAACTCCAACTCCATATATTCGTGTTCAGGGAGACAAAAACCAGGGAGAAAGATTCATCGCGTTTTACGATACAGAGCCGCTGCCAAGCCCTAAACTCTCTCGGGAGGGCTGATCTGGAGTCCGTTCGGGGCTCCGGAGAGGGGAATCCATCGCCATCGTCATCATCAACCATCCTCCATCACCAATTTCATGATGCTCACTGCCGTGCGTGAGTAATTCCATCGTAGGCTTGCTGGACGGTGATGGGTTGGATGAGATTTATCATGTAATCGAGTTAGTTCTGTTAGGATTTGATCCCTAGTATCCACTATGTTCTGAGATTGATGTTGCTATGACTTTGCTATGCTTAATGCTTGTGACTAGGGCCCGAGTGCCATGATTTCAGATCTGAACCTATTATGTTTTCATGAATATATGTGAGTTCTTGATCCTATCTTGCAAGTCTATAGTCACCTACTATGTGTTATGATCCGGCAACCCCGAAGTGACAATAATCGGGACCACTCCCGGTGATGACCATAGTTTGAGGAGTTCATGTATTCACTATGTGTTAATGCTTTGGTCCTGTACTCTATTAAAAGGAGGCCTTAATATCCCTTAGTTTCCGCTAGGACCCTGCTGCCACGGGAGGGTAGGACAAAAGATGTCATGCAAGTTCTTTTCCATAAGCACGTATGACTATATTCGGAATACATGCCTACATTACATTGATGAATTGGAGCTAGTTCTGTGTCACCCTACGTTATAACTCTTGCATGAATAATCGCATCCGACATAATTCTCCATCACCGATCCAATGCCTACGAGCTTTTCCTATATTGTTCATCGCTTATTTACTTTTCCGTTGCTACTGTTACAATCACTACAAAACCCAAAAATATTACTTTTGCTACTGTTACCGTTACTTCCATACTACCTTGCTACTAAATACTTTGCTGCAGATATTAAGTTATCCAGGTGTGGTTGAATTGACAACTCAACTGCTAATACTTGAGAATATTCTTTGGCTCCCCTTGTGTCGAATCAATAAATTTGGGTTGAATACTCTACCCTCGAAAACTGTTGCTATCCCCTATACTTGTGGGTTATCAGAGGTCACCATCGAGCCCAAGGCGGCGTCACCACCGGAGCCTTTGGCAAGCTAAGACCGCTTTTGTCAGGATAAGCTGTACTAGTTGTCCCCTTTCAAATTGGCCGTTGTTGGCTCCCTTCCCGCTCAATATTTGGGGAGAGGACCAGGGCCTCTATAAATAGGACTAGCCACCACCGTAGGATGCAACTAACTGATCGAGACACAACGGAGCCTCAGGATCTGATCTGATCTTGAGCCAATCCTCAGCCACACATCGAGCACAAGAACACCTCAACCCGAGGAGGCTGTTCTTCCCCTTGTACTGTTCATCCATAGCCCAAGAGGCAATCCACCACCACCACACTGGAGTAGGGTATTACACCACAATGGTGGCCCGAACCAGTATAAATCTTGTGTCCCTTGTGTTGTGAGTTCGTCGAGTTAGTCCTTGAGATCTTAGCAAGCTAGGACGTGGATCGATAGGGGAAGATCTTCGTGCGCACCCCAGTGTTCGGACCTTGAGGGTTTTGCCGGAACCCCTGATCTGACAACACCTATTTTAGAGAGCCAAAATTATGCTATGATTTGTTAGAATTGCTCTCAATGCTTCACTTAATTTTTTTAGCTATGGAATTGCTCTAGTGCTTCACTTATATCTTTTGAGCACGGCGTGCTTTAATATTTTTTAAGAAATGCTCTCATGCTTCACTTAGATTTATTTGAGGGTTAGTAAATTTTGGAAGAAATTTTCTCCTGCTTCACTTATATTATTTTGAGAGACGAAAAAAATTTATGCTCATGATCTTCACTTAAATTTGTTTGAGCTATCAAAAGCAACATATGAAATTAGTCCCGAAGTGATAGATATTCAAGAGGGATATAATAAAAACTTTCATGAAGATCATTGGACAAAATAAACTTGATTCTTTGTAATAGTTTTGCGATATGATGATAGTGATATGTGAGTCATGTTGGCGAGTAATTATTCTTTAGTAAGAATATTGGTGTTAAGGTTTGTGGTTCCCTATGCGATCATGAAAGTCAATAGTTGTGCGATGAAATTACATCCTACTTGTGTTGCATTATTCGGTGTTAGTTATGTTTAATGCTCGCTTATGTGATTTTTTGTTTCTTGGTTGGATGCTTCTCAATCTATTTGCTAGCCTTCACTTGTACTAAGTAGAAATACTACTTGTGCATCCAAAATCCTTAAACCCAGTTTTGCCATATGAGTCCACCATACCTACCTATATGCGGTATTTCCATGCCGTTCTAAGCAAATTTGTATGTGCCATGTCTTATTTTCAAAATAAATTTTCCTTTTTGTGTGCTCGTACCGCTCACGAAGCGGCAGGGGATGGCTAATATTTTCCATGCTAGATGTGTTATTCTCAAGATGAGTGTTTATTCACTTGTCATTGCATGAGAGTGCGGCGGTAATAGGGATGCTCAGTCCCGAAATGAAAAAGAAATTTACATTATGTTGTCAAATAATAAATTCCTCGGAAAGTGTTGATATGGACAGTACCCGTGGATACGGCTAGCCGTGGAATGTGAAAGAATTGTGGAAAAGGAATAACTTTATTTTCTGTTTGGGAACTGCCTTTGATATATCTAGCATCGAAAGAGTTGGGAATTACTCGGTCGTTTTCTTTGACGAGAAAAGTATGCCTCTCAGAATTTTTATCTCTCAATTTTAAGCTTTGAGCTCTTGCACCTCTACAAATCCCTACTTCCCTCTGTGAAGGGCATTTCTATTTACTTTATGCAATTTTATTTTTATTTGAGTCTCCATCTTCTCTTATAAAGCACCAACTAAGGGGCACTATGATCGTACTTGAGCATTAGGTGTAGCTCATATGCGAGTGGGTTTCATGAATGGATCGATGATTGAGCATGATGGGCTAGGGATAACTTGCTTTAGTATTGATATTTTGAAAGACATGGTTGCTTGTTGATATGCTTGAGTATTGAAATATTCATGTCAAAACTAGACTATTGCTTTGAATCATATAAAAGTCCAAATGTCCATGCCACAAAAGAAAAGAATATGTGATGAACATGTTAGGCATCATTCCACATCAATTTTTTTGTTTTTATCATTTACCTACCGGAGGACAAGTAGGAATTAAGCTTGGGGATGCTGATACATCTCCGACGTATCTATAATTTTTTTATTGTTCCATGCTGTTATATTATCATTCTTAGATGTTTTACAATCATTTTATAGCAAATTTATATTATTTTTGGGACTAACCTATTGACAAAGTGCCCAGTGTCAGTTGTTGTTTTTTGCCTATTTTTTACTTCGTAGAAGATCAATACCAAACAGAGTCCAAACGCAGTGAAACTTTTTGGAGAATTTTTCTGGACCAGAAGGAACACGACGGGCCAAAGAATTACCAGAGGGGGGCTCTAAGGGGAGCATAACCCACCTGGGCGCGCCTGGGGGCCCAGGCACGCCCTGGTGGGTTGTGCCCACCTCAGCCGCCTCCTGCACCGCCTCTTCGCTCTATAAATACCCCGAAAATCCAAAAAACCCTAGGGGAGTCGACGAAACACAATTCCAGCCGCGGCAAGTTCCAGAACCACCAGATCCAATCTACAAACCATCACAGAGGGGTTCATCATCCTCATTGGTGCCTCTCCGATGATGCGTGAGTAGTTCATTGTAGACCTCCTGGTCTGTAGGCAGTAGCTAGATGGCTTCCTCTCTCTCTTCTGATTCTCAATACAATGGTCAATTGGAGATCTATTTGATGTAACTCTTTTTGCAGTGTGTTTGTTGGGATCCGATGAACTTGGAATTTATGATCAAATCTATTTTATCCATGATAGTTATTTGAGTCTTCTTTTGATCTCGTATATGCATGATTATTTATAGCCTCGTATTTTTTCTTCGAATCTTTGGTTTAGTTAGGCCAACTAGATCAATTTTTCTTGCCATGGGAAGAGGTGCTTTGTGATGGGTTCGGTCATGCGGTGTTCTTTCCCAGTGACAGAAGGGGCGGCAAGACGCGTATTGATCGTTGCTATTAAGGATAACGAGATGGGGTCTATTCCTACATGAATAGATCTTGTCTACATCATGTCATCGTTCTTATTGCATTACTTTGTTTCTCCATGAACTTAATACACTAGATGCAGCTTGGATAGCGGTCGATGTGTGGAGTAATAGTAGTAGATGCAGGCAGGAGTCGGTCTACTAATCTGGACGTGAAGCCTATATATTGATCATTGCATGGATATCATCATGATTATTTGAAGTTCTATCAATTTCCCAACAGTAATTTGTTTACCCACCGTATGCTATTTTCTTGAGAGAAGCCACTAGTGAAATCTACGGGCCCCGGTTCTATTCTTCATCATATTTGCCTTCGAGGTCTATTTGTATTCGCTTTTATTTTCAGATCTATTATTGCAAAAACCCAAAAATACCTTGTTGCACTTTTTATTTGCATCTTTTATTTTGCATTTTATCGAGATCTATTTATCCAATCTATCACAATTTTTATCCCGTCAACTTGACAATTTTTGGCACCGTTACCTGAAATGGATTGACAACCCCTTTAACACGTCGGGTTGCAAGTATTTGGTCTTTGTGTGTAGGTACCGTTTACATAGTGTTGCTTGGTTCTCCTACTGGATTGATACCTTGGTTTCATAACTGAGGGAAATACCTACCATAGCTGTGCTGCATCATCCCTTCCTCTTTGGGGAAATATCGACGTAGTTCAAGCGACATCAGAGCACGCCACGGGCCGCGAGAAGAGCACGTCATGGCCGCTTGAACAGCGAGCAACCACACCTGCATATTGCAATTCTGGTCAACCTTGTGGCACCCCGTGAGGCGTGACGGCCCATCCATCGGACACGATGGTGATATCTGGATCGTGTGTCATAGTGGGCAGACAGGTACATGTCCGAGAACGCGGGCCCATGTATGCCATCCGGGAACCGTTTCGGGCTTCGAGCCCAGAACCATCAATAAATTTTTGAGATTTTTTCTCTTCACATTCCACATTATCACGCAATAAGTGGAAGAAGTCCAAAATAAACCTTAAAGTCGTAGACGAAAGCTAAACCAAACCCCGAACTCTCAATCCCGGAAATTGGCACTCTGAACTCTCTAATCCCGGTCCATTTTAAACCATGACAGGACTTCAATGATATTTCTTAAATTGGGCCGGCCCAGTAGCACAGTCGCTCACGTGCGCGCACTAATTTGTTTTTTCATAATTTTTTCTTTTATGTTTTCCTTTTTTTTCATTTTTACACATGTCTAATTTTTCTCAATACACAATGTACATTTTAACACACACATTAAATATTTGATAAACTTTTGATATTTTCATATACATTATGAACATTTTTTAATTAAATATTTCAAAACTTTTTTGAATACATGGTAATATTTTTTCAAATACCAGTTTTACATTTTCTTAATGACAATAATTTTTTATAAAACTACATGAACACTCTTTCACATGGTCCAAATTTTTTCACTTGGCGTACACTTTTTTCAAACACATGTCACGTATATTCTGTTAAGGTTATAACACATTTTTTTACAACACGCAAACATAGTCTTACATTGTACAAAAAGTATTCGCACTTTTAAATTTTGTTCAGATTTCAGAAAAAAAATTATGTTTCAAAAAGTGTTTGCACTTTAACATTTTGTTCAGGTTTTAAAAAATTGTTTATGTTTCAAAACGTGTTCTCTTTTTGAAAGTTGTTGGTTTTTTAGAAGTATTCGAAATGTTCAAAGACGCAATTTATAAAATGTTTGAAGATTTCAGAAATAAATACGTTTTCAATAATTGTTTGCCCCTGAAAAAGGTTTTCAAAGTTTGATGCTTTGGTTTCTAATTAAACATTTTCGGCAACTTATTATGTAAGTAATAGTCGTCTGGTGTAGTGGCTAGCAAAATCAGGTCAACCTTGCCAGGTCCCAAGTTCGACTCCAAGGCATGTTTTTCTCTTTTGGAATTATTACGCCGCGCGTTAAGAAAAAGAAAGAAAGAATTTTTACGGCGCCTGATAAGAAAAAAAAACTCCGTTTATGTCTGGTGGGCCGTCCCAGTCAAGTCCACAGACAACAATTCAAAACATTTTTAAAAACATCATTTATGAAATAATTATGAAATTCCAAAAATATTGTTCAAAAAATTTGACACAATTATGAAAATCTGAAACATTTTTCATAGCTTGCGAAAAACTGTTGGAATTCTGAACATTTTTTTGGCAAATGTGATTTTTTTTAAACTTCCGAACAATTTTTTAAAATGCGAATATAATTTCAGAATTCGAAATATTTTTTAAAAAACATAAAATGATTTGAATTCGTGCCAAAAATATAAAACAGGAATATTTTTTTACTTCAGAACAATTTTAGAAATGTGCGAACATTTTTTAACTTCATGAATTCTTGTTGTGTTATAGTGGGCCGGCCCAAATTCTTGTCCGTGAGAATAGCTGGTTATCCCGGTCGGGATTGTAGTATTCCCGGTGTGCCAAACAGATCTAGGGTCCAAAATAGACCGGGATTAAAAGTTCAGAGTGCCAATTACCGGGATTCGAAGTTCAGTGTTTGATTTAGCTTTCGTCTACAACTTCGAGGTTTATTTTGGACTTTTTCCTGCAATAAGTAATTGCAAATCTGTTCACACCGATCAAACCTAAACGTGCTCCCACTTAGCACTAGGCTATAAAAACTACTCACTCAAAAATTACTTCACAATTCCTCTCCTCATCACCCAAAAACCAGGTCTTTTCCATGACCGACAGGAGGAGTTTTGGGTCGACATATGGCCAGGGAGCAAAGAGCAAGGCTGTGGAAGAACTAGAGAGGTCCCGCCGCTATGCGGCAGCTGCAGCAGCGATGTCCTCGCGCGACACGGAGCCCTTGAACATGATCTCACCATCACATGAGGGCTCTCACAAGCAAACTCACCGCGTCGGCAATCGCGACGAGCTGGCGGTGCTGAAGTCCTTTGCTAGCGATGATGACATTCTCACTGGCCTAATTAAGCAGTAGGAGTTGGTCGACGGCTTGATGAAGCTGCTCGAGATTAGCGATGCCTCGGTTGAGAAGGCGATCGGCCTCGTCGAGCAACTCATGGGTGACAATGTAAAGCTCCTCAAGGCGCTCGCCAAGAAGGAGGAGGAGGCCGCCGACTGGAAGAAGCTGCATGAGCAGAGTAGTGCCTCAGGGATGATGCTGAAAGCGGTCATTCAAGAACTGATGGGTGACTTGAGGGAGCTCTGCATCTAGCGCGAGCTGGAGGCGGAGAAATCCATGGCTGCAGTCAAGCAAAGTCGTGTGAAATTGAAGAAGGAGCTGGAGGATCTTGTCGACCGGCGATCCATCGAGGAGTAGAAACAGTAGCGACCCACATCGTTGTCTGTGATTTCCTTCTTCTCTTTCGCCCGTGTCTTCCGCGCGTTGCCGCATGTGGCATTTTAAATTATCCGGAATATGTAAGACAATTATTATCCGCGCCATTGTAAATTTGTCATTGTATTATCCGTTGCCATTTTTATTTTGTCGTCGTATTATCCGTTGCCACATGTGGCATTTTAAATTATCCGGAATATGAATTGAAAACATGAACAAAGCAAATGCTAACATTGAGCGGGGCCATGGGATCACAAGCAAACACACCCTCCGTCCAGGTGCTTTAATTAACCACATGTTAAGGAGCAGCTCGGCCGCCATTAATGGAGAAGTTGTGAGCGAGGTGGGCTGCTAGTGGATGGAGGTCAAAGAGCTCGCTTCCTGGTGAGCATGTGCGGCGGACTGCTCGCACGTGTCCCGTCTAGCCTGTGCGGCGAATAGGTCGCACTCGTCCAGTCGAGCCTGCGGGGTGGACAGGTCGCACACGTCCCGTTGAGCCTGCGCGGCAGACTGCTTGCACGCGTCCTGTCGAGCCTGCACGTCGGACTTCTCTTGCTCGTCTCGTCTAATCAAATAGCTGCACGCACGCCACTAACTATGGTTAAATTTTGGCACAAAATACAAAGATGACCAATGAACCAGGACTGAGGTAGTACTCTCCCATAAAAAGAGGGATGCGTGGCCGCACTTAAATGGTTACGGGAACACACACGGTTCAAATAAAACAACCGTTTGCGATATTAATGTGTCAGCTATTTGTTCCAAAAGGACTTTGTTGGCTATTAATGTGTGCGTCTGTCGGTGTACTAGAGTAGGGGTACCCTAGTATCCCGAACTCGTGCACGGGCAGTTGCAGCACCCTGCGGCAAGGCTTGCCGGGTGTCCGCCAAGGTCCTCCGTGGTTCCTTCGGAGCCATTCAAGAACAAAGGCCCCGGCAAGAGGAGCTTGCCGGGAAGGCCAACCAAGGCATGACCAAAGCATTTACGCCAAGGAGACAAGGCCCGGCAAGAGGAGCTTGCCGGGAAGGCCAACCAAGGCATCTCAAGGAACTTGCCGCGACGCGCCACGCGTCCCGGCAAGGCCCGGTGAGCGACAAGCTTCCGGACGCGACAAGACAACGACCGCGGCAAGGCGCTTGCCGTGGCAAACTACCACTCTGTACCCGCGCTCCAGCACATCCACCAACGTGTCGCCCTCGGACCTTTCCGGCGCGGCGTGGCAAGAGGTCTGTCGGCCAGCGGTCTTGTGGTGGCAAGCGGCGACAAGATTACCATCGTGGCAGCGTGGCGTCCCGACGGTCCCTTTTTGCACTGTTTGGGCGACGCAGACGGGCATTTAATGCCTTTGTCCCCTGCCGTCAGGGTTAGGTATGATACACTGTACAAGTAGTTCTACCAACCACAATTCTTTTCCCATTTTTACCCTTGTCTACGTTGCCACCTGTCGGAGACCCCTTGAGCATATAAAAGGAGGCCCATGCACAACGTAGAGGGGGGTTGAAAGGCAGAAAACACTCACGCTCGGTCTCGTTAGCAGCTCGTGTGTACTGTAGCACTCAGCACTCCCGAGCAAGAACTCAATACACTCAGACATGCAGCAGTAGGAGTTTTATCTCTCCGGAGAGCTCCGAAGCTAGGTAAACTGCTCGTGTGCTTTGCCTCGATCCGCTCTTCGTGCGATCTCCGCGCCCCGCCGAACCGAAAGGGGCTCGGTCCGCCGGTCCCATAGGTGTTCGTGGATCAGTTTCCCCGACATCTTTGGCGCGCCAGGTAGGGGCTCGGTCCGCCGGTCCCATAGGTGTTCGTGGATCAGTTTCCCCGACATCTTTGGCGCGCCAGGTAGGGGGCGTCGATATTGTGTGAACCTGATCCGGCGTTCACACGAGCCAGATCTTCATCTTCTTCATCGACATGCCACCGAAGAAGGAGGCTTCGGCGGCAGCTGATCCGTCTACGTCGATCCCACCACCCCCGGAGCAAACGGGTGGTGGGGTAGACGCCGGCGGAAGAACGGGCGTCGACGAGGGATCCCACGGTGCTGCCAAGCCCAAAGACAAGGCTGCACAGACCTCGGCGTCCGTACATGCACCGCGCCCATCTCAGGAGGCGCGGGACCGACAGCGTCATGGTACTCGCAGTACCATACGTTCATTGGGCCAAGATCGAGCTGGTGGATCTCGGGATGCTCAAGACCAGCATGAACGCCAACATGCTGGCACGAGCGAGGCACGGTCGCCTGGACGGGATACTGCTCCTTCTAACGTAGTTAGAAGTCCGAGCATATCCCACTCCTCGCTCCGTTCGCCACTGCCGCCCGCCACTCCAGCAGAAGCTTTGGCGAGAGCTCAACTGCTCCTGGATTACCCTCCAACGGCAGACAAGATCAATGAATGGAGGGCCACCATTCAGAGTCTCATCGGCTTTGCCAACGGCGACACTCCGCGGCAGCCGAGTACATCGCTGTCGCGGCAGGACTGCAAGGCATGAGCCGATGGCGACGAAACCGGTGGGGGTGCAACCACCATGCACTCTCCGCCCCGAAGGCCAAGATCGCCGACTCGCCGGATCCACCTCGACAGCGACTCCACCGCATCATCAGATCCACGAGCTCGTCGCGATCAGCGCCAAGTTCTTCACGAACGACAGCAAGAAGACGCTCGAACTCGCATTGAGCGCCGAAGAGAAGCGCGGCGCCAATCAGACCAGCGCGTTGGGCCCTCTGTCGACATGCATGCGCCAGGGGAACCAGGTGACTTGCCGTACACGGTAGGTTGCCCTGCGTTCACTCGTGAGCTGCGGCAAGTCCAGTGGCCCAGCATGAAGAATTTCAAGCCAGACGTACCAGAGAAGTACGACGGCAAGTCGCATCCGTCGGAGTTCCTCAGCATCTACACCATTGCGGTGCAAGCTGCCGGGGGGCGAGATGACAAGATCCTGGCCAACTACTTCCCGCTGGTGCTCAAGCCCAATGTCCGATCCTGGCTCATGCACTTGCCGGACAACTCCATTTCCTCCTGGGCAGACCTATGCCATCAGTTTGTCGGTGCCTTTACAGGCGGCCACAAGCCTCATGGCCAAGAGTGCGACCTTCATCTGCTCACCCAGAAGGAAGGAGAGCCCCTGCGCAAGTACATTCAGAGATTCAGCCGCGTACAACACAACATCCCAGATGTCCACCCTGCCGCGGTGATCAGCGCGTTCCATCAGAACGTGCGAAACCGCAGGATGCGGGAGGAGATGGCGATGTGCAAGATCAGAGACGTCAGTGAGCTATATGCCTGGCCGACAAGTGTGCACGTCTTTGAGGAAGGGAGAAACTCCCGGAGAGAATATAGAAGCAGGAGGATCTGATAGTGAGGAGGCTGCCCCGGCAAAGAAAAACTGGCAGCGGAACAATAGGAAGAAGAAAGGCAAAGATGTGCTAGTCGTTGAGCAGTCCGGCAACGGAGGTGGCGCCAAGAAAGACAAAGCTGATAGCTCCGGCAAGGAGATTGCCGCAGGCACCAACTGCCAGGCTGTGGCGGTCGCCGACAAGCAGGACGTCACCAACAAGCAGTACTGCAAGATCCACCGCACCAAGGGCCATGACCTCCAGAGCTGCAAGAAGGTCGAGCAGCTTCTCGATCAGCAAAAGGCTGAATACGAGCGACGCGACAAGGAGAAGGCCCAGGAAGGTGCTGGAGGAGTCAGCAAGAAACGCCCCGGCCGAGGAGGACGCCGCGGCAAGGCCAAGCAGCGGCAAGGAGACAGACCTCCCTTCGGCCGCGACAAGGATGAAGATGACGATGACGATGAAGATATGGATGATGACGAGACCGATGAGCAGGAGTTCCAGAAAGCCACAGAGGTCTTGTGCGTTGACGGCGGTGCTTCTCTGCATACTTCACATCGCCAGCTCAAGAAGTGGATGCGGGAAGTCAATGCGGCAGAACCATCCGTCGAATCACGCAAGCCTCTGAAATGGTCCAAAGACGCCTATCATCTTTGATATTGAGGACCACCCTGATCGCATAACTGCGGTCGGGTGCTTGCTGATGTTGGTTTCACCAACCATCCGCAACCTCAAGGTCACTAAGATGCTAGTTGACGGCGGGGCCGGCTTGAACCTGATCTCCTCCGCGGTACTCCAGAAACTCCAGATCCCTCATGGCGAGCTCGAAGAGACCGGCACATTCCAAGGAATCAGTCCGGGAAGGAGCAAGCCGAAAGGAAAGATCACGTTGCCGGTGACATTTGGCAGCGAGTTGAACTTCAGGACTGAGAGGGTCACTTTTGACGTTGCTGATTTTCCATTGCCTTACAATGGGATACTCGGCCGTCCAGCACTCGCCAAATTCATGGTAGCCTCTCACTATGCATACAACATGTCAAGATGCCAGCCCGATAAGTGTCATCTCTGTCCTGGCGACAAGAAGGATGCCCTTATCTGCGCCGACAAGATATACCGGGAGCAGCAGCGCGACAGATCGCAAGTCACTTGCCGTTGAAGCTCCGGGCGAAGAAGAAGACCAAGTCCGCAAGAGTTACGATGCCCACTCGCAAGCGCACCTCTTGGTGCTGCGCTACCCTCGAGGACGCACCATCGAGCTCCACCGTAAGAATAAGAAGACAATGGCAGCTCCACCAGAGACCAAGAAGGTGTCCGCCAAGGAGGACGGCACCGGTGGTACCTTCACCATCGCCACACTCTCGACCCTAAATAGGAAGCGCTTCGTTGCTTTCCTCGGGGCGAACGTCGGCGTATTGCATGGCAACCGTCGACATCCCCGTGTTCCTGTGAGTAATCGAGCACCATCTTGCTGTCTATCCTCATCGCGCGCCCGTCAAGCGAAAAGTCGAAGCGGCGGTGGAGCGCCAAGAATTCATCGCAGAAGAAATCAAGAAATTGGAAGCAGCAGGCCTTGTCAGAGGAGTGCTCCATCCTACGTGGTTGGCCAACCCTGTAGTGGTGCGCAAGGCAAACGGGAAATGGAGGCTTTGCATCGACTTTACCGATGTCAATAAAGCTTGTCCCAAAGACCCATTTCCTTTGCCGTGCATTGACCAGATTGTCGACTCCACGGCCGGATGTGATTTGCTTTCATTTCTTGATGCATACTCAGGATACCATCAGATCTTCATGCCAGAAGAGGATGAGGAGAAGACCGCATTCATCACCCCATGTGGCACCTACTGTTTCGTACGGATGCCTTTTAGTTTAAAGAATGCTGGTTCAACATTTGCAAGGGTAGTCCACGACGCTTTTGAGCCGCAAATGCACAGAAATATAGAAGCCTATATGGATGACATAGTGGTCAAGAGAAAGGACAAGGCGACTCTGATTCAAGATTTAGATGAAACCTTTGCAAATCTGCGCAAGATCAACCTCAAGCTCAACCCCAAGAAGTGTGTGTTTGGAGTCCCCTCCGCAAGCTTCTCGGGTTCTTCGTGTCTCGCGGGAATTGAAGCCAATCCCGACAAGATCAAGGCCATTGAGCAGATTGAAGCACCAAAGCGCGTCAAGGATGTACGAAGACTTGCGGTTATGTAGCTGCTCTCAAGAGGTTTATCTCTAGGTATGCTGAGCGCCCTACCATTTTTCAAAATATTGAAAAGGGCAAGTCAATGAAATGGACTCGAAGCGGAGGCTGCACTGCAGACTTAAAGAGATACTGTCCTCCACTCCAATACTTGTCGCACCAAAGCCACAAGAGAAGTTGCTTCTATATATAGCGGCAACCAATCAAGTGGTTAGTGCTGCGTTAGTAGCGGAGAGGGGGGCGGATGATGAGCCAACAACCATGGCAGAGGCATCCAGCGACAAGCAAGGGACTTCACCGGCAAGCTCTGGTCCCGACAAAGATGGATCTGCGCAGGCGCGTGAGAAGATGCAGAAAGAATGGTGCAGCGCCCAGTTTACTTTGTCAGTTCCCTTATGCAGGGGGCTAGGTCAAGGTACTCTGGTGTGCAGAAATTGCTTTTCGGCCTTCTCATGGCCTCGAGAAAGCTGCGCCATTACTTCCAAGCACATGAGATTACAGTCGTCACTCGTTTTCCGCTGAAGAGGACACTGCAAAACCCAGAAGCAACAGGCAGGATTGTCGAGTGGGCATTGGAACTGTCAAGCTTTGGCCTCAAGTTTGAGAGCACTTCAACTATCCAAAGCAGAGCATTGGCGGAGTTCATAGCAGAATGGACGCCAACACAAGATGAAGAAATTCCAGAAATGAGCATCCCCGTCAAGGAAGCAAGCAAAGAGTGGTTGATGTACTTTGATGGTGCCTTCTCGCTGCAAGGCGCCGGTGCGGGCGTGCTACTTGTCGCACCCACCGGGGAGCACCTCAAGTACGTAGTCCAGATGCACTTTCCCAAGGAACAAGCAACAAACAATACTGCAGAGTATGAAGGTTTGCTTGCCGGTATCAGGATCGTAGTAGACCTTGGGATCAAGAAGCTCATTGTCAGGGGTGACTCACAGCCTGTCGTCCGCCAAGTAAACAAGAATTATCAGTGTCCGTTGATGGAAGCTTACGTTGATGAAGTGAGAAAGCTAGAAGAGCACTTTGACGGCCTACAGATGGAACATGTTCCAAGAGCTCGAACGACATTGCCGATGGCTCGTCAAGTCGCCGCACTTAAGCTACCTATGGAACCAGGGATCTTTGTGCTCAAACTGACTCAACCGTCAGAACGCCATCAACTGGGATGTAACAAGAAGAGGAAGTTGATTTCTAGTGACTATTTTCCGGCAGAGCTCTCTGAAGCCGCCGCCAAGAAGGTCCTCAAGATCAACACCAAGGGTGCTGAGGAGCAGTCTGCTCCGGCAAGCCCTAGGGTTTGTTCCATTGAAGCAGACGCTCCCAACAAGTTTTGCTCCGGCAAGCTTTCCGGGGAACGTCAAGCTCCGGCTGAGCCGCACGTTCTCGCCGTAGAAGCGGATGTTCCCGCAGCAGCAGATGTGCCTTTAGTCCTTGTTGTCGAGCCACAAGCTCCAGCATGGGCACAGCAGATTGTCTGTTTCCTTCAAACAGGAGAACTTCCCGAAGAGCAAGAAGGAGCGGAAAGAGTAGCCCGGCAGTCAAGTATGTACCAGTTTGTCGACAACACACTGTACAGAAGAAGACTCAACGGTGTGAAATTGAAGTGTATTCACCGGGAAGATGGACAAAAGCTGTTGGCAGAGATACATGGAGGCATATGTGGTCACCACATTGGCGCAAGAGCACTTGTCGGCAAAGCGTTCCGGCAAGGTTTCTTTTGGCCGACAGCCCTCCAGGATGCAACTGCACAAGTAACCAAGTGTGAAGCGTGCCAGTTCCATTCCAAGCAGATACACCAGCCAGCTCAAGCTCTCCAGACGATCCCTTTATCCTGGCCATTTTCGGTCTGGGGGCTCGACATCCTCGGCCCCTTTCCCGAGTTATCGGGGCTTTGAGTACTTATGCGTTGCAATCGACAAGTTCACAAAGTGGCTAGAAGTGGAAGCAGTGAGGAAGGTGACAGCCGCAACGGCATCAAGTTCTTCAGGTCGATTGTTTGCCATTTCGGGATCCCTAACAGGATCATCACCGACAACGGCACACAATTTGAGCCGCACCTTCATGCAATACGTCCAAGATCTTGGCGCCAAGGTCTGCTTCCTTCATTGCTCATCCGAGAAGTAACGGTCAAGCGGAGAGGGCGAATGCTGAAGTGCTGCGTGGGCTCAAGACCAGGACTTTCGACAGGCTGCGCAAGTGCGGAAAGAACTGGATTGACGAGCTGCCGGTGGTTCTTTGGTCGATCAGGACGACGCCAAATCGAGCCACTGGCCAGGCACCTTTCGCTCTAGTCTATGGAGCAGAGGCAGTTCTCCCCACGGAACTTGTATACGGGTCACCTCGAGTGCTCGCTTATGATGAGCTCGAGCAAGAGCAGTTGCGACAAGATGACGCGCTCCTCCTTGAGGAGGACCGTCTTGAGCTCTTGACGAGCTGCTCGATACCAGCAAGCTTTGCGCCGCTACCATAGCCGCAGTTAATGCCGAAGTCTCGAGGAAGGCGACCTTGTTCTTGGCGCGTTCAGTCCGCCAAGAATTCCAACAAGTTGGCGCTTGAAGTGGGAAGGCCCTTACGGGTGAAACGAGTCACTAGGCCTGGTGCTGTCCGCCTTGAGACCGAAGATGGCATTCCGGTGAGCAACTCCTGGAACATTGAGCATCTTCGTAAGTTTCACCCGTAGGGCGCGGTTGCCGGAACCTGTTCCGGCAACCACCTTTTGTACAAGTCTTGCCGATGTTGCATGTAATCCTTTGTACAAAGCCGGGCGCAGACCCCGTGCATAAGTAAAGATCATGTGCTCCGCACATCTTGTCAATTTCATGCTTTCTACTTTTATTCGCATGCGTTATCTGACACTTTGTGCAGCACCTATCCCCGGTAAGCAATAACGAGCCGTAAGGCTCCATACCTTTATTTTCTCTTCTTTCTCTTTCTCAAAGAAAGGAAGGTTCCCTCGCCCACAAGTTTACCGGGGGAGGAGAAGATAATGGTATGGACCAAGCGTCGCTCGAGGAAGTTTCGCCTTACCGGGCAGCAAACGACGGAAAAGCTAAGTTGCTAAAGTTTGAGCAATTAGTTTTAAAATTTTTAAGTTATCTTCCTCGAACGACCGTGCTTTGTATGGAAAACCTGTGCGCGGACGAACCAACTCTTAGCTAGTTGCGCCCTTACTTTCTTTCGAGTCCGCTCAACAACTTAAGTGAGCTGCGACTAGCAGGCTGCTGACGTCCCGCACTCAGTGCTCGCGGCTAGGGTGCCTGCGCCGACAAGTTCCCTGAAAGCGTAGGGCAAAAACATACAAAGGAAGGAATCACATAAAGGAAATAACATAGCAATCACTACCCGAAATAGAGTTATATTAAAAGATAGCTTGTCGCAGCTCTAATAAATTGTTCTCATAACATGACCAGCAGCGGCAAGAAAAAGGAGAAAACGGGCGGCCTAATCCATGCGATCGCCCTCAACCCTCTTGATCCCGCTCACCTTGTCCACAATGGGTGCGACAAGGGTCTTGAGCGCTTCCACATCAGCGTCCGGCGGCAAGGTCTTGAGGACGTTGGTGAGGTTGAGGCCTGGGTTGCGGAAGGCCACCTTCACCAGCACCTTTTGAAGAGCTCCTGCGCAGATCATGCGCGACTCGTCGGCCAGCTGCTTTGGGATCTTCTCCCGGAGTCGCTGGAGGGCCGTCGCCACGCCCTTGAAGAACAAGCTAAGCTTGGCGCTGGGTTAGAGGTGCTCATCAGAGGAATACCGAGATCCTCCATCCCAGCTGCGCCCAGCTCCCCTCGTCGATGCTGCGGCAACATCCACGAGACCCTCGGTCCAAGTGCTCCACATTCTCCTAAAAGTGTTACGGGCGCGGCAGACTTCGCCAAGGCGCCTCGTCGGCCTTGATCTTCTCCTCCAAGGCCACCTCCCGCTCCCTGGCGCCGTCCAGCGTCTGAGTCAAGGTGGTCAGCTTCAACTCAAGATCTGCATTGGAGTCCTTGGCGGCGCTAAGCTCCTTGCTCCTCTCGGCGAGACGACCCTGCAGCTCGCCAAGGGTGTAGGCATCCTTCTCGCGCTCACGCTTGAGCACAGCAAGCTCCTCGCCGCTCGCCTTGAGATCAGCCTCCAGCTGCGCCACCTTCGTCTCCAGCTCCTTCTTGGCGGCCTCGGCAGCAGCGGCAGCATCCTTTGCTTCCTTGAGAGCCCCGCCGAACGTTTGCTCATGCAATGCAAGCTCCTCCTCGTGGCTGTCAAGGTTAACCTTCGCTGCGCCAACTTCGCCTTCCTCAAGCAGAGCAGCTTCTCGGCAGCAAGCGGCTGTTGCTCTTCAACTTCAGCCTTCTCGAGGAGGAAGGCTTTACGCTCCTCGGCGAAGTTGCTCCCGCTCCTTTGCTGTGGATTGAGCGCTTCTGGTTGAGGCCGGAGCTCCTCCGCGCGCTTCTCGATGTCTGCTCCCGCCTTCGCGACAAGCGCTTCTCGGGATACCAGCTTGGCTTGTCGGGTGCGGTAGAGCGACAACAGCTTCCGCAGCAACTGCTCCTCTTCAGGCTCGCCGCTGCTGCTGTCCGGCACGTCGACCAGCGTCAGCCCAGCGGAGGCGAGCAACTCTTCATCAAAGGTCTCTCCTTCGACCGACGCCCTGGAGCTCGACGCCCAGGGGAGCTTGATGAAGACGCCATCGCCGGCCTTCAAATAGGCGCCGGGCTGGGGCTCTTCGGAGCCTGACGCTGCTGCAGCGGCGGAGGGATCGGCGGTCGGCGTAGCGCCTGACACTCCTGCGGCCTCGGGGCCGTCAGTGCGATCGCCGGACCCCTCGCCAGCTTTGGCGGCCTCTTCGCCGGCGGGATCATCAGCGCCGACTTCTTCTTTGGTGACAGCGGCGCCGTCGGTATTGCCACGCGCGTTCTCCTCGCCGGCGACCTCGGTTTCCATCGGCTCCATGGCAGATGGATCTGAAAACCGGAAAAGAAAGAAAAGTCAAGCAAATATCCAAAAAGAAAATCAGAAGAAGAAGAACACAAGGGAAGTTTTCAAGCAAGAAGGTTACCTGTACTAGGATCTGCAGTCGTGGTCTCAACCACCGGAGGGTCGCTGGTGCTATCCCTTGCCGGAGAACTGCCCCTTGCCGGAGAAGTCTCCCTTGCCGGAGAACACTCCCTTGCCGAGGGATCCTCCCTTGGCGATGTAGTCGAAGTAGATGACATTTCGGGAGGGGCTTCCGGCCACTCCTGGTGAGACTGCTCTGCTCCTACACAAACCAACAGTCAGATATCAGCAAAGAAAGAGCACCCATGCACACCTGACAGCAGGAAGTAAATCATATACTTACGATGGGGGCTGCGCTAGGGGCCGCTTTGAGGAAGGGTTGCCGGGTCCGGCAAGGTGGACTCGGACACGCCTCCTGCCGTCGCGGTGGGCTCGTCCTCGATGACAATCACCGGGACCTTGGCTCTCTTCGACGCTCTCTGGGCCAGCGTCCTGAAAAGGAATGGGTTCAGAGTGAAGCAAATCAGATACAAGACAAAACAACAAGAATTGAAGAACTATAAGTACAGCAAAGAATCTTACTCTTCTTCTTCCTCGTCAGAGCTGAGCGCGGAGAGGTCGAAGTCCGGCCCACCTTCGGCGCGACGAGGCGGAGGAGTAGGTTCCCTTGGCCGCTTGGCGGGAGCAGTAGCGATGGTCCGGAAGGGCCCCACTCCAGTTGCCGCAGCAGCGTGAGGTGCTCCCGCGGCAACAGTGCTTGCCGCGGTGGAGCGCGTCGCGCGGCGCGGCGGATGTTGACCCGTCTGCCGCCCCACTACTTCCCTGGCCTTGCGGAGACGCCTTCTTGGTGGGGCCGGGGGCTCCGCTTGCGGCAAGCTCTCTGAAGGTGAGGAGGAGGAGGTGATCTTCAACAAGTCGCTCGCGCCCTCGGCGGGCTCGCTCGACTCAGCTTCAGGCTCGACAAGCTCTTCCTCGCCGGCAAGCTCCCCTCGCTCGAGAAGGCTTGCCGCCTCTGCTGCCTCTGCCTCCTCCACGGTGAATCCGAACTCGCCCGCGGCAGCGGCTGCTGCCGCCTCTTCCAGCCTGGTGGCGATGCGCTGCATCTCATCATCGGTGGTGTCGCGGGTGAGGCTCTTCTGTTCATCGGGGCGGACCGGCACTTCTACCAGGCCGTCAAAGAACTCCCGCACGACGTCGTCTGCAGGCTCTTGCCAAGTTGGGAAAATTCCATGCGAATCGCACGGCGGCATCATTGCACGGATGCGGTCGAGCGAGGAGTTGTTGCACAGCGGAACGACACCCCTCGGCAACCTAAACATTTCGGGATGATCGGGATCGTGCTTGAACAGTTCCAAGAGCATCGCATCCAGTTCCTGTGACGGTGAAGTTGAAGTTGAGGCCCGGCGCAGCCTCATGATATCCGCCACATTCGAACTCCCAGCGGTCTCCTCCTCTCCCCGCAGGGGCGTCGGCGGCGAAGAAAGTCTGCGCAACGGCGCTTACAGCCGAGCCGGCAAGCCTAAGGCGAGGATCCGGGTGACGGCAATCTTCAGCCTAAGCGTCTTCCGGGCCACGCTGCTCCAATCGTTGCTGCGCACTATCGGGTTTGGCGCTGGGCGGTAAATGGCTGCGGTTCTCCTCGACAATCCAGCACCACCTGCTCTCCATTCATCCCACTTGCTGCGGAGCTCTCCTCCAGATAAGCTTCTTTCTTGCGGTTCTCGAGATCCAAGCGATTCCGCCGGAAGAGGCTCCCCTCTCAACTCGGGGCATAAAGAAGTGGCGGAAAAGAGCTACGTTTGGATAGACCCCGACAAAGTTTTCGCAGAGATGTGCGAAAACTGCCATGGTCAGAACGGCATTGGGGGTGAAGTCAAGGAGGCGGAACCCGTAGGTGTTCATGATATCACAGAAATATTCAGAGAAAGGCGGAAAGAGCCCGCAGAGAAGAACAACGCGAAGAAGGGATATCCATTCGAGCCAGTTCAGCGGCAGCCGGGAGTACCTTCGTCGCGGATGCGCCACGCCTCCGTCGACCGTAAGAGGTCGTAGTACTCCTCGATCCTTCAAGGCGAGCTGAGGAGGGAAGATTGCCCGCTCCTTCGCGGCGCCCGCGAGCCATCGCCTCGGCCGACTTCACGACCTTCCCCTTGTCGGCTTTCGGAGCCATGGCGGAGGTGGTGGGGGAGATCGACGGCGTTGGTGATGCTGGTGGCGATGGGGGGCGGAGCGCTGCTCTCTTTTCAGCCTTGGGAAGAAGGGGAGAGCAGCGGAGGTTTTCGAGATTGGAAAAGCAACCTGGCGAGATGGGCGTTTGCCCCTGTTTCCCCTGCTTATAAAGAGGGAGGGGGCAGACGTTCCGCCTTTCCGAATAAAGAAACCACCCACGATCTCTCCCACGACGCCGCATTCGACGCGTGCCGTTTGTGGAGGGCGTGGTGAGTCCGGAGTGAGGTACGGCATAACCCAGGCCGCGCATGCCCGTGCCCTGTTTTGGGCCTGGCCCAACAGCGCTCGGCACCGTGTGTGGCCCAGGCCCGGGGGCTCCTGTCGGTGTACTAGAGTAGGGGTACCCTAGTATCCCGAACTCGTGCACGGGTAGTTGCAGCACCCCGCGGAAAGGCTTGCCGGGTGTCCGCCAAGGTCCTCCGTGGTTCCTTCGGAGCCATTCAAGAACAAAGGCCCCGGCAAGAGGAGCTTGCCGGGAAGGCCAACCAAGGCATGACCAAAGCATTTAAGCCAAGGAGACAAGGCCCGGCAAGAGGAGCTTGCCGGGAAGACCAACCAAGGCATCTCAAGGAACTTGCCGCGACGCCGCCACGCGTCCGGCAAGGCCCGATGAGCGACAAGCTTCGGACGCGACAAGACAACGATCGCGGCAAGGCGCTTGCCGCGCAAACTACCACTCAGACGCGCTCCGGACATCCACCAACGTGTCGCCTCGACCTTTCCAGCGCCGTGGCAAGAGGGGTCAGGCGGCCAGCTGTCTGGTGGCAAGCGACGACAAGATTACCATCATGGCAGCGGTGGCGCCCCGACGGTCCTTTTTTGCACTGCTTTGGGCGACGCAGACGGGCATTTAATGCCTTTGTCCCCGTCATCGGGTTAGGTATGATACACTGTACAAGTAGTTGTACCAACCACAATTCTTTTCCCATTTTTACCCTTGTCTACGTTGCCACCTGTCGGAGACCCCTTGAGCATATAAAAGGAGGCCCATGCGCAACGTAGAGGGGGTTGAAAGGCAGAAAACACTCACGCTCGGTCTCGTTAGCAGCTCGTGTGTACTGTAGCACTCAGCGCTCCCGAGCAAGAACTCAATACACTCAGACATGCAGCAGTAGGAGTTTTATCTCTCCGGAGAGCTCCGAAGCTGGGTAAACTGCTTGTGTGCTTTGCCTCGATCCGCTCTTCGTGCGATCTCCGCCCCCCGCAGAACCGAAAGGGGCTCGGTCCGCCGGTCCCATAGGTGTTCGTGGATCAGTTTCCCCGACAGCGCCTTGTCTCAAACTGGATGATTTTTTACCACGACATATATGTGCTATGTCATGAAACCATGCCAAGTTTCACGATTTTTGCGTGAGTTTTGGATTTACTGGGATTTAAAAACCGAGATTCTCAATTTTTTAGGACGACGAGACGTTTGTAATTCATTCCAGTTCCTTCAATGAGACCTAAACATGCACCCAAGGACACATGTATGATTGTCCACCTATTTTACTGCACTGGAGCATGTGCTTGTAGTTCAAATTTGAATTATGGACATTAAATGCCTAGAAAACTCTATTAATATATAAAATGGCCAAACAAACCCTGAATAGTTTCAAATTTCAGCACAAAACTCCTGTTATTATATGTTGCCTGTAGAAAACAAAATAGATGGCGAGAAGAGGCAGCGATTATCGTTTCGCCCAAAAGAGGGGCATGTTTCCCTATCGGAACCATGAGGGTTGCGAGAAGCTCCAGTTTGTAAGAGGCTTGTAATAAATCTTGGCCCAAATTGGACATATTTTACCATGACATATATGTGCCATGTCGTGACACCATGCCAAGTTTCATAATTTTCTGGTAAGTTTTGGATTTATGGAGATTTAAAAACCGAGATTCCCAATGTTTGAGGCCATGCCAGGATGCCGAGATGGTTGTAATTCATTCCCATTCCTTGTATGGAACCTAAACATGCACCCAAGGACACATGTATGATTTTTCTAGCCATTTTCGTGTACTGGAGCATGTATTTGTAGTTCAGATTTGAATTATGGACATTAAATGCCTGGGAAACTCAATTAATGTATAAAAAGGCCAAACAAACCCTGAATAATTTTAAATTCCATCGCAGATATCCTGTCATTCCATGTTGCATGTAATAAAAGGCGACAAGAGGCAGCGATTATCGTTTCGACCACAAGGATGACACATTTCCCTATCGGAACCACGAGGCTTCTTGAGAGAAGCTCTGGTTTGTAAGAGGCTTGTAATGAAATTTAATGGAATTTTTTCCACGACATATATGTGCCATGTCGTGACACCATGCTAATTTTCATGATTTTCGGGTGAGTTTTGGATTTACGGGGATTTAAAAACCATGATTCTCAATGTCCGAGACCGAGCCAGACGCCAAGAAGGTTGTAATTCATTCCCATTCTTTGCATGGGACCTAAACATGCATCCATGGACACATGTATGATTTGAGTAGCCATTGTGGTGCACTAATTTGAATTATGCACATTAAATTAATGCTTATAAAACTTAATTATAATGTATAAAAAAAGGCAAAACGAACCCTGAATATTTAAAGCAGTTCTGGTCAATCGTGTGGCACCCATGGGTAAGCACTATGCGCCACTCCTCCCATCGGTTTCCCTTTGCCAGTGTGAGTGCTCATAGAAGGCTAGGCCTTGACAAACTGGCCTTGTAACGATTGCACATAGTTTCTAAAAGCACAAATGTGTGTGATAGTAAAGGAGTAGGTCCCATATGGTGACCAAAGTGAAACACCTTATAGGCAAGGAGGCAAGTCTTATTAGCAAGGGGCGGCTTCCCATCCGCTAGCCGAGTCGAATAGAACACAGAAGTTAAGCGTGCTGGGGCTGGAGGAGTCTAAGGATGGGTGACCCGGTGGGAAGTTGCATATCTCAAGCTTCAATAAAACGCCATCATATGGTTATTACAGACATTTATCATCTAAATGTGTCTGTAGTGACCTGTCATGACGATTATATAAAACTTGGGATCTTTGTTTTGGTAATTTGTAGAATATGTTTTTTTGTTATTTCTTGTTCTCAAAAATCTGAGAATGATGGAGATCTGTAGGCCCGCACAATCTATCCCTTTGACCCGATGTACGAGAAGGGTTTGATCATGATGGTTTCGTCTTGCTCTGTGTCTCATGTTAGACCAAATCAAGTTTGAGCACATGCGTTGGACGACACCCCCCTACCCCCACCCGTCTCGAAGTTGCGGAACCGACATCGTACGTCTTTAACCTGGCTGGGGGGGTATGATGTTTGGTTTGTAATGTTACTAATGTAGTTGGTGCCCCGTCGAAGTTGAGCATTGGGGATTTGAACAAATAACACACCACCCATACATTTTTTCAGGCCGCATGGAGGGTATAGGGGGTCTTCTGATCGAGCACGTCTCCCTTGTGTGGTTTATAGACGACACCCATATCTGTGGGCTCCCCGAGGTCTATATATATCATCCTTAACAGATAACAAGGGGTGCCCACACAATCTATCCCTTTGACCCAATGTATGAGAAGGTTTGACCATGATGGTTTCCTATTGCTTGGTGTGCCATGTTAGACCAAATCAAGTTTGAGCACATGCGTTGGACGACACCCCCTGCCTCGAAGTTGGGGAACCGGCATCGTACGTCTTGAACCTGGATTGGGGGTACACTGTTTGGTTTGTAATATAGTTGGTGCCCCATCAAAGTTGTGCGTTGGCGATTTGAACACATCGCACACCACCCATACATATTTTCGGGCCGCTTGCAGGGTATAGGGGGTCTTCTTGTCGGCGTTCTGGGATCGGCCAGACTTGCCTGCCTACAGCCCAGCACGCGGACTCATTGAAGGCCCGGTATGGCCCAGCTACAAGACCCCCAGGACAAGACCCTTGCGAGGGCCCCCAGCCTCACGAGGCGGACGGTGCCAAGACCTCCCGAGGAGCAGTGCCCCAAGCCTGACTCCAGAGGAGCAGAGACTTCTACGCAGCTACCCAGCCTCACAAGGCCCTCGATGATGTGAGCCATGACAACCAAGGCCAGGCGGGCGCTAGCAGGCGCAGGAGAGGACAATTTCCTCTTTGGTGCTAAGGAGGCAAGGACCAGTGTAGGTTCCCGAGGGGTCCTCTCAAAGGTTTCCATTCTGGTGCAACAAGACCAAGACCACGAGCTCGGCAGGACGGATATCATCACCGAGCCCACCTCTGCGTCACGACCAAAGGCTTTGCAGGCGAAGACCATCTTTCGCCTGGATAAGATGTACTTCATGTCCCCTTTCAAATTGGCCGTTGTGGAATCCCTTCCCGCCTAAGCTTGAGGGAAGAGGACCGTGCCTAGTATAAATAGAGGCTAGTCTCCACCGTAGAGAGGGGTCGATCCATTCTCACTCCCCGAGCCCTCATGAGGCAACTCATCCACTGTACTAGTTCATCCTCAAACCTCCTCGCGAGGCTAATCCACCACAAAGCAGGAGTAGGGTTTTACACCGCAAGGTGGCCCGAACGTGGGTAAATATCCGTGTTCATCTTCTTCCCCGCTCGCATGAACTCGGCGAGGCCAAGCCATGAGGTGACGAGCTTGAGATTGAAGCTTGGGTAGATCTTCGCACACACCCCAGAGTTCGAACCTTGTTGGACCGCGGAACCCCGATTCTGACAATTGGCATGCCAGGTAGGGGCATGTCGAAACTTCCTTCCGCTTCGTTTCATCTCCGCTCTGTTGCTCCCATAGTCGACGCCCGTCGAGTCCGTGCCGAGCGCCGGGCTGCTCGCGTCGCCCAGACGGCCCCCATGGGCTGCGGTGTTCCGCGCTGCTCTGCTTCCCCCGCAGCTAACGCTCCCACCGACCCCGTTGCTCACGAGCAGGAAGACTCTTTGTTGCTGCCCTCCATGCGTCGGGATGGACGCACCGCCAGTCCTTCGCTCACCCCCGTCACGACTTTGTCTTCCCACACTCGCCACGGGCCGGCAAACACGCAGGTTGCGTTGATCATGGCACGCGATCTATTGTGCTACCTCCTTGCCGATGAGGGCTACAACGGCTAGCTGGGCTGCATCATCGAGCTCGTCAACACCGCCAGCGAGGCCTCGGTGCCCTCCCACTCGCTCTGTCCCCCGCCCTCCCGCGTGGGCGACAGGGCTCATGGCACACCTCCTCCTCCTCCTCCTCCTCCTATGCGCGACGCCGACGCTGACGCCGAGCCCTGGTGTGATGCCTGTCTGCATGACCCCCCGAGCGGCACGACGGCACCAACGCATGATGAAGCCAGCTGCCAGGTGGTGCAGCAGCCGCAGGGTGATGCGCGTGCGCTCCCTGCACCGTCACGACGGCACCAAGACCAGGCCGCTCTAGGGGCTGTAGCATATGGACACCAGGATCATGCTCCCCTGGCACGGGCTGCACCCTTAAGCGCGATGGGTTGCCGCTCCTTCACCCCAGAGCTGCGCTGCGTTGTTTGGCCCGGCAAGTTCAAACCAGATCTGCCCCCGCGCTACAACGGCACACCCGACCCTGCGGAGTTTCTCTAGCTCTACTCGTTAAGCATCGAGGCGGCGAACGGCAACGACAAGGTCATGACGAACTAGTTCCCCATGGCTCTCAAGGACGGCACGCGCTCCTAGCTCCAGCACATCCCAGAGGGATGGATCTCCTCCTGGGATGAGCTTCGCGATCGCTTCATTGCCAACTTCCAGGGCACCCATGATCGCGCCCCCGTAGTGAATGACCTGTGGTGCGTGAAGCCGCAGTCGGGCAAGACTCTCCGTAAGTACATACAGTTCATGAATGTTCGCCTCAAGACCCCGAAGGTGTCGGACGAGTCCATCATCTCAGCGTTTACCGAGGGCGTCAAGGAACTCAAGATGCGCGAGGAGCTCACCATCCATGACGACTTGTGCTCAGCTCTAGAGATGTTCAACCTGGCGAACAAGTGTGCGAAGGCCGAAGAGGGCTGCATCTCCCTCCTGAAGCATCCGGAGGCCGGCCCTAAAGACAAGAAAGCCAAGGCTAAGGAGCCAAAGCACAAGGGCCTCGCCGTGCTGGCAACGAAGCCCGAGATGAAGCGCGACCCTGAGCACGATGAACCTTACAGGGACAACCACCCATTCTGCGTCTTCCACAACATGCACAACCACAACACCAACGAGTGCTGATAACCCTCAAGTATAGTAGATCATTTGTAGCCTTCGTCGATAAATAAGAGTGTCGAACCCAACGAGGAGCTAAAGGTAGAACAAATATTCCCTCAAGTTATATCGACCACCAATACAACTCTACGCACACTTGATGTTTGCTTTACCTATAACAAGTATGAAACTATTTTGCAAGAATAAAACTACGAAAAAATTGCAAGGTAATAAAAGTGGATAGCTTTTGTCAACAAGAAATTCATTTGTCCCTACACAATCGATAACAAGTACCGGTAATCATTCCTGTAATTTTATATGAGGGAGAGGCATGAGCTAACATACTTTCTCTACTTGGATCATATGCACTTATGATTGGACCCCTAGCAAGCATCCATAACTACTAAAGATCACTAAGGTCGTGAAACCCAACCATAGCATTAAGTATCAAGTCCTCTTTCTCCCATACGCCATAACCCACTTATCCGCGTTTGGGTTGCTGTCATCCCCCGCAACACTAACAATAAGCAAACCATGAACATATAGCAACAGCCTACAGCAGGGGGCCCTCACGTTTGCGCTAGACGAAGGGCACTGTAGGACAACTCCATAAATAAAATATACAATCATACCAACCAAGATCATGATTAACCCATAGGACAAAACGGATCTACTCAAACATCATAGGATAACCATAGATCATTGGGAAATAATATATGGTGTTGAGCACCATGTTTAATTAGAGATTACAGCGGGGAGAAGGGGTGTTACACCGGTGCATAGAGGGGGAGAGAGTTGGTGTTGACGGTAGCAAGATTGTTGATGTACATCGTCGTCACGATCCTAGCCCCGGCGGCACTCCGGTGCCACCGGGAGAGAGGGGGAGAGACCCCCCTCCTCCTTCTTCTTCTTCCTTGGCCTCCCCCTAGATGGGAGGCGAGTTCCCCCTCTGGTCCATGGCCTTCATGGCGGCAGAGGGGCGGGAGCCCCTCCGAGATTGGACCTCCCTCTCTGTTCTCTTCTGTTTCGCGCTCCCCAGATCTGGCCCTTCACGGTTTCTTAAATTCCAGGAGATCCGTAACTCCGATTGCGCTGAAATTTTTATAGGATTTTTTTCCGTAAATTATCTTTATTGCGCCAGAAGAAGGGCCCCAACCGACCTTTGAGGAGGGAACAAGATACCTGGGCGTGCCAGGGGGTGCCTGGGGCGCCCTGGTGGGTTGTGGTCACCGTGGGCCCCCATTTGCGTTGATTCCACCTCCCAAAAATCATAAATATTGCAAAAATAATTCTCCGTAAGTTTTTATCGTGTTTGGACTTTGTTTGATATGGATTTTCTGTGAAACAGAAAACATGTAACAAACAGGAACTGGCACTGGGCAGTGGATCAATAGGTTAGTCCAATAAATCATATAAAAAGTTGCCAGAAATATGTGAAAGTTGTATAATATTGGCATGAAACAATCAAAAATTATAGATACGACGGAGACCTATCAAGTGCCAGGAGCTCAGGGCACTCTGTGACAAGCGCCTCGGCCACGCGCCCCGAGCGCGGCGACCGTGGCTACGCCCGTGGAGGAGGCCGCGGCAGAGGCCCCGGGGACAACCGGAACCCTTGTCAGGACTGGCGACACCAGCCTCGTGAGGATCGCTGGCATGATCAGCCTCGCAACGGCCCTTGGCGTGATCAACCTCGTGAGGCCCGTCCTCGGGGCAATGTCGGCCTCCCTCTGCTGCCGCCACCACCAAGAAGGAACGACAACAATTGTCAGGACGAGGGGCCTAGTGGCTTCCAAGAATGCCGCACAATTGCTTGCATCCTCGGAGGTGCCTAGGGCCCTGCCTCAAACCGCATCTTCAAGAAGTTTTTCCGTGAAGTGAATGTGGCCCTCCCGAGGCTTGAGGCCGCACGCCCCATCAGGTGGTCCCAGTATGCCATCACCTTTGACTCCAAGGATCACCTCCAGTGTGCAGCCACCGCTGGCGCACTCCCCATGCTCTGCATGCCCACCATCAGCAACGTCTCGGTCACCAAGACTCTCATCGATGGTGGCACCGGTCTCAATGTGCTCTCTGTCGAGACTTTCAAGAGGCTTCAGGTGTCGTACGACCTGCTCATGCCCACCAGGTCATTCTATGGAGTGAAGGACGGTTCTACCGTCCCTTCGGAGCAAGTGTGCCTCCCTGTCACCTTCGGCAAGTGCAACAACTACCACACTGAGCTCATTGACTTCGACGTCACCTACATCGGCCTCCCGTACAACGCCACATTGGGGTACCCTGCCCTCGCCAAGTTCATGGCGGCTTTTCATCATGGCTACAACGTCCTCAAGATGCCAGGGTGCAGCGGCGTCATCACGGTCGCCTGCGATGAGAAGAACGCGGTCTGTTCCATTGAGCATGCCTACCGTGCCGCAGCGGCCGAGAACTCTGATGACGAAGGTGGCGCCCTGCCTCTCGAGGCCACCCCCATGAAGAATAAGTAGCTTCTCCCCAAGAGCCGTCCGGAGGACAAGAAGCCCGCTGGCATTGCCTCGGGCTCCGTGTGGCACCCCGGCTCAGAGTGTCGGGGAAACTGATCCACGAACACCTGTGGGACCGGCGGACCGAGCCCCTTTCGGTTCGGCGGGGGGCGGAGATCGCACGAAGAGCGGATCGAGGCGGCAATACACGAGCAGTTTACCCAGCCGGAGCTCTCCGAGAGATAACACTCCTACCGCTGCATGTCCGAGTGTATTGAGTTCTTGCTCGAGCGCTGAGTGCTACAAGACACACTAGCTGCTAACGACCGAGCGTGAGTGTTTTTCGCCTTGAACCCCCTCTCGCTTGCGCATGGGCCTCCTTTTATATGCTAAAGGGTCTCCAGACAGGTGGCAACGTGACAAGGGTAAAATGGAAAAGGAATTGCGGTTGGTACAACTACACCGCACAAAGTATCATACCTAACCACGACGGCAGGGGACAAAGGCATTAAATGCCCGCTCACGCCGCCCAAATAGTGCAAAAAGGACCGTCGGACGCCACCGCTTTACCACGATGGCAATCTTGTCAGCGTCGCTTGCCACCTTTTGCTGGTCAAGACAGCCTCTTGCCACGCTGCTACCGAAAGGTCCTGTGGTGACACGTTGGTGGATGTGCTGGAGCGCTGGTCAGAGTGGTAGTTTGTCGCGACAAGCGCCTTTGCCGCGGTCGTTGTCTTGTCGCGTCCGAAGCTTGTTGCTCACGGGGCTCGCCGGACGCTGTGGCGCGTCAGCAAGTTCCTTGAGATGCCTTGTTATCCTTCCGGCAAGCTCCTCTTGCCGGGGCCTTGTCTCCTTGGCTTGAATACTTTGTTCTTGAATGGCTCCAAAGGAACCACGGAGGACCTTGGCGGTCACCCGGCAAGCCTTGCCGCGGGGTGCTGCAACTGCCCGTGCACAAGTTTGGGATACTAGGGTACCCCTACTCTAGTACACCGACAGGAGCCCCCGGGCCTGGGCCACACACGGTGCCGAGCGCTGTTGGGCCAGGCCCAAAACAGGGCACGGGCACGCGCGGCCTGGGTTACGCCGTATTTCACTTTGTATCCACCGCACCCTCCTCGAACGGCACGCGTCGAATGCGGCGTCGTGGGAGAGATCGTGGGTGGTTTCTTTATTCAGAAAGACGGAACGTCTGCCCCCTCCCTCTTTATAAGCAGGGGAAACAGGGGCAGTTCTCCCATCTCGCCGGTTGCTATTCCAATCTCAAAAACCTCCGCCGCTCCCCCCTTCTTCCCAAAGCTGAAAAGAGAGCAGCGCTCCGCCCCCCATCGCCACCGGCACCACCAACGCCGTCGATCTCTCTCACCACCTCCGCCATGGCTCCAAAAGCCGGGAAGGTTGTGAAGTCGGCCGAGGCGCAGCGGCTCGCGGCGCTGCGAAAGGAGCGGGCAACCTTCCCCTCAGCTCCGCCAAGGATCCGAGGGAGTATTACTACCTCTTCTCGGTCGACGGAGACGCGAGCGCATCCGCGACGAAGGTACTCCCAGCTGCCGCTGAACTGGCTCCAATGGATATCCCTTCTTCGCGTTGTTCTTCGCGGGCTCGCCCGCCTTTCTCTGAGTTTTTCGTGACATTATGAACACCTCGGGTTCCGCCTCCTTGACTTCACCCCCAATGCCGTTTCGACCATGGCAGTTTTCGCACATCTCGCGAAAACTTTGTCGAGTCTATCCAAATGTAGCTCTTTTTCGCCACTTCTTTATGCCCCGAGTTGAGAGAGGAGCCTTTATCCGGCGGAATGGCCCGGATCTCGAGAACTGCAAGAAGGAAGCTTATCTGGGGAGAGCTCCGCGGCAAGTGGGATGAGGGAGAGCAGACTGGTGCTGGATTGTCGAGGAGAACCCGCAGCCATTTACCGCCCAGCGCCAAGCCCGATGCGCTGCAACGATTGGAGCAACGTGGCCCGGAAGACGATAGGCTGAAAATTGCCGTCACCGGATCCTCGCCTCGGGCTTGTCGGGCTTACCGAGGCGCCGTTGGCGCAGATTTTCTTCGCCGCCCGACGCTTCGGGCAGAGAGGAGGAGACCCGCTGGGAGTTCCGAATCGCGCGGATATCATGAGGCTGCGCCGGGCCTCAACTTCAACTTCACTTGTCTTGGAACTGGGCGCGATGCTCCCGGAACTATTCAAGCACGATCCTCAACATCCCGGCGTTCAGGTTGCCGAGGGTGTCGTTCACAGTGCAACAACTCCTCGCCGACCGCATCCGTGCAATGATGCCGCTGTGCGATTCGCATGGAATTGTCCCAACTTAGCAAGAGCCTGCAGACGACGCCGCGTGCAGGAGTTCTTGGACGGCTTGGTAGAAATGCCGGTCCGCTCCGATGAATGTAAGAGCCTTACTCGCGACACCACCGATGCGGAGATGCAGCGACGCCACTAGGCCGAAGAGGCGGCGGCAGCCGTTGCTGCGGGCGAGTTTGGATTCACGGTGGAGGAGGCAGAGGCAGCAGAGGCGGCAAGCCTTGCCGAGCGAGGGGAGCTTGCCGGCGAGGGAGAGCTTGTCGGGCCTGAAGCTGAGTCGAGCGAGCCCGCCGAGGGCGCGAGCGACTTCGCTGAAGATCGACTCCTCCTCTTTCTCACCTTCGCACAACTTCGCCGCAAGCGGAGCCCCCAGCTCCACCAAGAAGGCGCTCTCGCAAGGCCGGGACGAGCGGGTAGCAGATGGGTCAACAGCCGCCACAGGCCACGACGCGCTTCCACCGTGGCAAGCACTGTTGCCGCTGGAGACCTCACGCGCTGCTGCGGCAATCGGAGCGGGCCCTCCGGACCACCGCTTCAGCTCCCGCCAAGCGGCTAAGGAACCTACTCCTCCGCCTTGTCGCTACCAAGGTGGGCGGACTTGACCTCTCCGCTCCAGCTCCGGCGAGGAAGAGGAAGAGTAAGATTCTTTGTTGTACTTGTAGTTCTTCAATTCTTGCTGTTTTGTCTTGTATCTGATTTGCTTTACTCCGAACCCATTCCTTTTTAGGACTCTGGCCCAGAGAGCGGCGAAGAGAGCCAAGGTCCCGGTGATTTTCATCGAGGACGAATCCACCGCGACAGCAGGGGGTGTGTCCGAGACCTCCTTGCCGGACCCGGCAACTATTCCCCAGCAGCAGCCCAGCGCAGCCCCCAAACAGTAAGTGTATGGTTTACTTCCTGCTGTTAGGCGCGCATGGGTGCTCTTTCTTTGCTGACATCCAACTATTGGTTTGCGTAGGAGCAGAGCAGTCTCACCAGGAGTGCCCGGAAGCCGCTCCCGACATGCCATCTGCTACGACTACACCGCCAAGGGAGGATTCCCGGCAAGGAGAATTCTCCGGCAAGAGACAGCTCGCAAGGGACAACACCAGCGACCCCGGTGGCGGAGACCACGATCAGAGATCCTAGTACAGTAATCCTCTTGCTTGAAAACTTCCCTTGGGTTCTTCTTCTTCTGATTTTCTTTTGAATATTTGCTTGACTTTTCTTCCTTTTCGGTCGTCGTCTATCTGCCACGGAGCCGATGGAAACCGAGGTCGCCGGCGAGGAGAACGCGCGCAGCAATACCGACGACGCTGCTGTCACCGAAGAAGAAGCCGGCGCTGATGATCCCGCCGGCGGAGAGGCCGCCAAAGCTGCCGCCGCAGAAGCCGGCGAGGGGTCCGGCGATCGCACTGACGGCCCCGAGGCCGCAGGAGCGCCAGGCGCTACGCCGACCGCCGATCCCTCCGCCGCTGCCGCAGCGTCAGGCTCCGAAGAGCCCCAGCCCGGCGCCTATTTGAAGGTCGGCGATGGCGTCTTCATCAAGCTCCACAGGCGCCGGGCTCTGTGGCGCCGATCAAGGAGAAATCTTTGATGAAGAGTTGCTCGCCTCCGCTGGCCGACGCTGGTCGACGCGCGCGGACAGCAGCAGCAGCCGCGAGCCCGAGGAGGAGCAGCTGCGGAAGCTGTTGTCGCCTCTACCGCGCCCGACAGCCAAGCTGGTATCCCGAGAAGCGCTTGTCGCGAAGGCGGAGTGGACATCGAGAAGCGCGGAGGAGCTCCGGGGCCTCAACCAGAAGCTCTCCGGTCCCCGGCAGAGGAGCGGAGCAACTCGCCGAGGAGCGTAAAGCCTTCCTCCTCGAGAAGGCTGAAGTTGAAGAGCAACAGCCGCTTGCTGCCGAGAAGCTGTCTGCGCAGGAAGGCGAGTTGGCGCAGCGGAAGGTTAACCTTGACAGCCATGAGGAGGAGCTTGCCGCGCGTGAGCAAACATTCGGCGGGGCTCTCAAGGAAGCAGAGGATGCTGCCGCAGCTGCCAAGGCCGCCAAGAAGGAGCTGGAGACAAAGGTGGCGTAGCTGGAGGCCGATCTCAGGGTGAGTGGCGAGGAGCTTGCTGCGCTCAAGCGTGAGCGCGAGAAGGACGCCTACACTCTTGGCGAGCTGCAGGGTCGTCTCACCGAGAGGAGCAAGGATCTTAGCGCCGCCAAGGACTCCAACGCAGATCTTGAGTTGAAGCTGACTACTTTGACCCAGACGCTAGACGGCGCCAGGGAGCAGGAGGTGGCCTTGAAGGAGAAGATCAAGGCCGACGAGGCGCTGCTTGGCGAAGTGCTGCCGCCTGTAACACTTTTAGGGAGAATGTGGAGCACTGGACCGAGGGTCTCGTGGATGTTGCCGCAACCATCGACGGGGAGCTGGGCGAACGGGATGGAGGATCTCGTGTATTCCTCCGATGAGCACCTCCAACCCAGCGCCAAGCTCAACTTGTTCTTCAAAGGCGTGGCGACGGCCCTCCAATGACTCGGGAGAAGATCCCAAAGCAGCTGGTCGACGAGTCGCGCCCGGATCTGCGCTGGAGCTCTTCAAAAGGTGCCGTGAAGGTGGCCTTCCGCAACCAGGCCTCAACCTCACCAACGCCCTCAGACCTTGCCGCGGATGCTGATCTCGAAGCGCTCAAGACCCTTGTCTCACCCATTGTGGACAAGGTGAGCGGGATGAAGAGGGTTGAGGGCGTCGCGAGATTAGGCCGCCCATTTTCTTTTTTCTTGTCGCTGCTGGTCATGTTATGAGAACAATCTGTTAGAGCTGCGACAAGCTATCTTGTAATATGACTCTACTTGGGTAGCGATTGCTATGTTATTTCCTTTACTTGATTCCTTCCTTTGTATGTTTTTGCCCTCGCTTTTAGGGAACTTGTCGGCGCAGCACCTTAGTCATGAAGCGCTGAGTGCGGACGTCAAGACCTCTTCGGCGGTGCCGCCATCGACAAGAAACCTTGTCGCAACCACTCGCAGCTCACTTAAGTTGTTGAGCGGAATCGAAACAAAGTAAGGGCTAACTAGCTACGAGTTGGTTCCTCCGCCGCACAGGTTTTCCATACAAAGCACGGTCGCTCGAGGAAGATAACTTAAAAATTTTAAAACTGATTGCTCAAACTTCAGCAACTTAGCTTTTCTGTCGCTTGCTTCCCGTAAGGCTTAAACTTCCTCGAACGACGCTTGGTCCACACCATTATCTTCTCCTTTCCCCGCAAACTTGTGGGCGAGGATCCTTCCTTTCTTTGAGAAAGAGAAAGAAGAGAAAATAAAGATATGGAGCCTTATGGCTCGTTATTGCTTATCGGGGTAGGCGCTGCAAAAAGTGTCGATAACGATGCAAAAAAAAAGTAGAAAGCATGAATTGACAAGATGTGCAGAGCACATGAGCTTTACTTATGCACGGGGTCTGCGCCCGGCTTCGTACAAAGGATTACATGCAACATCGGCAAGACTTGTACAAAAGGTGGTTGTTCCGGCAACCGCGCCCTATGGGTAAAACTTACGAAGATGCTCAATGTTCCAAGAGTTGCTCACCGGAATGCCATCTTCGGTCTCAAGGCGGACAACGCCAGCCTAGTGACTGCTTTACCCGGTAAGGGCCTTCCCACTTCAAGGCCAACTTGTTGGAATTCTTGGCGGACTGAATGCGTCAAGAACAAGGTCGCCTTCCTCGAGACTTCGCATTAACTTTGCGGCTATGGTAGCGCGCAAAGCTTGCTGGTATCGAGCAGCTCGCATAACGGCTCGAAGACGGTCCTCCTCAAGGAGCAGCGCGTCATCTTGTCGCAATCGCTCTTGCTCAAGCTCATCATAAGCGAGCACTCGAGGTGACCCGTATACGAGTTCCGTGGGGAGAACTGCCTCTTCTGCATAGACTAGAGAGAAAGGTGTCTGGCCAGTGGCTCGATTTGGCGTCGTCCTGATCGACCAAAGAACCACCGGCAACTCCTCGATCCAGTTCTTTCCGCACTTGGGCAGCCTGTCGAAAGTCCTGGTCTTGAGCCCGCGCAGCACTTCAAAGATTCGCCCTCTCCGCTTGACCGCTTCTCGGATGAGCAATGAAGGGAAGCAGACCTTGGCGCCAAGATCTTGGACGATTGCATGAAGGTGCGGCTCGTGAATTGCGTGCGTTGTCGGTGATGATCCTGTTAGGGATCCCGCGCAAACAATCGACCAAGAACTTGATTGCCGATCGTGGCTGTCACCTTCCTCATCGCTTCCACTTCCGCCACTTTGTGAACTTGTCGATTACAACGCATAAGTACTCAAAGCCCCGACAGCTCGGGAAAGGGGCCGAGGATGTCGAGCCCCGGCATCAAAATGGCCGTGATAAAGGGATCGCCCGGAGAGCTTGAGCTGGCTGGTGTATCTCGCTTGGAATGGAACCGCACGCTTCACACTTGGTTACTTGTGCAGTTGCATCCCGAGGGCTGTCGGCCAAAAGAAACCTTACCGAACGCTTTGCGGCAAGTGCTCTTGCGCCAATGTGGTGACCACATATGCCTCCATGTATCTCTCGCCAACAGCTTTTGTCCGCCTTCCCGTGAATACACTTCAATTTCACACCGTTGAGTCTTCTTCAGCATGCAGTGTTGTCGACAAACTGGTACATACTTGACTGCCGGGCTACTCTTTCCGCTTCTTCTTGCTCTTCGGAAGTTCTCCGTCTCAAGGAAACGGAAAATCTGTTGTGCCCATATCGGAGCTTATGGCTCGACAACAAGGACTAAAGGCACATCTGCTGCTGCGGAACATCCGCTTCTCGGCGAGAATCTGGGGCTCACCGAGCTTGACGTTCCCGCAAGCTTGCCGGAGCAAAACTTGTTGGGAGCGCTCGCTTCAACGGAACAAACCCTAGGGCTTGCCGGAGCAGATCGCTCCTCAAAGACCCTTGGTGTTGATCTTGAGGACCTTCTTGGCGGCGGCTTCGGGAGCTCTGCCAGAAAATAGTCACTAGAAATCAACTTCCTCTTCTTGCTCTGTCTAGTTGATGGCGTTATGACGGTTGAGTCAGTTTGAGCACAAAGATCCCTGGTTCCATGTGTAACTTAAGTGAGGCGCACTTGACAAAGCCATCGCCAATGTCGTTCGAGCTCTTGAACGTGTTCCATCTCAGAGGCCGTCAAAGTGCTCTTCTAGCTTTCTCACTTCATCAACGTAAGCTTCCATCAACGGACTCTTATAATTCTTGTTCACTTGGCGGACGACAAGCTGTGAGTCACCCCTGACAATGAGCTTCTTGATCCCAAGGTCTACGGCGATCCTGAGACCGGCAAGCAAACCTTCATACTCTGCGGTATTGTTCGTTGCTTGCTCCTTGGGAAAGTGCATCTATACTACGTACTTGAGGTGCTCTCCGGTGGGTGCAACAAGTAGCACGCCAAGACCGGCGCCTTTGCAGCGAGAAGGCACCATCAAAGTACATCAGCCACTCTTTGCTTGCTTCCTTGACGTGGATGCTCGCTTCGAATTTCTTCATCTTGTGTTGGCGCCCATTCTGCTATGAACTCCGCCAATGCTCGCTTTGGATAGTTGAAGTGCTCTCAAACTTGAGGCCAAAGCTTGACAGCTACATTGCCCACTCGACAATCCTGCCTGTTGCTTCGGATTTTGCAAGATCCTCTTCAAAGGAAAACGAGTGACGATCGTGATCTCATGTGCTTGGAAGTAATGGCGCAGCTTTCTCGAGGCCATGAGAAGGCCGAAAAGCAATTTCTGCACACCGAGTACCTTGTATCACTCGCCCTCGATGCGGCTATATCTCCCACGTGTCGGGTTAACGACTTAGAGGCATAACCGCATTGAAAGCAATGTCGCAAGTGAGGTAATCTTCACACAACCCATGTAATACATAAGGGAAGAGATACATAGTTGGCTTACAATGCCACTTCACACAATACATGAGTAAAGCATTACATCATACAGATACAATCAAGGTCCGACTACGGAACCAAAATAAAAGAAGACTACCCCAAATGCTACACAGATCCCCGATCGTCCCAACTGGCTCCACTCTTGATCAACTGAAAATAAACAACACAATGAACAGATCTTCATCGAGCTCCTCCACGAGCTCGGGTGGCCACCTGCACGGTTTCATCGGCACCGCAAACTGGTTTTGAAGTATCTGTGAGTCACGGGACTCAGCAATCTCACACCCATGAGATCAAGACTATTTAAGCTTATGGGTAGGAGAAGGTAGTGAGATGGAGCTGCAGCAAGCAACTAGCATATCTGGTGGCTACATTCGCAAAAGAGAGCGAGAAGAGAAGCAAGGCACGGTCGGACAACTATGATCAAGAAGTGATCCTAGAACAACCTACGTCAAACATAACTCCAACACCGTGTTCACTTCCCGACTCCACGAGAAGAGACCATCACGTTACACACGCGTTGGTATATTTTAATTAAGATCAACTTCGGTTTTCTACAACCGACATTAACAAATTCCATATGCCTCATAACCGCTGGCACGGCTTTGAAAGATAATACCCTGCAGGGTGTCCCAACTTAGGCCATTATAAGCTCTCACGGTCAACGAAGGATATTCCTTCTACCGAAGACCCGATCAGTCTCGAATCCCGGACTACAAGACATTTCGACAAAGAATAAAACAAGACCAGCAAAGCTGCCCGATGTGCCGACAAATCCCGATAGGAGCTGCACAATCTCGCTCGTGGCACACCGGATAGGTCAGCCTACGAGTAAAACCAGCCCTCGAGTTGCCCGTGGTGGCCCCCGCAGTCTGCCTGCTTGAACCAACACTCGAAGGAGCACGGCCCGGGGGCTAAAATAAAGATGACCCTTGAGTCTGCAGAACCCAAGGGAAGGGGTATATGTGGTAGGTAGTCAAATGGTAAAACCAAGGTTGGGCCTTGCTGGAGGAGTCTTATTCAAAGCGAACTGTCAAGGGGGTCCCATAAATCACCCAACCGCGTTAGGGACGCAAAATCCGGGAACATAATACCGATATGACGGAAACTAGGGCAGCAAGAGTGGAACAAAACACCAGGCATAAGGCCGAGCCTTCCACCCTTTACCAAGTATATAGATGCATTAATTAAATAAGATATATTGTGATATCCCAACATGTAAACATGTTCCAACAAGGAACAACATCTCCATGTTCCAACAAGGAACAAACTTCATCTTCACGTACAACTAACAACGCTATAAGAGGGGCTGAGCAAAGCGGTAACATAGCCAAACAACGGTTTGCTAGGAAAGGATGGTTAGGGGCTTGACATGGCAATATGGGAGGCATGATAAGCAAGTGATAGGCATCGTAGCATAGGCATAGCAAAAGAGCGAGCATCTAGCAAGCAAAGATAGAAGTGATTTCGAGGGTATGGTCATCTTGCCTGAAATCCCGCAAGGAAGAAGAAAGGGTTCATGAAGAAGACAAAAGGATGTAGTCGAACGAATCCTCACAACTCCGGAACAAAACCGAAGCTAACGAGAGAAGCAAACCGGAAAGAAGCAAACAACATAGTAAACACACAATCACAAACATGTCATGATGCACAAACAAGTATGATGCATGTCCGGTTTAAATAGCATGGCATGGCAATATGCACAAACAAAACTACAAGTTAAATGGAGCCCAATATGCAACGAGTCGCATATTGACGGAACACCACATCAATTATTTAGTTCACTCCCGATTAGGTACTCAACAATATTAAATATTGGTTAACATGGCAAGAGGTGAAGCATAACAAAACTATACCATCTAAACAATTTAAATGGGGCCGGATATAACAAACAAAAAATAAGGTGAATCCCCATATGCATTTAGCAAATTAATGGAAACAACAAATATAAACATTTAAATGTTGTTATCATGATGCGGATGACATGTGCAAGTTTTATGCAATTTTACGAAATGTTGACATGAGCATGTTACAAAGAATTTGGTCACCATGGCGGAATGAAAGGGGTGCCACGGCAACGATAACGAAAATGGTGCCACGACAACATTCTGATGATCCAACAACTCATTGAGATGCTGGTGCAAAAGGGCAAGTGTGCGGATGTGCGGAACAAGCAAAAGATGGTGGGGTGATCCCGGTTACCGGGTTCCCACGGGACGGTGGAAAACGAGGAGGAACGTGCATGAAGCAAACGGGCACGGTGCAAACGCGAGCATCTCATACAACACATGCATTCGGTCCACGGTTGATCGTCTCGGCGGTTATGCCTTTGAAGCGTGCGTTTTCGGGGCGGATCGAGTTCGGCGAAGGAAGTAGTGCTACACGGGCCGTAGAGGAAGTAGTCGTTCTCGCGATGGTAGTGGAAGTAGTTGTTCACGTGGCGACGGTAGTTGTACATGTTTTCGTAGATGTTCAGGTCGACGGTAGTGGTACACGCGACGTCGGGGTACTTGTCGGATCATCGGGTGTAGTTGTACATGAGAGTCTTGACGAATCCGAAGGGTACTTGACGGGTCCGGTCTTGGCGAAATCCAGAACAACACCAAAGGCCTCGGGTTTCGATCTTCAGGAGCAGTGGAGAACACGCACACAGGGCACGGCAGAGGTTGTGCACGGCAGCAACGGGTCGGCCAAAAGAGGCAGAGGCCATGGCAGGGGCAGGCGCTTGGGGCGCCGGTGGCTGCCTCAGCAAAGAGAAGGGCGCGACGGGGTGGCCTGGAGGTTAAGGAGACAGGCGGGTTCGCGGGAGGCGCAGGAGGGCGACGAAGCAGCAGAGGCGTGGGCGTCGGGCCAGGGCCTCGGAGTTGGCCGGAGAGGACGGCTCGTGCAGCGAGATGACGCGAGGTCGTAGGGGACAGAGGACGGAGGCGTCCTGCACTTGGCCTTGGCGACGAGCGGTGCGGGAACGAGGACGAGGGCGCACGAGGTGTAGCCCGGCAGGTGCGAGCGGGCTCCGGTGGCCGGCTGGAGGTGCGGAGGCGACGAGGAAGACGCGGCAGGTGAGGGAGGAGGCGGTGGAGGCCGGCTCCGAGGCGGACGGGCGCGGGTCAACGGGACGCAGAGGAGGCTGCTCTGGTCAGTGGGTCGAGGGACTTGGCCAGCGACGCGGCTTGTAGCAGATCGGGCGCGGGGATGGAACTCCAGCGGCGTTGGCTGTGAGCGTGTGTGTGTGTGGCGGCGGAGATGGTTTGGCGGCGGGGTCGCGCGCGAGGTGGGTCGGGAGGAGCGGGGCTCTGCTCCTCTCTGGCAGCGCGAGGGGAACGAGACGAGGGAGCGGCGCTGCTCTCCCTGCGGCGGCGCATCGAGGGGAACGAGGGAGAGAGCGAGGGCTCGAGAGATGGCCGGGCTAGGGTTTACGAGGGGGTTAGGTGGGCTGGTGGAGGCCAATGGCTGGGCCTGCGGGATGTGCCAGCCTGGTTGGTCAGGCCCAAGAGGCCGACGGGTGCAGGCTACCTCTCTCTCTCTCACTAATCCCCCACTTCTCTTTCATTTTCCAAAAGCAGTAAATAGCAAAGAAAGAAAAGTGAGATAAAGAAAGGGTTGGAGAAATAATTTGAGCATGGGGTTAATTTTTCCGGACTCATAAAAATGAGCTTGATCCATGAAAAATAGAAGTGGGCATGACCGAAAGATTTAAATTCAAACTCATTTGAATTTAATTCAAATGGGTTTGAACTAGGACTAGGTTTTTGAAGTGTCCAAAAATGTTGAGATTTTTGGTAGAGCTCCGGAAAATGATGAAAGAAATTTATGGGCAAGGTTGGAGACCAAGAAATGAGATAATAAAGGCATGGAGAATATTTTTTAAGTGTGTTTGCGGTAAATCCAAATAATTGGAATATTTACTATAGCTCTCTAAATATCGAGAGGATATGTTTTAAAGAGAATCACCATTTGAATTCCCTCGATTTAAATGGATCAAAGATCCATGCCATTTATTTAGTTGAGTTGCAAAAGATTTATGAGATGATGGCATGATGACATGATGCAATGCAAAAATAAAAGGGCAGGCACAAATGAAACACACGGCGAAACCCGGAATACATGGAAGTCTTCTGGAGCGTCGGTCTCGGGGCGTCACAACACTCCACCACTACAAGAGGATCTCGTCCCGAGATCTAGGATGGCACCGGAGAAAAGCGGAAGAGGAAGAGGTAAAACAAAGTTGCTTCTTTGACAAAAGAGTGAAACCAACGAACCTTGAGAGGTTGACAAAATGAAAGAAAGGATACAATGAAGATGACGAGATTGCAAACACTCCGTAAGATAAGAAGAACATGGGATACAATGAGAACCATGAGGTTAAGTGACAAGATAGATATTGACACCACTCCGGTTAAAACAAGATAGAGAAGGAATACCAATGATATAATTTGGGCAGCACTCCGACTGAAAATGGAAGGAATTAGAATCATGAACTTGGCAAAATGAAAGCACCTGGATGAGATTCCGGTTAAAAGAGAAACGATAGACACAACACTCCGGTTAAATTGATAAGCAAGGAAAAGGACATGGTCTTGACAAAACAGGATGATCGAAGAGAGCAACATCACAATGCCTCCGGAAGAAAAATTGAAGATAGATCATTGGAATAAAGGAATGGAGAAGAAAATGACAACTTCTACCACAAATGAGTTTGGAAAGCACCCTTAAAAACAAGGATAGAACGGAGTTGTTGGAAAACCAACAACGAAAAGAATAACCTTTTAGTGGACTTATGGAAACATCTCAACATTACGAGGTGAGCTTCGCCACCAACGGAAACAAACGATTGGATTGATATCAACAAGGAGACGAAACTTATTTCACCAGAGGATAAATGAAGAACTTGGTCATTTATAAGCACCATAATTAGCAACAATCCTTAGGGAAAGCTTTAGGTGAAATATAGCCCAAGATAACTCCAATGAAGAGATTGATGGATTTAAATATCTCATTCTTGACAACAAGTGAATCATGAAACATGAATGAAACTGTCAAAAAAGGACATAACACCACCTCAAAAGATATTGTAGAAAGAATTGCACTTCGAAATGCAAGATGAAGAAATGCTTGAACTCCTCAAAACAAAACATGTGTTGAGCACCATGTTTATTTTGAAGTATGGCTTGACGGATCTTAACTCCGAGAGAAATCTTGATGAACAATTGAGGAATGAAAAGAATCCTTGACGAAGCACCATGTAGAGCCTCCATGAAGAACTCCGGTAATGAAAGGATGATAGAAAGAAAGAGAAGTTGACAACACAAGGTGAAGCCTTGCAGTGATAAGATGAAGCTTTGAAATGATATAACCGAGAAAACTTGGAACTCCAGAAAGAAAGATGAACAAGTGAAATAAAGAATTTTGATGAACCTCCGGAATAAGGAATTGAACTTACTCGATGAAACAAGAATAAGAATTACATTATGCTGATCCTTCACCAATTAAATTGATGGCAAGCAATGGATTTGGCATACTACTTATTCTCATTGAAAATTGATTACAGATAGAGATATAGCGCAAACTTGAGAAGGTATTGATAGAACCACCGGTGGGATTTGGAAACAACAAATGAATTGATATGATAATGAAGGAAGTGAAATCTTGAACGAACCACCGTAAGAATTGAGAATGAACGTAGCAAAGGCACAATTCACCGGGAAGAATTAGAAAATGAACGAAGATACTTGAGGGGATTTAGATACATGAGAACGGAGAGATCATGAACTGATTAGTGAATACTTGAATGATGCACCGGTAAGATTTGGAGAGTGAGATACTGAGAATGAATAATTCTATGATGATGGGCTCCGAAGAATCAAACTGAAAAGACTCCTGAATTGCTCCGGATGGCTGAAAAGAATTCTCACAATCGAAAACAACTATGAGGATGGCAACAAACTAGAACCATGAATCTTGAAGAGAATGGAGCAAGATCTAAGAGAAACTCTTCTTCGGTCTTCAAATCCAAGAATGACGATGAGAAACACCACCATGAATTGTTGAGGCACTCCGGAATGAAAATTAGAAAGGTTGAACCAACACTGAAAAGAATTTGGAATATCTTGGAGAAAGACATTTGACTGATGATAACTCATTCTTACATCAAACTTTGAAAAGAATTTTAGAAGCTCCGGGAAATTAGAATAGTCAGGTAAGATCCTGGAAAAAGACCTGTGGGTTAGGGCCCACTCAAAAGAAACATCATTGAAGGATTGCTTGAAATAGAGATTGCACCGGTAGAATTAAATGGCTTGAATAAGGTAAGACCTCGAAATAGCTAGAATTGATGCAGAGTGGAAACACGAATCTTCAGAGATATCTTCATCACTCCGGAACAATTGAATAGCGAGAAGTGGATGATTAAGAGATGCACCGACATGAGAAAACATTAGAAACGAGGAAAGGAATATGATGGATATCGAAAGCTTGAATTGGGTCCACCGGAGAAGAAACAACAAAGAAGGATGATGAACTTGAAATTGTTGAGCATCTTCATGGGAAACCACTGGATAAGAACATTGAAAGAAAATAATGAAGAGACTTCCCACAAATAAAAGGATACATGATTAAGAAATCTGAGTCCTTGAAGAAAAAGGGTGGGAGGGCGGGAAAACAAAACAACAGGGATGGATGAAAAAAACAACGTTGAGAAAAGCTTAGAATTGATCTTGCGAATGTTGCAATGATCGGATTTACTTGGAGAGAAGCACACAGTTGGAAAGGATTGAAAAGACAACCTTGATGAACAAGAAGGATTAGCATCCACATAGAAATATGAGAACACCGTTTAGAATAAGGTATGGAATCAACACTTGGCATTGAAGCAACTTGAATACCACAAAACGGAACAAAAACAAAGGATTTGGCTTGCAGAATAAGCCGGAAACAAACATATGATATTTCCCATATCGTATCATGTGTGTGTTGGAAGGATATCCTACGAGATACTTGAATTCCCACTTATAAACTCCCGAAACTTTCTGGTTATGCAATCAGGTGTTGGGGATACAGGGGACACAAAATATATCACCCAAACTAACAATACCTAGATCCAGCTGTATCCATCCTTCAACACATAACCAAGAAAACTCCGGAAATCGTTTACCTCGACCTTCGAAAAGCATCCGTTATACGAGTCATGGAAATACTCTCGAGCTCGCACTAGTACTGGGTTATCGAGGTTATCTCACCAACAACTGCATAAAAGAGATTTTCGATGTCGGCAAAACTCAGGTATTCCAGAACTGCAACGATAAAATTGTGACGACAACACCTCGGAGCTCAACTCCCCGGGACACTGCCACAACCCCTAAATGTCAGGAGGCACCAAGAACAATGTTCTCGTCACAAAACCATCGGCACGATTCCAAGATACCCGCGTGATCCTAAAAAATATTTAGTGAAATTTGAGAAGAGAAAGAGTCAAAACTCTACATCAGGATACCTCACCAGAGCGACGAAGGGACTGAGCAGTAAAAAGAATCCTATTCTCCGATATATAAAATCCTAAGACTCAAAACATTTTTTTCTAGACTCAACAAAGTCAGCGATTCAATCAAGCAGGGGGCTCCTAAGTCGGGATGGCTCGATTACCAACTTAGCGCCCTCGATGCGGCTATATCTCCCACGTGTCGAAGCACGACTTAGAGGCATAACCGCATTGAAAGCAATGTCGCAAGTGAGGTAATCTTCACACAACCCATGTAATACATAAGGGGAAGAGATACATAGTTGGCTTACAGTCGCCACTACACACAATACATGAGTAAAGCATTACATCATACAGATACAATCAAGGTCCGACTACGGAACCAAAATAAAAGAAGACTACCCCAAATGCTACACAGATCCCCGATCGTCCAAACTGGGCTCCACTACTGATCAACTGAAACAAAACAACACAATGAACAGGATCTTCATCGAGCTCCTCCCTGAGCTCGGGTGCGTCACCTACACGGTTTCATCGGCACCTGCAAACTGGTTTTGGAAGTATCTATGAGTCACGGGGACTCAGCAATCTCACACCCGCGAGCTCAAGACTATTTAAGCTTATGGGTAGGAGAAGGTAGTGAGATGGAGCTGCAGCAAGTGACTAGCATATCTGGTGGCTACATTCGCAAAAGAGAGCGAGAAGAGAAGCAAGGCACGGTCGAACAACTATGATCAAGAAGTGATCCTAGAACAACCTACGTCAAACATAACTCCAACAACGTGTTCACTTCCCGGACTCCGCCGAGAAGAGACCATCACGGTTACACACGCGGTTGGTGTATTTTAATTAAGATCAACTTCGGGTTTTCTACAACCGGACATTAACAAATTCCCATATGCCTCATAACCGCGGGCACGGCTTTCGAAAGATAATACCCTGCAGGGGTGTCCCAACTTAGGCCATTATAAGCTCTCACGGTCAACGAAGGATATTCCTTCTACCGGGAAGACCCGATCAGTCTCGGAATCCCGGACTACAAGACATTTCGACAAAGAATAAAACAAGACCAGCAAAAGCCGCCCGATGTGCCGACAAATCCCGATAGGAGCTGCACATATCTCGTTCTCGTGGCACACCGGATAGGTCAGCCTACGAGTAAAACCAGCCCTCGAGTTGCCCGTGGTGGCCCCCTGATCTGCCGCCTGCTTGAACCAACACTGAAGGAGCACCGCCCGGGGCTAAAATAAAGATGACCCTTGAGTCTGCAGAACCCAAGGGAAGGGGTATATGTGGTAGGTAGTCAAATGGTAAAACCAAGGTTGGGCCTTGCTGGAGGAGTCTTATTCAAAGCGAACTGTCAAGAGGGTCCCATAAATCACCCAACCGCGTTAGGGACGCAAAATCCGGGAACATAATACCGATATGACGGAAACTAGGGCGGCTAGAGTGGAACAAAACACCAGGCATAAGGCCGAGCCTTCCACCCTTTACCAAGTATATAGATGCATTAATTAAATAAGATATATTGTGATATCCCAACATGTAAACATGTTCCAACAAGGAACAACATCTCCATGTTCCAACAAGGAACAAACTTCATCTTCACCTGCAACTAACAACGCTATAAGAGGGGCTGAGCAAAGCGGTAACATAGCCAAACAACGGTTTGCTAGGAAAGGATGGTTAGGGGCTTGACATGGCAATATGGGAGGCATGATAAGCAAGTGATAGGCATCGTAGCATAGGCATAGCAAAAGAGCGAGCATCTAGCAAGCAAAGATAGAAGTGATTTCGAGGGTATGGTCATCTTGCCTGAAATCCCGCAAGGAAGAAGAACGAGTCCATGAAGAAGACAAAAGGATGTAGTCGAACGAATCCTCACAACTCCGGAACAAAACCGAAGCTAACGAGAGAAGCAAACCGGAAAGAAGCAAACAACATAGTAAACACACAATCATAAACATGTCATGATGCACAAACAAGTATGATGCATGTCCGGTTTAAATGGCATGGCATGGCAATATGCACAAACAAAACTACAAGTTAAATGGAGCCCAATATGCAACGAGTTGCATATTGACGACACACCACATCAATTATTTAGTTCACTCCCGATTAGGTACTCAACAATATTAAATATTGGTTAACATGGCAAGAGGTGAAGCATAACAAAACTATACCATCTAAACAATTTAAATGGGGCCGGATATAACAAACAACAAATCCGGTGAATCCCCATATGCATTTAGCAAATTAATGGAAACAACAAATATAAACATTTAAATGGTGTTATCATGATGCGGATGACATGTGCAAGTTTTATGCAATTTTACGAAAATGTTGACATGAGCATGTTATGAAGCATTTGGTCACCATGGCGGAACGAAAGGGGTGCCACGGCAACGACAACGGAAATGGTGCCACGGCAACATTCCGATGATCCAACAACTCATTGAGATGCCGGTGCAAAAGAGCAAGTGTGCGGATGTGCGGAACAAGCAAAAGATGGTGGGGTGATCCCGGTTACCGGGTTCCCACGGGACGGTGGCAAACGAGGAGGAACGTGCATGAAGCAAACGGGCACGGTGCAAACACGAGCATCTCATACAACACATGCATTCGGTCCACGGTTGATCGTCTCGGCGGTTATACCTTTGAAGCGTGCGTTTTCGGGGCGGATCGAGTTCGGCGAAGGAAGTAGTGGTACACGGGCCATAGAGGAAGTAGTCGTTCTCGCGACGATAGTGGAAGTAGTTGTTCACGTGGCGACGGTAGTTGTAAATGTTTTCATAGATGTTCAGGTCGACGGTAGTGGTACACGCAACGTCGGGGTACATGTCAGATCATCGGGTGTAGTTGTACATGTGAGTCTTGACGAATCCGAAGGGTACTTAACGGGTCCGGTCTTGGCGAAATCCAGAACAACACCAAAGGCCTCGGGTTTCGATCTTCAGGAGCAGCGGAGAACATGCACACAGGGCACGACAGAGGTTGTGCACGGCTGCAACGGGTCGGCCAAAAGAGGCAGAGGCCATGGCAGGGGCAGGCGCTTGGGGCGCCGGTGGCTGCCTCAGCAAAGAGAAGGGCACGACGGGGTGGCCTGGAGGTTAAGGAGACAGGCGGGTACGCGGGAGGCGCAGGAGGGCGACGAAGCAGCAGAGGCGTGGGCGTCGGGCCAGGGCATCGGAATTGGCCGGAGAGGACGGCTCGTGCAGCGAGACGACGCGAGGTCGTAGGGGACGGAGGACGGAGGCGTCCTGCACTTGGCCTTGGCGATGAGCGGTGCGGGAACGAGGACGAGGGCGCACGAGGTGTAGCCCGGCAGGTGCGAGCGGGCTCCGGTGGCCGGCTGGAGGTGCGGAGGCGACGAGGAAGACGCGGCAGGTGAGGGAGGAGGCGGTGGAGGCCGGCTCCGAGGCGGACGGGCGCGGGTCAACGGGACGCAGAGGAGGCAGCTCTGGTCGGTGGGTCGAGGGACTTGGCCAGCGGCGCGGCTTGTAGCAGATCGGGCGCGGGGATGGAACTCCAGCGGCGCTGGCTGTGAGCGTGTGTGTGTGTGGCGGCGGAGATGGTTCAGCGGCGGGGTCGTGCGCGAGGTGGGTCGGGAGGAGCGGGGCTCTGCTCCTCTCTGGCAACGCGAGGGGAATGAGACGAGGGCGCGGCGCTGCTCTCCCTACGGCGGCGCATCGAGGGGAACGAGGGAGAGAGCGAGGGCTCGAGAGATGGCCGGGCTAGGGTTTACGAGGGGGTTACGTGGGCTGGTGGAGGCCAATGGCTGGGCCTGCAGGATGTGTCGGCCTGGTTGGTCAGGCCCAAGAGGCCGACGGGTGCAGGCTACCTCTCTCTCTCTCACTAATCCCCCACTTCTCTTTTATTTACCAAAAGCAGTAAATAGCAAAGAAAGAAAAGTGAGATAAAGAAAGGGTTGGAGAAATAATTTGAGCATGGGGTTAATTTTTCCGGACTCATAAAAATGAGCTTGATCCAAGAAAAATAGAAGTGGGCATGACCGAAAGATTTAAATTCAAACTCATTTGAATTTAATTCAAATGGGTTTGAACTAGGACCAGGTTTTTGAAGTGTCCAAAAATGTTGAGATTTTTGGTAGAGCTCCGAAAAATGATGAAAGAATTTTATGGGCAAGGTTGGAGACCAAGAAATGAGATAACAAAGGCATGGAGAATATTTTGTAAGTGTGTTTGCGGTAAGTCCAAATAATTGGAATATTTACTATAGCTCTCTAAATATCGAGAGGATATGTTTTAAAGAGAATCACCATGTGAATTCCCTCGATTTAAATGGATCAAAGATCCATGCCATTTATTTAGTTGAGTTGCAAAAGATTTATGAGATGATGGCATGATGACATGATGCAATGCAAAAATAAAAGGGCAGGAACAAATGAAACACATGGCGAAACCCGGAATATATGGAAGTCTTCTGGAGCGTCGGTCTCGGGGCGTCACATACCTTGACCTAGCCCCCTGTAGAAGGGAACTGACAAAGTAAACTGGGCGCTGCACCATTCTTTTCTGCATCTTCTCACGCGCCTGCGCAAATCCATCTTTGTCGGGACCAGAGCTTGCCGGTGAAGCCCCCTGCTTGTCGCTGGATGCATCTGTCGTGGTTGCTGGCTCATCATCCGCCTCTCTCTCCGCTACTAACGCAGCACTAACCACTTGATTGGTTGCCGCTATATATAGCAGCAACTTCTCTTGTGGCTTAGGTGCGACAAGTGTTGGAGTGGAGGACAGGTATCTCTTTAAGTCCTGCAGTGCAGCCTCCGCTTCGAGTCCATTTCATTGACCTGCCCTTTTCAATATTTTGAAAAATGGCAGGCGCGCCAACAGACCTAGAGATAAACCTCTGAGAGCAGCTACGCAACCGCAAGTCATCGTACATCCTTGACGCTTTGGTGCTTCAATCTGCTCAATGGCCTTGATCTTGTCGGGATTGGCTTCAATTCCCTCGCCGAGACGAAGAACCCGAGAAGCTTGCCGGAGGGGACTCCAAACACACACTTCTCGGGGTTAAGCTTGAGGTTGATCTTGCGCAGATTTGCAAAGGTTTCGTCTAAATCTTGAATCAAAGTTGCCTTGTCCTTGCTCTTGACCACTATGTCATCCATGTAGGCTTCCACATTTCTGTGTATTTGCGGCTCAAAAGCGTCATGGACCACCCTTGCAAATGTTGAACCAGCATTCTTTAAACCGAAAGGCATCCGTACGAAATAGTAGGTGCCACATGGGGTGATGAATGCGGTCTTCTCCTCATCCTCTTCTGCCATGAAGATCTGATGGTATCCTGAGTATGCATCGAGAAATGAAAGCAAGTCACATCCGGCAGTGGAGTCAACAATCTGGTCGATGCGCGGCAAGGGAAATGGGTCTTTGGGACAAGCTTTATTGACATCGATAAAGTCGATACAAAGCCTCCATTTCCCGTTTGCCTTGCGCACGACTACAGGGTTGGCCAACCACGAGGATGGAGCACTCCTCCGACAAGGCCTCTCGCTTCCAATTTCTTGATTTCTTCTGCGATGAATTCTTGGCGCTCACCGCTCGCTTCGACTTTCGCTTGACGGGCCGCGCAAGACGAGGACAGACGGCAAGATGGTGCTCGACTACTTTCCTGGGAACACGGGGATGTCGACGGTTGCCACGCAAATACGCCGACGTTACCGCCCGAGAAAGCAACGAAGCGCTTTCCTATTTGGGGTCGAGAGTGGCATCGATGGTAAAGGTACCACCAATGCCATCCTCCTTGGCGGACACCTTCTTGGTCTCTGGTGGAGCTGCCATTGTCTTCTTAAACTTGTCGGTGGAGCTCGATGGTGCGTCCTCGACGGTAGCGCAGCACTCCGAAGAGGTGCGCTTGCCGGAGTGGGCATCAGAACTCTTACTGGACTTGGTCTTCTTCTTCGCCCCGGGAGCTTCAACGGCAAGTGATTTGCGATCTGTTGCGGCTGCTGCTTCCCGGTAGATCTTGTCGGCGCAGATAAGAGCATCCTTCTTGTCGCCAGGGGACAGAGATGACACTTATCGGCCTGGCATCTTCAGCATGTTGTATGCATAGTGAGAGGCTGCCATGAATTTGGCGAGTCTTTGGGCGACCGAGTATCCCATTGTAAGGCAATGGAAAGTCAGCAACGCCAAAAGTGACCCTCTCAGCCCTGAAGTTCAACTCGCTGCCAAATGTCACCGCAACGTGATCTTTCCTTCGCTTGCTACTTCCCGTTGATTCCTTGAATGTGCGGTCTCTTCGAGCTCGCCATCAGGGATCTGGAGTTTCTGGAGTACCGCGGAGGAGATTAGTTTCAAGCCGGCCCCGCCGTCAACTAGCATCTTAGTGACCTTGAGGTTGCGGATAGTTGGTGAAACCAACATCGGCAAGCATCCGACCGCAGTTATGCTGGACCATTTCAGAGGCTTGCGTGACTCGACGGGTGGTTCTGCCGCATTGACTTCCCGCACCCACTGCTTGAGCTGGCGGTGTGAAGTATGCAGAGAAGCACCGCCGTCAACGCACATGACCTCTGTGGCTTTCTGGAACTCCTGCTCATCGGTCTCGTCATCATCCATATCTTCATCGTCGTCGTCATCTTCATCCTTGTCGCGGCCGCGGGGAGGTCTGTCTCCTTGCCGCTGCTTGGCCTTGTCGCGGCGTCCTCCTCGGCCGGGGCGTTTCTTGCCGGCTCCTCCAGCACCTTCCTAGGCCTTCTCCTTGTCGTGCCGCTCGTATTCAGCCTTTTGCTGCTCGACCTTCTTGCAGCTTTGGAGGTCATGGCCCTTGGTGCAGTGGATCTTGCAGTACTGCTTGTTGGTGCCGTCCTGCTTGTCGGCGACCGCCACAGCCTGGTAGTTGGTGCCTGCGGCAATCTCCTCGCCGGAGCTACCAGCTTTGACTTTCTTGGCGCCACCTCCGTTGCCGGACTGCTCAACGACTAGCACATCTTTGCCTTTCTTCTTCCTGTTGTTCCGCCGCCGGTTTTTCTTTGCCGGGCAGCCCCTCACTATCGATCCTCCCGCTTCAGAGTCTCTCCGGGAGTTTCCTCCTTCCTCAAAGACGCGCACACTTGTCGGCCAGGGCATATAGCTCATCGACGCCTCGATCTTGCACATCGCCATCTCCTCCCGCATCCTGCGGTTTCGCACATTCTGATGGAACGCGCTAATTACCGCGGCAGGGTGGACATCTGGGATGTTGTGCTGTACGCGGCTGAATCTCTGAATGTACTTGCACAGGGGCTCTCCTTCCTTCTGGGCGAGCAGATGAAGGTCGCTCTCTTGTCCATGAGGCTTGTGGCCGCCTATAAGGGCGCCGACAAACTGATGGCATAGGTCTGCCCAGGAGGATATGGAGTTGTCCGGCAAGTGCATGAGCCAGGATCTGACATTGGGTTTGAGCACCAGTGGGAAGTAGTTGGCCAGGATCTTGTCGTCCCGCACCCCGGCAGCTTGCACCGCGATGGGTAGATGCTGAGGAACTCCGACGGATGCGACTTGCCGACATACTTCTCTGGTACGTCTGGCTTGAAATTCTTCGTGCTGGGCCACTGGACTTGCCGCAGCTCACGAGTGAATGCACGGCAACCTACCGCGTACGGCAAGTCGCCTGGTTCCCCTGGTGCATGCATGTCGACAGAGGGCCCAGCGCACTGGTCCGATTGACGCCGCTTCTCTCGGCGCCGATGCGAAGTTCGAAGCGTCTTCTTCTGTCGTTCGTGAAGAACTTGGCGCTGATCGCGACGAGCTCGTGGATCTGATGATGCGGTGGAGTCGCTGCCGAGGTGGATCCGGCGAGTCGGCGATCTTGGCCTTCGGGTGGAGAGTACATGGTGGTTGCACCCCACCGTTTCGCCGCCATCGGCTCGTGCACAGTAGTCCTGCCACGGCAGCGATGTACTTTCGGCTGCCATGCGGAGTGTCGCCGTTAAGCGAAGCCGATGAGACTCGAATGGTGGCCTCCATTCATCGATCTTGTCTGCCGTTGGAGAGTAATCCAGGAGCAGTTGAGCTCGCACCAAAGCTTCTGCTGGAGTGGCGGGCGGCAGTGGCGAACGGCGCGAGGAGCGGGATATGCTCGGACTCCTAACTATGTTAGAAGGAGCAGTATCCCGTCCAGGTGACCGTGTCTCGCTCGTGCCAGCATGTTGGCGTGCATGCTGGTCTTGAGCACCCCGAGATCCACCAGCTCGATCTTGGTCCAACGAACGTATGGCACTGTGAATACCATGACGCTGTCGGTCCTGCGCAGCCTCGTCTTTGGACCTGGCAGCACCGTGGGCTCCCTCGTCGATGTTCGTTCTTCCGCCGGCGTCTACCCCACCACCCGTTTGCTCCGGTGGTGGTGGGATCGACGTGGACGGAACGGCTGCCGCCGAAGCCTTCTTCTTCGGTGGCATGTCGATGAAGAAGATGAAGATCTAGCTCGTGTGAACGTCGGATCAGGTTCACACAACCTCGATGCCCCCTACCTGGCGCGCCAAAGATGTCGGGGAAACTGATCCACGAACACCTATGGGACCGGCGGACCGAGCCCCTTTCGGTTCGGCGGGGGGCGGAGATCGCACGAAGAGCGGATCGAGGCGGCTACACGAGCAGTTTACCCAGCTTCGGAGCTCTCCGGAGAGATAACACTCCTAATGCTGCATGTCTGAGTGTATTGAGTTCTTGCTCGGGAGCGCTGAGTGCTACAGTACACACTAGCTGCGAATTTTATATGCTAAAGGGGTCTCCGACAAGTGGCAACGTAGACAAGGGTAAAAATGGAAAAGGAATTGCGGTTGGTACAACTACCTGCACAAAGTATCATACCTAACCACGACGGCAGGGGACAAAGGCATTAAATTCCGTCTCGTCGCCCAAATAGTGCAAAAGGGATCGTCGGGGCGCCACCGCTTACCACGATGGCAATCTTGTCGGCGTAGCTTGCCACACAAGCGCCGCCGCCGCGACAGCCTGACCTCTTGCCACGCTACCGAAAGGTCCTGTAGGCGACACGCTGGTGGATGTCTTTGGAGCGGGTACAGAGTGGTAGTTTGTCGCGACAAGCGCCTTTGCCGCGTCATTGTCTTGTCGCGTCCGGAAGCTTGTTGCTCACGGGCCTCGCCGGACGCGTGGTAGCGTCGCGCAAGTTCCTTGAGATGCCTTGGTTGGCCTTCCCGCAAGCTCCTCTTGCCGGGCCTTGTCTCCTTGGCTTGAATACTTTGTTCTTGAATGGCTCCAAAGGAACCACGGAGGACCATGGCGGTCACCCGGCAAGCCTTGCCGCGGGGTGCTGCAACTGCCCGTGCACAAGTTCGGGATACTAGGGTACCCCTACTCTAGTACACCGACACAGAGAAACCGGAACGCCCCGTATTCCAGCCCAGAGATCGAGGAGAAGTCTTCTGTAATATGGCACTGCTTAGCATAGAACAAATCAACTCTTTTTTGAAATCTATTGGGGTACAAGGGGATTACATCGGCACGGCGACGCTACGCCTGCCACAGTGGCTCCATGCAAGCAGCAGAACAACACGATGCAGCGGAATGACTACTGGTAGCGGAAAAGCGACGACGGTGGTGAACACCACTTCGCAGGGACTCTGGCTGGAATGCTTATCCTAGCGTGCAAACAAGGGATCCATGGCAAACAAGCAATTAAATCCGGCACAACCTGCAAACTGGCATGACACGCCAGGTCAGTACATTGAATGTACTTGCCAGCTCACAGCAACCAAAGCAATCAAGACAAACAATAGCATGGCAATTACAGGTTAACAAGGATTAACACGATACTCTCAGATCAATCATAGCATGAACAAGACGATATTGCTAGAACAATACGAGCGCATAAACATATGAACAATGATGATACTAGCATGCAACATGATGAAACTATCATGCACCAACTTACTCTGTTCGGGTTACCTCGTAACCATCACCTATATCACTTACCATCACGGATATCACACAATCATCTCAGGATCCAATCAAGCTTGGTATTAACAATACCGTAATAATCATTTATGACCACAAGGAGCTTGACCTTTACCTTTGACTCTTACATAACATCCCCAAATATCCAACAAGTTGGAATTCATGATACAACCGTGATCCTCTCATGATCACATAAATATCAACCAACTTCTTTCATCATCGAACCAGGGTTGTTAGTAATCAAGTTATCATTATTACGGTTGACCCATAGTGTGACCAACTATGAACTGGGCCCATATCCACGGGCGCGGCTATCGATAGATTTAAAACACACATTCTGCGGAGATTAGCACATTGTACCCACACCACGGAACCCTGGCCTCGCACTCCCATTCGGGTGGACCAAAGCGTTCCGATGAAACCATCCTACTGCCATGACACTCTCTCGGCCACTCCGACCAACTCCCTTTTGGGCTAAGTCATGGGTGGCCCCGTGCCTACCAAAGGCACCAACAGCCACCGTCGTGGCAAAACGGTCCTAAACGGGGACAAGGATCCATAAAACAACAACGGGCACACAAGGTTATGCCGTCCTACCTGGCCAAGGTAGCGCCCGTGCATAACCTTCCCTCGCAGGAGGCACAGGCGAGAGGCATGACAATAGACCCAGTTAGGGCCCTCCCATAGGGCAAGCGTGGTTGCACTGGTCAGTTTCAATATGGTGGCACCATGACTCAGCCAACAGTTGTTCAAGTTCAATTTAATCCGATCAAACTTGAATGCAAAATGCTGAGCCATGACAAAAATAACATGATGCAACTACAATGCATGAACATGATATCAACATAAGCATGGGGGTGCAACACAATCAATGAGCATAACAACAACATTTAACAATTTATCCAGATGAGCATGGCATACCTACGAGCATGAGTAACACAACTAGAACATTACTCATAGCATAACATGAGTACTAGCATTAGCAATAACTACCATGCAATAACATAACGATAAACTACCATACAAGCATTTAACCAACTGGGTGCAAAAGAACATGCATAACAACGGTACTCGGAACAGACGATAATCATGCACCGAAGGCCATCACCAGCATGTACTACTACCAAGCATGGTAATAAGAAAGTACTACTAGCAAGTAGTTCATGATAACAGAGTGCAAGAAAACATAGCATGACGGTAAACACCAATCCATAAGCATAACCGAAATAACGACAGCAGTAGCAAAACAATCAAACAGTTATTAAAGATTCAAGTTGAAAACCAATGCTTCTGCATGGCTATCATGCAAATGGTGGTTGTGGCTTGCCTGGGGATGAAAAAGGCTCCGGGGAGAAGTGCGGTGAAGCCGCGGAAAGATTTGTCGGAAAACATTCTCTCTCAGAGGGGGATGATTAGGGGCAACGGAAAAATGGTCATTTTCATAATGTTAAAACATAGTGAAAATGGTGGCAACAGAACGGGCTCGATGATACGAAGACGTGGGTGTTGGATTCACCTCGATCGGAGCTACGGTTGAAAAGTTGTGAAGGGTTGAAGTTCAGGAACTATTCTGCAAAAATATCACCACAAATAGGTCCCTGAGTGGATAAGGCAGAAACGGATTATATAAAATACGCTTTCCGGAGAGGAAAGCGAATTTGCATGCAAAGAATGACAGTAATATGCTTTCGGGAAACGGAAACGTATACCTGGGAATACGCCTCCACTTACGTGACTAGGCAGAGGCGGGGTTAAAGCATGGTCGCTGATGTGCGGGTCCCACGGGGCGGGGCCCGTCACTTATCCACGTGGGCATCCCGGGTCAACGCGGGGCCGGCGGCTAGTTCACTGACGCGCGGGGCCAACGGCCAGCTGGAAGGGAGGGGCGTGGGCGTTGTCTTCCTCCTCGCTCCTGCCCGCGAGGCAGAGACAGGGCGTGGCTCCGGCGACGAGCTCCGGCGACACAGGCCACCTCCGGCGATGCTCCGGTCACCGGAGAGCTCGGGGCGACTAGGCGCATCCATCCCGCGGTGGCGCAGTCCTCGAGGAGGGGGGGGGTTGAGAGCAGCTTTGACCGCGGCGGCATAGGGCAACGGCGGCGGCCAAAGTTGGGGACGCGTGACCACGGTAGTCCCGGCGACAAACTAAGGGGTTGGGGAGGCTCGTGGTGGTCCGGGGAGTGTTATGGTAGCGATAGAAAGGAGGGGGAGGCTCGGCTTCGACCGAATTTAGCTGAGGTCCTGCGGCGGCCATGGGAGGGGCAGAGAGGTTCGCGAGCTCGGGCGAGTGGTCGGGGCGTTCTAGTGGAGTGTTGTGAGGAGACTGGAGAGCTCGGGGCAACGCGTGGTGGGCTTATATAGCCGGGGCAAGGCGGTTGGGCGAGTAGGGCCGCAGTGACGCGTGTGCCGTCGCGCTGGCACGAGCAGAGCCACGGGGAGGGCTCGGGAAGGCGACGAGGGAGAAGGCGACGAGCAGCAGAGCTCGGGGACAAGGGAGGAAGAAGCCATGGCGCCATTAATGCCTTGTCAGCACCGTGCGTTCGTGGGTGAACGGCGACGAGTGCTAGCGAGGAGGCTTCAGGAGGGGAAGAGAGGTCAAGGGGGATGGCGATGACGGGTGCTAGCTGTTAGACACGCTCACGCGCGCGAAGACGACAAGAGGAGGAAGGGCCCAAAGCAAACAACGCTCAGCTCGCGTCCATTGCTGCCAGAGCGCGTGCAAACGACGCGGTCACCACTGTGACCGGCAAGGAGGGGACGCAAGAGGCAGGGCAACGTTTTCTAGTGTTTAGTCCTTACATACTAGAGGCCGAGGAAGTTGATGGATCGACAAAAGGAGCCAAGGTGATGCGTGAGTGATCGACTGAAGTTTGATGTAACAGTTATGACTGAGTACTGCTGATCAACAGGGAACTAATTGGGTCAAATGGTGTTGTCTGGAAGGTTTAGATTAGGAAGGACTACGGTTCTGGAAAAGTTGAGGTGATTTGGACCAATATTTGATATAGTTGCTTCACAACTGCTTAACTTGGTCCAGAATAGAAATCAAGATGATGCACTTAAATGGTGAAGCCACTTGAGCTGAAATTTGGCATGCCAGGATGATTTGGGCATATGAGAGTGCCATACAAATTTCATAACAAAATATGCCCAAATTTGATGTAGATAGGTTATATGGGTAGGAGAAGTTCTAGAAAAATTTACAGCCATAATGGAGCAAGATAAAATATACTTGCTTCACAAACTGAAATTTTGGACAGAATCAAAGAATTGAAGATGAGCTCACATGGAGGCATTAGGTGAGCTCAACTTTGGTGGAGGGAGATGATATGATGATATTGAGGTCATGCATAAATTGCAACTCATTTGGATATGCCTAGCATGTACCTCCTTCACAAAATTTCTTTCTGGACAGAAACTTTGGGAAAATCATAATTAAATGACTACTAGGAAAATGAGGTTGCATTTTGGCATGTGGCAATGATATGGACATGAAAAGGTGTCCAAGGAGTTTGAGGCCACTTGGGAAAAGGAAAATAGCACTTGCTTCACAATGTGCCATTTAGGACAGAATAGGAAATGAATTATTTGAGCATGATGATAAACATGGCAAATGAAATATTTTGCCATATTTGAGGAAGATATGACCCAAACAATATATGAGAATTATTTGGGAATTTTAGGAGTGATGGAAATATAGGTTGCTTCGCAACCTAGGGCAAATTGAGTTATTCCTATAATAGAAAAGGAGTATCCCCAATAAAAAGAATATTGGGATTTGGGCTAGGATGAAAATGGGAAGGTCTAGGGAAGGATTTGAGGTTGACAAGCCACTTTGGAAGCAAAGAACAGGTCATCTTCTTGAGTTTCCAGACCACAAATCCACGGAGAAAGAAAACTCAAGCAAAAAATCTCAGAAAATCAAATGAAAAAGAAAGGGCCAAAAATCAGGGAATCGTACACGTCCAAAGAATGGAATGACAGGGCAATATAGTGGAGGAAAAGCAATGCTTGATGGCATTGCCCTTTTCTGATAACAAATATCAGTAAGGGTTGCCGAAGGGACAAGATGGATGGCACGATTCGGGATGGAGACAAGTCTATCACCGAAATAAATATGGGTGGGTGGAGGAAAGATATCGATGTGATACCTGAGCATAACTCCGACAAATGGTGTCTGGAACACTTGGTACCAGGGCATCACTCTGCTAGGACATAGATGAGCCAAACACCGAAGAGCAGGCATGCAAAGAAGGAGGGTGCAGGTAGTGGATCAAAACCGATGCCACTTATACTCACAAGATTAACCGTTAGCGACTAAATAATAATCTATATGCATGCTATGCAACAAACAAATGCAGCAATCAAGTGCAACAAACCAACTAAGCTCTATACTACTGCAGTCTAACGTTCATGCGGGCTAGGGCATCCTACAGCCAGACCTGCTCTGATACCAAGCCCGTGGCACCCCGGCTCAGAGAAACCGGAACGCCTCGTATTCCAGCCCAGAGATCGAGGAGAAGTCTTCTGGAATACGACACTTCTTAGCATGGAACAAATCAGCTCTTTATTGCAATCTATTGGGGTACAAGGGGATTACATCGGTGAAAGTGCAACTATCCCTAGGTGGTTTTGGTAATTCCTAACAACATATAGCTCATTGAGCTAACATCATTCCAAGATGAATATTTCAGGAAAAGCTCAATGGATGGCATGGCATGGATGAGAAAAGTGGATCCCTCAAATTGCTAAGGATGAAAGGATTGACTCAAGCTCAAAAGCTCAAGACTCTACATTTTATATTTTAGTGATCCAAGATCACATTGAGTCTATTGGAAAAGCCAATACTATCAAGGAGGGATGAGGTGTTGCTTAATGAGTTTCTGCTCCACAGTGCTTAGTGATATGCTCCAAAACCCTCAGCTACTTTCTCATATCCACATATGACCTAAACCCAAAGTCAAACTCGGCCCTACCGATTCTTTCTACCCGACCGAGTTCAGATGTCATAGCCACTGCCACAAACCCTAGGCAAATCAGTCTCACCGATAGGGATCTCGGTCTCACCAAGATGGGATTGTAATATATCTGTTTCCCTTTGTAACATTTCGGTCCTACCGAGATGAGCGATCGGTCCCAGCGAGATTGCAATGTGAACTCTCTGTTTCCCTTTCATAACATTTCGGTCTCACCGAAAAGAGCGAATCGGTCCCACCGAGTTTACCTGACCAACTCTCTGGTTAGCTTATTACCAAAATCGGTCTCACCAAGTTTGTGTAATCGGTCTCACCGAGATTACGTTATGCCCTAACCCTAACCATATCGGTCCTACCGAGTTGCATGTCGGTCCCACCGAAAATCCTAACGGTCACTAGATTTGCTGAATCAGTCCGACCGAGTTTAACAATTCGATCCCACCGAGTTTAGCAAGTTGTGTGTAACGGTTAGATTTTGTGTGGAGGCTATATATACCCCTCCACCTCCTCTTCATTCGTCGAGAGAGCCATCAGAACAAACCTACACTTCCAACTTGCTGTTTCTGAGAAGGAACCACCTACTCATGTGTTGAGGCCAAGATATTCCATTCCTACCATATGAATCTTGATCTCTAGCCTTCCCCAAGTTGCTTTCCACTCAAATCTTCTTTCCACCAAATCCAAATCATGTGAGAGAGAGTTGAGTGTTGGGGAGACTATCATTTGAAGCACAAGAGCAAGGAGTTCATCATCAACACACCATTTGTTACTTCTTGGAGAGTGGTGTCTCCTAGATTGGCTAGGTGTCACTTGGGAGCCTCCGACAAAATTGTGGAGTTGAACCAAGGAGTTTGTAAGGGCAAGGAGATCGCCTACTTCGTGAAGATCTACCGCTAGTGAGGCAAGTCCTTCGTGGGCGACGGCCATGGTGGGATAGACTAGGTTGCTTCTTCGTGGGCCCTTCGTGGGTGGAGCCCTCCATGGACTCGCGCAACCGTTACCCTTCGTGGGTTGAAGTCTCCATCAACGTGGATGTACGATAGCACCACCTATCGGAACCATGACAAAAACATCTGTGTCTAAAGTTGCGTTTGAATTCTCCAAACCCTTCCCTTTACATTCTTGCAACTTGCATGCTTTACTTTCTGCTGCTCATATACTCTTTGCATGCTTGCTTGAATTGTGTTAAGATTGCTTGACTTGTGCTAAGATAGCTAAAATCTGACAGACTAAAATTGGGAAAAGGATAAGTTTTTAATTGGTCAAGTAGTCTAATCACCCCCCTTTAGACATACTTTCGATCCTACAAGTGGTATCAGAACTTTGGTCTCCATTTGCTTTCATTTCCATAGCTTTTGGTGGTCATAGCCTTGGTTTCACAACCTAGGAGAGTATGGTGTCTAGCGAGGGAAATTATCACCGTAGAGGTCCTTGTCGGCGTTCTAGGAACGGGGGTCCCCAGACTTGCCTGCCTGCGGCCTGCGGAGTGGCTCAAAGGGGGGCCCATCACGTCCCATCTTCATCAACACAAGCTCAAGACCCTCGCGAGGGGCCAAGCCTCGCGGGGCGAACGACAGGGAGCTTCCTCAGGCACGGCCTCATCAGGATGGCTCGCGATGAGGCAGAGAGATCAAGGCGGGTACCTCACGAGGTGCCCATGACACAAGCCATGACGACCAAGGGCGCCAGGCGGGCGCCAGCCCGCGTAGTGTCCTCCTTTCCTCTTTGGTGCAAAGGGAGCAGGCGCAGGCGAGAGCATCAAGCAAAGGCGTCCATTTCGGTGCAACGAGACCAAGACCAGTCCAACGGCAGGAAGGAAGTCATTGTGGAGCCCAAGCCGGCGTCACCACCAGAGCCTTTGACAGGCGAGGGCCAACTTTAGTCAGGATAAGTGTACCATATGTTCCCCATCAAAATGGCCAATTGTTGGCGCCCTTCTCGCTCAATATTTGGGAAGAGGCCCAGGGCCTCTGCCTATAAATAGGACTAGCCACCCACAGGGTAGGGAGAGAGGAAGAAAGATAGCAAGAGAACAAACGAGAGAGATAGAGAGAGGCGACTGAACTCCCCCTAGCAGTTCATCGCACCAGCCAAAAACAGACCCTCGCGAGGCTATTCTTCCTTGTATTGTTCATCACCATCAGCCCAAGAGGCAATCCACCACACCACAAACTAGAGTAGGGTATTACACCACAATGGTGGCCCGAACTAGTATAAACCCTGTGTCTCTTGTGCTGTTCCTTTCGTAGTTTAGATCCTAGCAAGGCGGCGGGGTGCAGGTAGGTAGAGGGCGAGATTCCACGCGCAACCCAGTGTTCGAACCTCAAGGGTCTGCCGGAACCCGAAATCCGACATTTGGCGCGCCAGGTAGGGGTGCGTCGTGATTCGTCTTCCGCCGCCCTGTTCTCTGTCGACCACCGCATCCATGTCTGACACTCGTCGGGCCCGTGCCGAGCGCCGAGCCGCTCTCGCTTCCCGCGTCGCCCAGACGGCTCCCGTCGGCGGGCGCCCTCGTCGTTCCCCGTCGCCTGCCGTCAACGCCGCCACCGGCCCGGGGAACGAGCAGCAAGCATCGTCCAAAGATCCTCCGTGAGGCAAGACGGCCGCATCTGCTACCCTCGCTTCGCCCGCTGGTTCTTCCGTCTCGCTGTTCGCGCGTCCATGGAGGCTCGAGCTGCGCTCATCGCGCAAACGAGCTCCTGCGCTACAAATCGCCCTGGCGACGCGTCTATGAAGAGTGGCTCGACCGCGCCGCCGAGCTCGTCCGCGCCGCGAGGCTCTCCCAGCGCCGTCATCTCTGCAGCAAACCCGTCCCCGCGGCGACGAAGCTCCGGGGGCGCCTCGGCCGCCTCCCCCCAAGAAGGCGCCCTGGCCCCAAGGCGCGTGGTCCCTGGGCGGAACCCGCTCCGTCCGGCGCCAGCGCAGCAAGAGCAAAGCTGTCAGGAGGTCCCTCGCCCGCAAGAAGCTGCCCGAGTGCTCCCCGCTCTAGCTCGTCGCGACCACGCTCCCAGCTGCAGCGCACGGGGACCCGCAAGACCAAGCTCTTCGTCATCCAAGGCCTCCCGTGGCCACAGCAGGCTGCCGTGCCTTCACCCCCGAGCTGCGCAGCATCGCGTGGCCCGGCAAGTTCAAGCCGGACCTGCCTCCTCGCTACGACGGTACGGCCGACCCCGCAGAGTTCCTCTAGCTCTACGAGCTGGGCATCAAAGTCGCCAACGGAGACGAGAAGGTCATGGCGAACTGGTTTCCCATGGCGCTCAAAGACGGGGCCCGCACCTGGCTCCTGAACCTGGCCCCAGGCACGATCTCCTCCTGGGACGAGATGCGTACCCGCTTCATCGCCAACTTCTAAGGTACTCGTGACCGGCCACCCGCCGTGAGCGACATGCACCGCATCAAGCAGCAACCAGGAGAGACCCTGCAGAAGTACATCCAGCGCTTCAACAACGCACGCCTCAAGATTCCCAAGGTGACCGAGGAGGCCATCATCTCCGCCTTCTCCGACGGTGTGCGCGATGTCAAGAAGAAGGAGGAGCTGGCGATGCATGAAGATCTATGCACTTCCTTGGAGCTGTTCAACTTGGCGACCAAGTGCACCAGGGCCGAGGAAGGGCGTCTCTTCCTCCTCGAGCTGCCAGCCGCAGACCCAGAAGAGAAGAAACCCAAGGCCAAGGACGTGAAGCGCAAGGGGGCTGTCGTGCTCGCGGCAGAACCGGACACCAAGCGGGGCAGAGATCAGCCCGAGTCTTCCAAGGGCGGCCGGTACTGCGTGTACCACGACCTCCACACCCACAACACCAGCGAATTTCAAGAACTCCGAGCCGTGCGAGAAGGGAGGATAGGCCGACGTCCCGACCGCAGCGACCGGGGCTATGGCCGAGGAGGAGGAAGGAACGCAGGACGCTGGGAAGACCGCGGCCCTCGCCAAGGATGGCGCGACCAACCTCGCGAGGATCGCTGGCAAGACCCGCCTCGCGAGGGAGGCTGGAGGGATCAGCCTCGCGAGGATCGCCCGCAAGGCAACACAGGCCTCCCTCCTCTGCCACCGCAGCCAAGGAGAAATGAAGACCATCATCAGGACGAGGGGGTTGGGGGCTTCCAGGAGCCGCGCACAATCGCCTGCATCCTGGGCGGAGCTCAAGCCCCAGCCTCTCAACGCATCTTCAAGCAGTTCGCCCGTGAAGTGAATGCTGTCCTCCCCAAGCTCGAAGCCACATGCCCCCTCAGGTGGTCAGCGCGCACCATCACGTTCAGCTCAGCGGATCAGCTCAAGTGTGCGGCCACAGCCGGAGTCCTCCCGATGCTCTTTTCCCCAATCATCAGCAACGTGCTAGTCACCAAGACCCTCATCGATGGCGGGGCAGGGCTCAACGTCCTGTCCGTGGAAACGTTCAACAATATCCAAGTGTCTTACAATCAGCTCCAGCCGACCAAGCCTTTCTCTAGGGTCACCGACGGCTCCACGGTCCCGATCGGGCAGGTTCGCCTCCCTGTCACCTTCGGCGCACGCGACAACTACCGCACCGAGCTCATTGACTTCGACGTCGCCCACATTCGCCTGCCATACAACGCCATCCTCGGGTACCCAGCGCTGGCCAAGTTCATGGACGTAACCCACCACGGCTACGATGTCCTCAAGATGCCAGGAAGTGGCGGAGTCATCACGGTGCCCTGCGAAGAGAAAGACGCAGTGTGCTCCCTGGAGCGAGCCTTTCAGTCCGCATCACTGGAGGACCCGGATCGCGGAAGTAGGAGACTTCCCGAGACCGCTCCCAAGAAGAAGAAGACCTTGTCCGGCCCGGCCCCTCAGGAGGCAGGCCCCTCAGGGCCCGCGCCTGCTCAGGGGGAACCTCCTTCTATCGCATAGGAAAGCGCGCCCGGCGCCCTCGTCAGGCAGGGCTCGGGGGCTCCCCCTTGTAGGGCCACCGACCTTGCTAGGGTCACGAGGGAGGCGCTTGGGCACCACTTGGAGGCGTGTTTCGAAGAACGTTTCCCTCAAGAAGGAGCAAGGCAAGGAGGGCCAAACCCTCAGGAGTTCGTCAGCAAGATCATTCAGGAGCTGCAAGAGTCAAGAGTCATGAGTGGCAGCCGCCGCTTACCTGTCGTGGCTCCCCATCCAGGCAAGGATGGTGGGCTGCGCGTCTGCATCGACATACCAGGGCTCAACCGAGCCGCCACTCAGGAGCGCCTCTGGCCCTCTCGCGTGGGGCGCTGTGAAGGTCCACCCCACAGCTACGTTCGCATGCCTTACGGCCTGCCGAACGCAGCCGCCACGAACCAGCGCCTCATGAGGGACATCCTGGAGGCTCAAGAGGCCAGGCGTTCTGCAGCCCTGACGGAGATGGAGATGGTCCACGAGGAGCCACTCGCCGCCCGGAGCCTCCCGAGGCCCCGAGCACAGGGGCTCGTGAGGATCGCCCCCTGCAGCCCACCGAGTCTGCCGCACCAACACCCTTTCGTCTTCAACGCTACCAGGTGACATCTTTCAAGTTTCATTTCCAGCTGGGAGCGCCCCCCCAGGGCTGCATTATTCCCAGGCCGTGTGGGTCCGTCCCTGCGGCGTGTATCCCTTTTACTTCCTGTTCCTAGCTTAACTTATTGGGGGCGCCCCTCGGGCTGCATCATCCCCAAGTCGCTCGGGTCCGACCGAGCGATGTTTGTCTTCTTTGCGCTTATATAAATGGACTTGCTCCTTCATGATTAACATGCTTGTCCTAGTTGCCCGCTCGACTGACACCAACTGATGGAGCTGCTCCCTAACGGCACGACGCTTGCGCATGGGTCCGTCCCTGCAACGCCGACAAACCTGAATGGTTGAGCTCTGGCCGCGGCAGCCCCGCATAGCGCTACCTCGTCAAGCCTTCAGTGCCTCGTCACCCTTCCGGGGCAACCAACGGCTGACTGACGGTCATAACGGTGAACTTTCGTTTTTTCTGTGATGAGCCCATAGGATCTCTTCAAGGAGCAACGTCAGGCGAGGCCCCCACGGCATCTCCTTCACTCTCACCCGCGCGAACCGCTTGCACGTTAAAGGGGGGGTGCCTGAGCATCGCGACTCAGGGCTCCTACTGGCTCTCCAGCCCTCACCCTCTGGCCTTGCCCATGGCATCCCGACCTGGCATACCAGCGACGGCCGAGACTTCGCTCGAGGGCGGGACCCGAGGACGTGGAGCGAAAAGGGAGCAAAGGCGAGAGGAAGGGACACGTGAGGACCTCGCCAGCGACCCCTCACTGCCGATGCAAGGACCCGGCAACGCACCAGGAAGCGACTCCTGATTCTTGAGATAAGTCACCCTCCGGAAGCATTAACTAACACGGCACCGTCCCCTCACCAAACGCAATCCCGAGTTAGCAACGTCGCTCTCCTTTCTCACCGAACGATGGCTGCTTGGGCGCTAAGGGGGACCTCCTGAGCATCGCGACTCAGGGGCTCTTACCGGACCCCGGGCCGCTCACCTCCTGGCCTTGACCACGGCATCGCGACCTGGCATACCAGCGACGGCTGAAGCTTGCCTTGGGACTGGGACCTGTCGGCACAGAGCATCAAGCCCTCGCGAGGTTCGAAAGGGAGAACTGAGCTAAGGCAGGATGAACAACTTGCGCCGATTCACAACAAGGATCATATTAACAAACAGGGCCACAGGCACCTTACAAGCCCCCACGGGGCGCGCTTTTGATTCCTCGCAGGGAGTAGATCCTAAAGAACACTAACTACACGCGCCCCTGCAAAAGACGCCATCATCAACAGCGAACCGTCGGGCACTGGCGCCAACCCCATCCAGATCGAGGCGGCGGCGGCTGCCGAGCCCGCCACTGCCCGAGGCGGCGCAGGCTCGGGGCTCGTAGCTGTCGTCGCTTCGTCTCGAGTCGCGAAGAGCTCGGCGGTCGCTGGATCCTCCGCCTCCATCGCTGGGCGCTGCCGAGAGCGGCCAGCGGGCCTGGCCCTCGCCACGGCAGGGCCTCGAACACCTCTCCCGGGGCAGCACTCCAGCCGGCGCCCTTCCGCATCGAAGACCTTGAAGAGCATGACCGAAGCGCCGTCGTACTCCAGGTGGATCGCAAGATCGCCCCTTGTCCTGCAGACCCGGGCGATCTCACCCCAGCCTCGAGTCATGAAGACCTCGCCTGGGCAGCGACCTCAACCTCTGCCCGGTTGCGAGGTGCACAGCAGCGTCTTGCAGCCACAGCTCGAGGGGTCCTCCCATGGAATCGCGGAGGCGAAGAAGGAGGAAGGCGAATCAAGACCGAGGAGGCATGGCGGCATGGAGTCTGAACTCCGGGAGGAACCCTCGGCGTGGACTCCGGGAGGAGGGCAGCCGCGCACCTTTGTGACCCTTGGCGCCGGCGACGGCAGGGCGTCGCCTTTGGCGTTCGGCATCAACCCCTTCAGAGCCTTCGATCTGGGCGTACAAGGGAAGCGGGAACCCCGGTGGTGGCCGCTCGCACCAGGGCCTCGGCACCACCTGGTGGGCATCCTCGTCCCGATGGCAAAGGTTTAGCCGTTTCTTCGGCGGGAGCGGGTCAGGACCCTCTCGAGGAGCCTTTCCCTTCTCTGTCGCGGAGAACCGGCGGACCGGAGCCATTGTAGCAAGACGGAGCAAGAACCGGGAAGAAGAAGAAGCAAGCAGAAGCAGACCAAAGAGCACTCATCGTTCCGTACTTAAAACCAGAGGAGGCCAACCGCCGACCTTCACGATCGCAGGTAATCATGACCCGCTTTGCATGCGAGGACTTGTCAATTAAATGCGATTGCCGCGGCGTCGTGGGGAAGTGGAGGCACCCACGTCCCAATCAACCGCCACGCTGGCGCCCAAAACCGCAGGCTGTTAGGGCCATGGCGCGCACTTGCCCTTCGCCTCTCCTTTCGACCAAGTGCAGGCGCGCCTTGGGCCCGGGCTCTTGTCGGTGTTCTAGGAACAGGGGTCCCAGACTTGCACACTGCGGCCTGCGGCGTGGCTCAAGGGGGGCCCATCACGGCCCATCTTCATCAACACAAGCTCAAGACCCTCGCGAGGGCCAAGCCTCATGAGGCGGACGACAGGAGCTTCCTCGAGGCACAGCCTCATCGGGCTGGCTCACGAGGCGGAGAGATCAAGGCGGGGTACCTCACGAGGTGCCCATGACGCAAGCCATGACGACCAAGGGCGCCAGGCGGGCGCCAGCCCGCGCAGTGTCCTCCTTTCCTCTTTGGTGCAAAGGGAGCAAGCGCAGGCGAGAGCATCAAGCAAAGGCGTCCATTTCGGTGCAATGAGACCAAGACCAGTCCAATGGCAGGAAGGAAGTCATTGTGGAGCCCAAGCCGGCGTCACCACCAGAGCCTTTGACAGGCGAGGACCAACTTTAGTCAGGATAATTGTACCATATGTTCCCCTTCAAAATGGCCAATTGTTGGCGCCCTTCCCGCTCAATATTTGGGAAGAGGCCCAGGGCCTCTGCCTATAAATAGGACTAGCCACCCACAGGGTAGGGAGAAAGGAAGAAAGATAGCAAGAGAACAAACGAGAGAGATAGAGAGAGGCGAATGAACTCCCCCTAGCAGTTCATCGCACCAGCCAAGAACAGACCCTCATGAGGCTGTTCTTCCTTGTATTGTTCATCACCATCAGCCCAAGAGGCAATCCACCACACCACAAACTAGAGTAGGGTATTACACCACAATGGTGGCCCGAACTAGTATAAACCCTGTGTCTCTTGTGATGTTCCTTTAGTAGTTTAGATCCTAGCGAGGCGGGGGTGCAGGTAGGTAGAGGCGAGATTCCACAGCACCCGGTGTTCGAACCTCAAAGTCCGCGGAACCCAAAATCTGAAAGTCCTTACTCTGATGGTACTAATTTTTCTAGTTGGAAGCATACGATGAAAATGCATATTCTTGGACATAACCCCGCCGTTTGGGCTATTGTGTGTATTGGCTTGCAAGGTGAATTCTTTGATGGGAGAGAACCGAACCATGAAGCTAGTACGGAAGAGTTGAAGATGCTGCAATACAACGCTCAAGCTTGCGATATCCTCTTCAACGGATTGTGCCCCGAAGAATTCAACAAAATCAGCCGTCTTGAGAATGCAAAGGAAATTTGGGATACTTTGATTGATATGCATTAAGGTACCGACTCCGTCAAGGAATCCAAGTTGGATGTGCTCCAAAGTCAACTTGACAAGTACAAAATGAAGGATGGTGAAGGTGTCGCTGAAATGTACTCTAGGCTTGCTCTTATCACAAATGAGATTGCCGGCTTAGGAAGTGAAGATATGACCAACAAATTCATCATCAAGAAGATCCTAAGAGCTTTGGATGGAAAATATGATACCGTGTGCACATTGATCCAAATGATACCCAATTACAAAGATCTCAAGCCAACGGAAGTCATTGGAAGAATTGTTGCTCATGAGATGTCGCTCAAGGATAAGGAGGAACTTCACAACAAGTCAAGTGGTGCTTACAAAGCCTCATGTGAAGTCCCCACATCATCAAGTGAGAAACAAACCTTCAATGAAGAATTGAGCTTAATGGTGAAGAACTTCAACAAATTCTACAAGAGTAGAAGCAAAGAGAGAAGCTCCAAGTCAAGGTCCTACAATGACAAAAGATATTCTAGTCGAGAGCGTAATTGCTACAATTGTGGAAGACCCGTACACTATTCCAATGAGTGTACGGCAACCTAAAAAGAAGAGAATATTCTCCAGAAAGAAGAAGTAGAAGAGAAGAATCACCTCCAAGAGAGAGAAGGAATAGAGATGATCGTTATGAACGAAGACCCTCACGGAGAAGCAAGGATTCGGAAAGGAAGGACAAGTCATCAAGGAGCTACACAAAGCGAAGACATCAAGCTCATGTTGGTGAATGGGTATCCGGCTCCAGCTCCGACTCCGACAATCACTCAGAGAGAAGTTATCACTCCGACTCCGAATATACTCAAGATGAAGGTGTTTCCGGTCTAGCACTTGTGTCAACCAACTCATACGGCATATTTGATTCACCAAATGAAGGAATTTGAAGATGCTTCATGGCCAAAGGCCCAAAGGTAACACACCCCGAGTATGTTGATTTCAATAGTGATGAAGATGACTTGCTAGCTGATGTTTATTTACTTGTTGACAACTCTAGTGATGAATACTGTGATGAAACGTCAATTAATCATGCTAATCAAGATAAAACGAATGACAATGATTAGGAGAAGATTGAGCTTCTAACTAAAGAACTAAACACTCTTAAGTTAGCTCATGAAACTATCTTAGAAGATCATCGAGAACTTTTAAGGACTCATGAGAAGTTGTCACATCCCTAGCCTTACCCTGCACTAGGCTAGCACTTGTCTGTTGCATCATGTTTAAATTCTTTTGAAACTTGAAATGGGGATTGTCTAAACCCTAGCATCAAAGGAATTCACTAGGTTCAACTAAAATATTTTCAGTGAATTCAAATGGCTTTCAAAAATGTTCATCATTTCTGGAAAATGCTAGAAACCATAACCAGAGGTGTTGCACATTTTTTCATGACATATTTGGGCTCTGAATTAAATCTTATAGTATTTGCATTTGGGCATTTAAATGCTATAAAATATTTTAAATGCTCAATTAATCATAAACTAAAATGTTTGCTGTTGGATATATTCTAAACAGTAGCCATGATTAGTTTCATGATTTTTGGAAATGCCCTGGCATTTTTAATAAAGCCCTAAAGATTAAAGGAAAATAGAAAAACATAAATAAAAGAGAGAGAGAGAGAGAGAGAGAGAGAGAGAGAGAGCAAACTCACCTGGTCTTACCTGCAGCCCACAGCCCAAAGATCTTGAGCAGCCCAGCCCAAAGGGGCAGCACCGTCTTCTTCCTCCTCTGCCAGGAGGACAAACAGGTGCGTGGCGAGCGCCGACGCAGCCCCGGCCATCACCTGCTTGCCGCCCGCGCCCCTGGATGCCTGGATGACCTCCACGTCATCTCCCCGACCCCCTGGACCCTCCACTCTCTCCCCGAGCTTCTCTCCCTCCCTGGCTCTCCTCTCGCACGCAGCCGAGAGCCACCGTCGCCGCCGGTCGCCGCTGCCGCGCCCAGAGCCACCTCCTCGCCCTCCGCCTGAGCCCTGAGCTCCGCCACGACCTCTTCTTCGTCCCCATCCAGCTACACATCGCCGGATGCCCCGTGACACCGCCTTCGCGCTCATCTTCAACCTCCTGCACCGAGCGTCGCCGTCGTCGATTCACCATCACCAGCGCATCCCCGAGCTCTCCGACGATTCCATTGGATGCGCTGTGAGCTTCCCATCGCTTCCCCCCTAACCCCGTGGCGTTCTTCTCGTCATAGCCGCCTTTTCCATCGGAGCCGAAGCTCGCCGGCGCCGTGCATCATCGCCGCCGTGGACACAGCCGTTGCAGCCTGCAGCAGAGCACACCACTGCACTCCGCGTGCTCCCACGAGCCGAGAACACCCACCACCTCTTCCCCATACACCTAGCGCCGTCGGCCAACCCGTCTTGGCGCCGCGCGGATGTGCTCGTCGCTGCTCACTCCGGCAACCCCGCGCCCAGCTGCGTGCTCCCCTAGATGCGGGCGCGCACGGGCTACGCCCCAGTTGCCTCGGCCGCCGCTCTCGTGCCGTCCGAGGGGTCACCGCCGCGTTTCCAGGTCGCCGACGTTGAGCTCCGGTGATGCTGACGTGGCATGGTTAATTAGCCACTAATGACGCCCTAACTAACCCACCTAGCTCACTGACACCTGGGCCCCACGCCCTAAATAATCAAGGTTTTATTTCTGTTTAGGTTAGTTTATAATCACGCGGGACCCACCAGTCAGAGTTGACTGTGCCGACGTGTCTGTTGACCCGGACCCACATGCCATTGACCTTTGAGCAGTAGCTAGGTCAGCGACCAGTGGACCCCACGGTCAGGTTTGACCTGGTCGGCGCTGTTGACCTCTGAGGTCAGCATGACCTAATCTTGTGTGATAAACATTTTCTGGAATTAAAATAAATCAGAAATGATTTCTAAATTTCGAAAATGATCTAAACTCTAAAATTCATAGAAATTCAACCGTAACTCCAAATTAAATAATTTATATATGAAAAATGATCAGAAAAATCCAATCTATCCATCTGTACAATTTTCATGCATGTTTGAACAACTTAAAGTTGCTTTATAAGACAATTTGAATAAATGGCATTTGAAATGCCTTACATGGAGTTTGAATTTGAACCTAGTGTTCAAACCAGCTCCATTTAACATGTTGCTAGTTGCATTAGGCCAACCAACAACATATTGCCATGTCACATTCATGCATCATTTTGTTGCATGGCATTGATTGTGTTTCTTCTTGTTTGTCGGTGGTTGTTCCCCTCTCGATAGACATAATCCGACAACGAGTTCGATGACACTGATGAAGAACTATATTATCTTCAGAAGTGCCAGGCAAGCAAAACCCCCTTGTTCATTTCGGTACAATTCCACTCTCTCGCTCCTGCTCTCTTTTGCTGCATTAGGACAACAACGATTCATCATTACTTCTTGCGGTTCTGTGAACCCTTTATCCTCTGCATGACCTGTCATTGCCACAGTAAATAGATGAAACCCACTAGCATGAGTAGGAGTTCTTTGAGCCCTGATGTGCCTACTCATTCATGCTTGTTTGTCATGCCTGCTATTTCTTAGAGTTGTGTCAGGTATGATTCATCGGGGATGAATCGGAGGTGTGTGAACATGTCCTACTATTGAGAGCTAAGTGTGTGAACACGATTTGGTAAAGGTAGCGGTGAGAGGCCATGAAGGAGTACATGGTGGGTTGTCTCATTGCAGCCGTCCTCAGGAACTGACTTCTGTGTTTGTGATCCATGAAACAGTTACTACCATGCATTGGGCCCGAAACCAATGGACCCTCTCGACTTATTAACCACTCTTGTCCTCTGTCCGGGAGTTGCAAAGTAGTTTCTGGTGTTTGTAGTATGCTAGGGGCCGCACGCAGCGCTGACCTTAGGGGTGGGCTGTGTTGCGGTAGGCACGTGGGACGGTGTACCGATTCGCCTGTTTGGTGTCTCAGGAACCCTGCACACATCGTTCGGGGCCGTTAGTGGAAACCTCGGCCGGACTCCCTGCAGATGGAACCCGAATAGGCGATAAACCTGGACTAGGGACTCGTGTGTTTAGTCAGGTCGTGGCCGACACCCTCGTTGGGCTTCCGCTTGAAGGTTGCCGAGTACATGTCGTGTAAACGGCGGTAAGTGGTGGAAGCGTGTGTGAAGAAGTACACCCTGCAGGTTAACATCATCTATTGAATAGCCGTGTCCGCAGATAAAGGACTTCGGGTTGCCTATAACAGTTCATAGACAAGTGAAAGTGGATCTTGTAAAATCGCAAGATAAGCGTGAGTGCTATGGATGGCGTTCTCGTGGGAAGGCGGGATCGGATCCATAGTGGTGTATTGATATGGTGAATATGTGGACTCGTAGCGCCACATCAAAAGAGTTACTAGCGATCGTAGTTCAGGATAGCCACCGAGTCAAAGCTGGCTTGTGCTGTTAAAACCCCACCACCCTTTGTTGATAATGATGCATATGTAGTTAGTTACGATGTAAGTCTTCTTTGAGTACATTTGTACTCACGTTTGCCTATTTTATGTTTTTGCAGAGAGACGTCAGTCTCGCTAGTAGTTCCGCGTGGACTTCGACGTTTAGCTTGATACCTCAGCTACGATCTTGTGCCCTCGGCACGATCTGGTAGATAGTCAGGCTTCTCAGCCTTTTTCATTTGTAGATGTCTATACTCAAACATGTTAAGCTTCCGCTTGTGCTTTGACTTGTATGCTCTAAATGTTGGGTCATGAGACCCATGTTTGTAATATCTCGCTCCTCGGAGCCTAATGAATAAATACTTGAGTCGTAGAGTTATGTTGTGATGCCATGTTGTATTTACACATATCGAGCATATTGTGTGTATGTTTGAAATGCTTGGTATGTGTGGGATCCGACAATCTAGTTGTTTATCCTTGGCAGCCTCTCTTATGGGGAAATGTAGTCCAGTGCTTCCTTGAGCCATAGTAGTCCACTACAGCCCGGTTCACGAGTCCTGCTAGCCCAACCTCTACTGCTCAGACACTTGACTGGCCGGCATGTGTTTCACTTTGTTCACGTGTACATCCCTTCAGGAAATGTCACATGCTGACATCCGAGTCCTGCCTAGCTCACTACAGCCGGGTTCCCGGAGTCCTGTTAGCCAGTGCTACAGCCCGGATTCACAGCTGCGATTGACATGCTCGATGTGATTCATGTATGCTGTCCCCATGGGTTAGTGCCGCTTTGGGTTCACGACTAGTCATGTCGGCCCGGGTTCTCTGTCATATGGATGCTAGCGACACTATCATATATGTGAGCCAAAAGGAGCAAACGATCCCGGGCCATGGTAAGGCGACACCCGTGGGAATACCGTGCGTGAGGCCGCAAAGTGATATGAGGTGTTACAGGCTAGATCAGTGTGACTTAGAATCGGGGTCCTGACAAAGTTACACTTTGAAAAGCTCAATCTTGAGCAAGAGCATGAGTTCTTAAAGGCAATCAATGATGATCTTCGTAAGAAAAGTTCTTCTTACATAGCCAAACGTTTACTCTTATCTACTTACATGCCTCAAGTCAAGTCCACTAACAAAAACAAGAAGGATTCTTCCTCTAGTAGTAACAATAATCATGCTAAATCAAATGTTTTTGCTCCTAGTAGTTCTCTTGATTCCACTAATGATTCTCTTAGCCAAGTTACACTTGAGCAAGAAAATAGCTTATTGAAGGGAATTATAGAGAAAGGTGTTTACAAGAGCCTTGCCGGGAGTAAGCAATTTGAGGAAATTGTACGCAAGCAAGGAAGGCACCGGAAGAATCAAGGTATTTGTTTTGAACCAAAGTTCAATGCCAATGGAGTTGAGTGGGAAGAAGATCAATATCCCAAGAGGAAGTTTGTTCCTCAACAAGAGAAGTATGATCCTACTTCCTTCAAAGGGACACAAGCTCAAGATGATCTTCCACCACAAGACCACAAGCAAAAAGGCAAGGACAAGCTTCAAGAGGAGATTGATGCATTTGAAGAAGCTCCTAAGGCCTTGGTCAAGTGGGTTCCCAAGACTACGACAAGTTCTACTTCATCAAGTACGACTACAACTCCAAGGATTCCCATCAAGATGATGTGGATCCCAAAGAAGAAGAACTAGGGAGTTCTTGAGGGTGACTCCGCCAACATATTTCACTCATATTATTTTGTCAACAACGAGTGCAATCAACTTCCACATCTTGCACTGGTTCAAGGAGTCACAAACCCTCTTGTTGGTAAGACAAGGGACAAGGTAACCTAATGCTTTCATAGACATCATCTTATGTGTGCATCACTCTATGTCTATGGATATCCTTGTTTGTTGCTTGTGGCACTAACCCGTGTAGGTATTGAAAGTGCAACTCACTCCAAAAGGATTGCTCCAAATGATCTTCATCAACATTGAGCATCCACATCTTCAACACCTACATGAAGTCAACAAAACCCAAGGTTAGTTCATCCCTATAAGGGGGGATCTCACATCTAGGGGGAGCTTTACTCTAAAGAATTGAGCTAAAGCTACTCTAATGGTGTGAACACAACAATGCATTATGTAAAAGTGGTAACCCCACTTGAGCTTAAACGATGAGTATGACCTATGATCAAATGTTCTCATTTGACTCCTAAGTCAATATACTCATATATAGATGACCTAGTCATCGCCAATTGTTTGATAGATGCTAGAATTGTTTGTGCATGCTTTGTCACATATTTCATTTGTCATTTTATTGTGTGAGCATGTTGGCTGCATATTTTACTCATTCGAGGACATCCACTTGTGGTTTTGATTGATTGGTTTCTTTTTCTTTGGCCAAGTGGATGGACAAGAATGCCTAATAACCTTCTCTAGCTATCTATGCTCTTCTCGTCTCAAACTCTATTCATGCTACATCACAAAATTTGATCAAGTCAGATTCGAACCACTTTGTGTGAGGAGCACTCGGAGTCCCCGATTCGTCATAGACTTAAACCTCCAAAACTTCTTTGTGCGTTTCGGTCTGACCGATTCCTCCATTTCGGTCATACCGAGATCACTAAGTCGATCTAGGTTTTCAATCTCGGTGCAACCGATTTGAACTTCGGTCACACCGAGTTCTTTAGCTATCGTCAGCGATTATGCATCTCGGTGACACCGAGTTGTTCCACTTTCGGTCACACCGGCAGGGTCGGGCTATATATACTCACGGGCAAAAATTTGGAAACTTTCTCCAAACCCCTTTGCCCGCGCATAGCTCGCTCTGCCTCCAGGGTCTCCGGATCGTCCTCCTCATCACCAGCCGCCTCCTGTCGCTGGTCTCCGCCGCCATCAACAGAATTCAACCCCGCCATTGCCGCCGTAGCGAGTTCATCGCCGATCTAGGGTATGGACTCGATCACAGTGCTATCCCCGTCCGATTCCTAGCACATTGTGTTCATCATGATTCTTGCCACGATTGAAACGACTCTATCTAGTCAAAACACTCCGTAGATTAGAGATGAATTGAAAATTTAGGGTTAGGTTTCCCACGAAACCATCTTGGACCCACCGAGTTGCAGAACTCGGTTCCACCGATTCGGCTAAGGCCATTGCACATGTGGTTCTCGGTCTGACCGAGAATTGCAAATCGGTGTGACCGAGTTCAGGACTTTTGAAACCCTAGCAGTCTCGGTGCCACCAAACTGTGACTTGGTCTGACCGAGTTCACTAGTTTAGGTTCCAAAAGCTGCTTCGGTATCACCGAGTTTGCAGATCGGTTGATCCGAAATGCTTTCTGTGGAAAACTAAAACTAAGTTTTTGACTCATTCTTTTGCAAAAATCTCTGTATTTTGTGATGCTCATCCACTCTATCTCATCTATATCTATTCACAGGGTCTGCAGTCAGTATTTGTAGGACCTTGAAGTATGTCTAGAGGGAGGTGATTAGACTACTTGACCAATTAAAAGCTATGCCTTTTCCCAATTTTAGACTTCGGAAGATTTTAGCTATCTTTGAACAATTCAAGCAATCATCACGCAATTCAAGAAAGCATGCAAAGAATATATAGGCAGCGGAAAATAAAGCATGCAACTTGCAAGAATGTAAAGGGAAGGGTTTGGAGAATTCAAACGCAATTGGAGACACGGATGTTTTTGTCGTGGTTCCGATAGGTGGTGCTATCGTACATCCACGTTGATGGAGACTTCAACCCACGTAGGGTAACGGTTGCGTGAGTCCATAGAGGGCTCCACCCATGAAGGGTCCACGAAGAAGCAACCTTGTCTATCCCACCATGGCCGTCACCCACGAAGGACTTGCCTCACTAGCGGTAGATCTTCACGAAGTAGGCGATCTCCTTGCCCTTACAAACTCCTTGGTTCAACTCCACAATCTTGTCGGAGGCTCCCAAGTGACACCTAGCCAATCTAGGAGACACCACTCTCCAAGAAGTAACAAATGGTGTGTTGATGATGAACTCCTTGCTCTTGTGCTTCGAATGATAGTCTCCCCAACACTCAACTCTCTCTCATAGGATTTGGATCTGGTGGAAAGAAGATTTGAGTGGAAAGCAACTTGGGGAAGGCTAGAGATCAAGAGTCATATGGTTGGAATGGAATATCTTGACCTCAACACATGAGTAGGTAGTTCTCTCTCAGAACTGGTAAGTTGGAAGTGTAGGTTTGTTCTGATGGCTCTCTCCACGAATGAAGAGGAGGTGGAGGGGTATATATAGCCTCCACACAAAATCTAACAGTTACACACAATTTACCAAACTCGGTGGGACCGAATCATAAAACTCGGTCGGACCGATTTAGTAAACCTAGTGTCCGTTAGGGTTTTCGGTGGGACTGATATGCAACTCGGTAGGACCGATATGGTTAGGGTTAGGGCATAACGTAATCTTGGTGAGACCGATTACACAAACTCGGTGAGACCGATTTTGGTAATTAGCTAACCAGAGAGTAGGTCAGGTAAACTCGGTGGGACCGATTTGCTCTTTTCGGTGAGACCGAAGTGTTACAAAAGGGAAACAGAGAGTTTACATTGTAATCTCGGTAGGACCGATTCGCTCTTTCGGTTTGACCGAAACGTTACGAAGGGGAAATAGAGAGATTACAATCCCATCTCGGTGAGACCGAGATCCCTATCGGTGAGAACGATTTGCCTAGGGTTTGTGGCAGTGGCTATGACATCTGAACTCGGTGGCGCCGGATAGAAAGAATCGGTAGGGCCAAGTTTGACTTTACGTTTAGGTCATATGTGTGACGCCCGGATATTTAAGCTACAGTAAACCTCTGCTAATGATGCCATGTCACCTCGATTACTACTGCTATCCTCGCAATAATTCGAAACCATTCAAAATTCAAATTCAAATTAATGATAACAATAAATGTTTTAAAAAAAATGTTCGGTGGTTGCAGAATATTACAAAGGTAATTATGGTGCAACAAACCCATTTTTATAAAATTCCTAAGTAATTTAAAATGAGTTAAAACAGAAAAGAAAATAAATAAAAGAAAGAAAATACAAAAGAGAAAACAACAAAAAAAAGAAGAAGGAAAGGAAGAGGACCCCCAGGCCAGCCGACCCAACAGCCGCCCATTAAACCACCAGACCGCCCAACCCTTCCCTCCATAACCCCCCACCAGGGGGAAACCCTAACCCCCACTTCCCCCACGACACCCACTCCCCCTCGTTCCCCTCACCCCCGATCTGGATCGGGGGCGCTGGCCCCCGACGACCGCGTCGCCGCCGCCACGCTGACCCCTCCGTCCCCGGCGCCCTCCTCCTCAAGCCTCTGCCGCGCGTGGATCCGGTCTGGGCAGTTGATGCCCCACGCCTCTCGTCGCCTCCCCGACCTTGTTGCCGGACCGGCCCCGTCTTCCTCGACGGCCTGCCTCCACGCCGACGCCGTCGTCCCCGTCACCCTCCTCGCGCACCGCTGCCATTTCCCTACCGGCACCGTGAGCACCGCACCTTCCCCTTCCTTCCTCCCCCCCCCCTCGCGCGCCCGAACTCGCACGCCGCCACGGCCTCTTCCTCCGACCATCGCTGTCTGCGCGTGCGCGACCGCACCTCTGCCCGCTCCCTACCCCCACGCGGTGGTCCGCCGCACCCCTCCACGGCCCGGCGTCCTCCTCGGGTGGGCGCCCTCTTCGCCACGCCCGCCCGCCCGAGGCCTCGCTGGCGCCAGCTCACCGCGCCTCCGCGCCCGCCCGCGCCTGCTGCGCTTGGCGCGGCCTCCACTGTCCGGCGAGCCCGCCATTGCTCCCTCCTCCTACCTGGCATCGGCCGCCCCCGGCAGCGCCCATCACCCATCCGGGCCGCCTGGCCTGGCGCCCGCTCTTAGCGTCGTCGCCAGCGCCCTCGGGCATGCGCCCGTTCGGGCGACGCCCGCACCCAGCGCCCGTAACCCGCACCCCCTGGGCCTATGACAATGGGCCCGCCCAGAGCACATTTAAAAAAAGGATCAAAATAATAATAATAATAATAATAATAATAATAATAATAAATAGATAATAATAATTAAATTAATTAATTAATTAACGAATTAATTAAGTTAATTAATCACAATTAGATTAACCTAATTAACTGTTAGTTAATTAATCAAACAATGACAGTGGGGCCCACCCCCCCTAATTAATTATGGTTAGTTTAATTAATCGGTTAATTAAAATGTGTCACTGACAAGTGGGACCCACTGGTCAGTTGACGATCAACTCATTGATCGCCGATGTCGACATGACATCATCTTGATGTCATTAAATCATTTTCGAATTAATTAAATAATTAATTAAATCCCAAAAATTAATCAAATCTTTAGAAAATCATATCTTTTAATCCGTAACTCGGATTAAAATATTTTCAACATGAAAGTTGCTCAGAACGACGAGACGAATCCGGATACGCAGCCCGTTCGTCCGCCAAACACCCCTAACATAGCAAACACGCAACTTTCCCCCTCCGGTTCATCTGTCCGAAAACGCGAAACACCGGGAATACTTTCCCGGATGCTTTCCCCCTTCACCGGTATCACCTCATACCGCGTTAGGGCACCCCTAGCACCGTTACTTGTCATGTCATGCATCGATATGCATCTGTTTGCATGGTATTCATTGTTTCTTCCCCCTCTTCTCTCTGGTAGACTACGAGACCGACGCTGCTGCTGCCCAGTACGACTACGGAGTTGACGACCCCTCTCTCTTGCCAGAGCAACCAGGCAAGCCCCCCCTTGATCACCAGATATCGCCTATTCTACTCTATCTTGCTTGCATTAGAGTAGTGTAGCATATTCTTGCTTTCCGTTATTCCTATCCCGATGCATAGCTTTGTCCTTGCTATTCTTGTTGTTACCTTTACCGCTATCCTCTTGCTTAGTATAGGATGCTAGTGTTCCATCAGTTGCCCTACACTCTTGTCCGTGCGCCATGCTATACTCTTTGGGCTGTGATCACTTGGAGGTGATCACGGGCATATACTATATACTTTACATCGTTACATTACCTGTGATACTGTTCAAGATGGGGTTGAAAGGACGGTGGCTCCATCCGTGAGAGGTGGACACAGGGTTCCCGACGGCCCCGATTGTTACTTTGTGGCGGAGCGACAGGGGGCAGGTTGAGACTACCCGGTGAGAGGTGGGCCTGCCCTGTCGGCGTTCGCGGATACTTAACACGTTTAATGAGATCTGGGTATTTGATCCGAGTCCGCCATTTGGTCTATACGCACTAACCATCTACGTGGGAGTAGTTATGGGTATCCCGACGTCGTGGTATCGGCCGGCACTTCGTGACGTCGGCGATCGGCGTCGTGCGAGATTGGATTGAAACGCTGTTAGGCTAGGTCTGCTTCCGGCCGCCCACGCAACGTGCAGGTGTGCATTGGGTGATGGGCCCAGACCCCTATGCGCTTAGGTTTAGACCGGCGTGCTGGCCTCTCTGTTGTGCCTAGGTGGGGCTGCGGCGTGTTGATCTTCAGCGGTGGGCATGACCCAGAAAGTGTGTCCGCCAAATGGGATCAAGCGTGTTGGGTTATGTGGTGCACCCTGCAGGAAGTTAATCTATCCGAATAGCCGTGATCTTGATAACAGGACGACTTGGAGTTGTACCTTGACCTTATGACAACTAGAACCGGATACTTAATAAAACACACCCTTCCAAGTGCGGATATAACCCGGTGGTCGCTCTCTCTCGTGGGGTTGCGAGGAGGGATCGCCGGTAGGATTATGCTATGCGATGCTACTTGGAGGACTTGATCTACCCTCGCTACATGCTGCAAGACGGAGGTGACGAAGCGTAGTCTTGACGAGATTAGCTATCCCCTCTTATTACGGCATTCTGCGAGTTCAGTCCACCGATATGGCTCTTTACACATATATCCATGCATATGTAGTGTAGCTCCTTGCTTGCGAGTACTTTGGATGAGTACTCACGGTTGCCTTGTTCCCCCTTTTCCGCCTTTCTTTACTCGATTGCTGCGACTGCACGATGGAGCCGGGGCGCCAGACGCCACCGTCGATGGCGACTACTACCCCTGAGGTGCCTACTACTACGTGCAGCCCACGGCGACGACCAGGAGTAGTTAGGAGGATCCCAGGCAGGAGGCCTACGCCTCTTTCGATTTGTATCCCAGTTTGTGCTCGCCATCTTATGGCAGACTTGTTTAACTTATGTCTGTACTCAGATATTGTTGCTTCTGCTGACTCGTCTATGATCGAGCACTTGTATTCGAGCCCTCGAGGCCCCTGGCTTGTATTATGATGCTTGTATGACTTATTTATGTTTTAGAGTTGTGTTGTGATATCTTCCCGTGAGTCGTTGATCTTGATCGTACACATTTGTGTGCATGATTAGTGTACGATTAATATGTGGATGTGAGAAAGTAGTTGAGGGTTTTGGAGCATATCACTAAGCACATGAAGCAAAAGGCTCATTAAGCAACACCTCATCCCTCCTTGATAGTATTGGCTTTTCCTATAGACTCAATGTGATCTTGGATCACTAAAATGTAAAATGTAGAGTCTTGAGCTTTTGAGCTTGAGCCAATCCTTTGTCCTTGATATTTTGAGGGATCCACTTTCATCATCCATGCCATGCCATTCATTGAGCTTTCCTGAAATATTTGTCTTGGAATAGCATTAGCTCAACGAGCTATATGTTGTTATGAATTACCAAAACCACCTAGGGATAGTTGCACTTTCAATCTCCCCCTTTTTGGTAATTGATGACAACATATAGATCAAAGCTTCGACAAATGATAATAAAATTTGAAAAACATTGTTGCTTTGAGAAGTATGTGATAAACAAGAGCTCCCCCTAAATTTGTGCATAGTAATATTTGCTTTGGACTGCAAATGCACAAGGAATTAGGCTCATGGGTTACTCTTCCATGTCACATACATCTTGGTGGAGCGCTCAAAATAACAAAGATTGAATACATGCACTCATCACCAAGCAAAGTGAATGATCATATAAGGATAAGTAAGATAATATCATAACGTGCATAAGTGTAGCTTATGATCAAACACATGATCATCAATGTCTCACAGGTAATCGCATAGTATCTCAACCAATCAAAAGCAAATAAAGTTCAACCAAAAAGACAAGAGAGAACAAAAGCAAATCTCTCTCTCGAAGCCTATGATCTATACATTTTTCTCCCCTTTGGCAACAAGTTACCAAAAAGTTCCTAGAAAATGCATAGGACTATATCGTCTCTCAGGCTTGGTCTTCTGGTGATGGTGGTGTCCGGAGAACTCCAAGAACGAAGGCTTCAGTCGATGTAGAAGGAGCTGAAGGAGTTGGTGCTGGAGCTGGTGGTGCTGGAGCTGTAGCTGGAGCTGATGAAGTGACTCTGGTGTCTTGAACTGGCTCTGCAGCAGATCTTTGAGCTCGTGGCACTCTGGCAAATGCACCAGTCGTTGTTCTGCCCTTCCTGTCCTGCATGTCATCCTGTAGCTGCTCCACAGCTGACTGGATCTCAGTTACATTGACATCAAGATCATAGAATTTTTGTTCCATGATTCTTTCCAGGCTCTCCTGGTTTTGAGTTAGGGTGGCCAACCCCTTCTCAATCCGCAGTGTTGATGCTATCAAGTAACCAAGCTGCTCCTGCTTTTTCTTCAGAAAGTATTCAGATGCCTCTGCTTCAGTTGGCATCTTGGCAACCTTCTCTTTCCTTGCTTTCTCCTTCTTCTCTTGCGCTTGCACTGATGTTGGTTCATTTTCTGTCATGACAACTTGATTGTCCTCAAAATCAGGATAGAGAACCATGTGTTCCTTATCCAACAGATATTTTCCTGTGCCCATCTTTGAGTTTATCAACTCCTGAATCTGTGGGGCATATCCACAACTCCTCTTCTGATCTGCTGCAGTCCTCTTGATAGTTTCAACTATGAGGCTCATGACTTTGAATTTCTGAGGCACATCAAAAACGTGAAGCAAATTGATTGCATGCCCTCTAATCATGTTGTGGTCACCTGATTTGGGCAAAAGAGTGTGCCTTAGTATCCAGTTGATTGTAGGCAGCCCTGACAGAAGATAATGAACTGATCCAAACTTGAAGGACTCAAGTGCATCATCTGGGATTTCCTTGTACATGTGTGACATTGAGTTGTGACCCATCTTCTTCTTGGCATAAATGTCCAAGTCATCTTCATCTTCCTTTGGGGCATTGATCAGACTTGCCCATTCCTCTATGGTTGACTGATATCGTGTTCCTTCAGACATCCACACTATCCTGCCATCTGGATAGAAATGTGATGTGGAGTAGAATTGCATAATGAGCTTATCGTTCCAATTTGTGAGCTTCTGCCCAACAAAATCTGCAACTCCACAAGCACTGAAGCTGTCGAATACTCCAGGGTAGTGTTCTTCATTCTCCTGAATGTAGGTCCAGTCGACCCACCTCATATCACAAACTATGGGCTTCTTATCCAACAAGATAGTCTCATAGAAGTCCTGCTGCTCCTTGGTGTGGAACCTGTAATCTACAGCAGTCCTTCTCTTGGTGGCATATGGATCTGACTCTCTCCATAGCCTCAACCCTTGATCTCTCCTGATCTTCATGTTTTCAGCCACAGGATGAGCATCATTGTGGTCTGGGATCTTGGGTTTGAGCTTCCTTAGGACCTGCCCTTCTTCATCTTCCTCAGCATCAACCTCAGGCATTGGAGCCTTGTTCTTTCCAGTTGCTGGTATACTTCTGGTATTTCTCTTTGGTGCACTCTTGGGCTTGGGGGCAGCTTTGGGCTTAGAAGTTGTAGCCCCTGACTTTATGGCATCACCCATCAGCTTTTGTGCCTTGGGTGCAGGCTCAGCAACCTCTTCTTCTTCCTCTTCTTCCATCATAGATGGTTTCCCAATCACTCTGGCCATGGTCCTCTTGACCATTTCCTTCCTTTTCTTTCCTTCAGCAGCAGCAGGTTCTTTGGGTTGGGATTCCAAAGAAGCTTGAGTGGAGACTCTGGCTTTGGACATAGGTTGTCTACCTGCTGGCCTTTTGATCTTCAATCCAGGCTTAACTGCTGTTGAGTTGTGCTCTCTCTTGAGCACTTTCTTCTTGGAACTGGCCTCATCCTCAGCTGCCACATAATCTTCATCCTCAGACTCTGAGGTCTTCTTCTTCCTTGTCCTTGTAGCAGCCTTGGGAAAATTACTGAGAGTGCTTCTGCTCCCCTCATCTGAGCTACTTGAGGGACTAGTGCCCTCACTCATTTGAATTTGCTCCTCTGACCTGTTCTGGCTGTCACTTTTGTCTCACATGCTGCATTGACTGACTGCTGACCCTGTGAATAGTTATAGATGAGGTAGAGTGGATGAGCATCACAAAATGCAGAGATTTTTGCAAAAGAATGATTCCAAAAACTTAGTTTTAGTTTCCACAGAAAGCATTTCGGATCTACCGATTTTCAAACTCGGTGATACCGAAGCAGTTTTGGAACCTAAACTAGTGAACTCGGTCAGACCGAGTCACAGTTCGATGGCACCGAGACTGCTAGGGTTTCACAAAGTTCTAAAATCGGTCACACCGATTTGTAATTCTCAGTCAGACCGATACTTACAAGTGCAATGGCGTTAGCCAAATTGGTGGGACCGAGTTTTTCAACTCGGTGGGTCCGAGATGGTTTTGGCGGAAACCTAACCCTAAATTTTCGAATCATACCTATTCTAAGGATTGTTTTGACTGGATCGAAGTGTTTCAATCGTGGCAAGATGCATTACGAATACAATGTGCTGAGAATCGGACGGGGATAGCACAGTGATCGAGTTCATACCCTAGTTCGGCGGTGAACTCGCTATGACAGCAACGGCGGAGGAGAATTCCGTTGACGGCGGCGGAGACCAGCGACAGGAGGTGGCTGGCGATGAAGTCGACGATCCGTAGACCAAGTAGGCAGAGCAAGCTATGCGCGGGCGAGAAGTTTCGGAGAAAATTTTCCAAAATTTGCCCGTGTGATATATGTATCCCAACACTGTCGGTGTGACCGAGTTGAACAACTCGGTGGCACCGAGATGCATAACTGTTAACAGTTACAGCAACTTGGTGTGACCGAAAAGTTAAAATCGGTTGCACCGAGATTGAAAACCTAGATCGACTTAGTGACCTCGGTATGAAATGGAAGAATCGGTCAGACCGAAAATCACAAAGAAGTTTTGGAAGTTTAAGTCTATGACGAATCGGGGACTCCGAGTGCTCCTCACACAGAGTGGTTCGAATCTAACTTGATCAAATTTTGTGATGTAGCGTGAATAGTGTTTGAGACGAGAAAAGCATAGATAGCTAGAGAAGGTTCTTAGGCATTCTTGTCCATCCACTTGGCAAAAGAAAACCAATCAATCAAACAACAAGTGGATGTCCTTGAATGAGTAAAATATGCAACCAACATGCTCACACAATAAAATGACAAATGAAACATGTGTCAAAGCATGCACAACCAATTCTAGCATCTATCAAACAATTGGCGATGACTAGGTCATCTATATATGAGTATATTGACTTAGGAGTCAAATGAGAACATTTGATCATAGGTCATACTCTTCATTTAAGCTCAAGTGACCACTTTTACATAAAGCATTTATGTGTTCACATCATTAGAGTTGCTTTGACTCAATTCTTAGAGTTAAGCTCCCCCTAGATGTGAGATCCCCCCTTAGAGGGATAAACTAACCTTGGGTTGTCGTTGATGACTTCATGTAGGTGTTGAAGATGTGGATGCTCAATGTTGATGTAGATCTTTTGGAGCAATCCTTTGGAGTGAGTTGCACTTTCAATACCTACATGGGTTAGTCCCACAAGGAACAAACAAGAATATCCATAGACATACAGTGATGCACACACAAAATGATGTCCATGAAAACATTAGGTTACCTTGTCCCTTGCCTTACCAACATGAGGGTTTGTGACTCCTTGAACTAGTGCAAGATATGGAAGTTGATTGCACTTGTCCTTGCCATAATGATATGAGTGAAAAATGTTGGCGGAGTCACCCTCAAGAACTCTCTAGTTCTTGTTCTTCGGGATCCACATCATCTTGATGGGAATCCTTGGTGTAGTAGTTGTGCTTGATGAAGTAGAACTTGACGTAGTCTTGGGAACCCACTTGACCAAGGCCTTAGGTGCTTCTTCAAATGCATCCATATCCTCTTGAAGATTGTCCTTGCCTTTGTTCTTATGGTCTTGTGGTGGAAGATCATCTTGAGCTTGTGTTCCTTTGAAGGAAGTATGATCATACTTCTCTTGTTGAGGAACAAACTTCGTCTTGGGGTATTGATCATCTTCCTAGTCAACTCCATTGGCGTTGAACTTTCGCTCAAAACCAACACCTTGATTCTTCCGGTGCCTTCCTTGCATGCGTACAATTTCCTCAAATTGCTTACTCCCGGCAAGGCTCTTGTATACACCTTTCTCTATAATTCCCTTCAATAAGCTGTTTTCTTGCTCAAGTGTAACTTGGCTAAGAGAATCATTAGTGGAATCAAGAGAACTACTAGAAGCAACAATATTGGATTTAGCATTGTTATTGTTACTACTAGAAGAAGAATCTTTCTTGTTCTTGTTACTAGACTTGACTTGAGGCATGTAAGTAGATAAGAGTAAACGCTTGGCAATATAAGAAGAACTTTTCTTACGAAGATCATCATTGATTGCTTTTAGGAACTCATGCTCTTTCTCAATATTGAGCTTTTCAAAGCGTAACTTCTCATGAGCCCTTAAAAGTTCTCGATGATTTTCGAAGATAGTTTCATGAGTTAACTTAAGAGTGTTTAGTTATTTAGTTAGACGCTCAATTTTCTCCTTATAATTGTCATTCGTTTCATCTTGATTAGCATGATTAATTGACGTTTCATCATAGTATTCATCACTAGAGTTGTCAACAAGTAAACCATCATCACCTAGCAAGTCATCTTCATCACTATTAAAATCAACATACTCGGGGTGTGTTACCTTAGGACCTTTGGCCATGAAGCATCTTCCAATTCCTTCATTTGGTGATTCAAATATGTCATAGGAGTTGGTTGACACAAGTGCTAAACCAGCAAAACCATCATCTTGAGTGTATTCGGAGTCGGAGTGATAGCTTCTCTCGGAGTGATTGTTGGAGTCGGAGCCGGATACCCATTCACCAACATGAGCTTGATGTCTTCGTTTTGTGTAGCTCTTTGATGACTTGTCCTTCCTTTCTGAATCCTTGCTTCTCCGTGAGGGTCTTCGTTCATAACGATCATCTCTACTCCTTCTCTCTCTTGGTGGTGATTCTTCTCTTCTACTTCTTCTCTTGGCAGAATCTTCTCTTCTTTTGTAGGGTGCCGTACACTCATTGGAATAGTGTCTGGGTCTCCCACAATTGCAGCAATTGCGCTCTCGACTAGAAGATCTTTTGTCATTGTAGGTCCTTGACTTGGAGCTTCTTTCTTTGCTTCTACTCTTGTAGATTTTGTTGAAGTTCTTCACAATTAAACTCAGATCTTCATTGAAGGTTTGTTTCTCACTTGATGATGTGGGGGCTTCACATGAGGCTTTGTAAGCACCACTTGACTTGTTGTGAAGTTCCTCCTTATCCTTGAGTGACATCCAATGACTTCTGTTGGCTTGAGATCTTTGTAATTTGGCATCATTTGGATCAATGTGCACACGGTATCATATTTTCCATCCAATGCTCTTAGGATCTTCTTGATGATGAATCTATCGGTCATCTCTTCACTTCCTAAGCCGGCAATCTCATTTGTGATAAGAGCAAGCCTAGAGTACATTTCAGCGACACCTTCACCATCCTTCATTTTGAATTTGTCAAGCTGACTTTGGAGCACATCAACTTGGATTCCTTGACGGTCGGTACCTTCATGCATATCAATCAAAGTATCCCAAATTTCCTTTGCATTCTCAAGACGGCTGATTTTGTTGAATTCTTGAGGCACAATCCGTTGAAGAGGATATCACAAGCTTGAGCGTTGTATTGCAACATCTTCAACTCTTCCGCACTAGCTTCACGGTTCGGTTCTCTCCCATCAAAGAATTCACCTTGCAAACCAATACACACAATAGCACAAACGGCGGGGTTATTTCCGAGAATATGCATTTTCATCTTATGCTTCCAACTAGCAAAATTAGTGCCATCAAAGTAAGGACCTCTACGGTGATAATTTCCCTCGCTAGACGCCATACTCTCCTAGGTTGTGAAACCAAGGCTATGACCACCAAAAGCTATGGAAATCAAAGCAAATGGAGACCAAAGCTCTGATACCACTTGTAGGACCTTGAAGTATGTCTAGAGGGGCGGTGATTAGACTACTTGACCAATTAAAAGCTATGCCTTTTCCCAATTTTAGACTTTGGCAGATTTTAGATATCTTTGAACAATTCAAGCAATCATCACGCAATTCAAGCAAGCATGCAAAGAGTATATAGGCAGCGGAAAATAAAGCATGCAACTTGCAAGAATGTAAAGGGAATGGTTTGGAGAATTCAAACGCAATTGAAGACACGGTTGTTTTTGTCGTGGTTCCGATAGGTGGTGCTATCGTACATCCACGTTGATGGAGACTTCAACCCACGTAGGGTAACGGTTGCGCGAGTCCACGGAGGGCTCCACCCATGAAGGGTCCATGAAGAAGCAACCTTGTCTATCCCACCATGGCCGTCGCCCACGAAGGACTTGCCTCACTAGCGGTTGATCTTCACGAAGTAGGCTATCTCCTTGCCCTTACAAACTCCTTGGTTCAACTCCACAATCTTGTCGGAGGCTCCCAAGTGACACGTAGCCAATCTAGGAGACACCACTCTCCAAGAAGTAACAAATGGTGTGTTGATGATGAACTCCTTGCTCTTGTGCTTCAAATGATAGTCTCCCCAACACTCAACTCTCTCTCATAGGATTTGGATCTGGTGGAAAGAAGATTTGAGTGGAAAGCAACTTGGGAAGGCTAGAGATCAAGATTCATATGGTTGGAATGGAATATCTTGGCCTCAACACATGAGTAGGTGGTTCTCTCTCAGAACTGGTAAGTTGGAAGTGTAGGTTTGTTTTGATGGCTCTCTCCACGAATGAAGAGGAGGTGGAGGGGTATATATAGCCTCCACACAAAATCTAACCGTTACACACAATTTACCAAACTCGGTGGGACCGAATCATAAAACTCGGTCAGACCAATTTAGTAAACCTAGTGATCGTTAGGGTTTTTGGTGGGACTGATATGCAACTCGGTAGGACCGATATGGTTAGGGTTAGGGCATAACATAATCTCGGTGAGACCGATTACACAAACACGGTGAGACCGATTGAGGGAGTCCTGGATTAGGGGGTGTCTGGATAGCCGGAGTATGACCTCTAGCCGGACTCCTGGACTATGAAGATACAAGATTGAAGACTTCGTCCCGTGTCCGGATGGGACTTTCCTTGGCGTGGAAGGCAAGCTTGGCGATACGGATATGTAGATCTTCTACCATTATAACCGACTCTGTATAACCCTAACCCTATTTTTGTCTATATAAACCGGAGGGTTTTAGTCCGTAGGATGAACAACAATCATATCATAGGCTAGCTTCTAGGGTTTAGCCTCTCTGATCTCGTGGTAGATCTACTCTTGTACTACCCATATCATCAATATTAATCAAGCAGGAGTAGGGTTTTACCTTCATCGAGAGGGCCCAAACCTGGGTAAAACATCGTGTCCCTTGTCTCCTGTTACCATCCGCCTAGACGCACTGCAGTTGGGACCCCCTACCGAGATCCGCGGTTTTGACACCGACATTGGTGCTTTCATTGAGTGTTCCTCGTATCGTCATCTTTAGGCCCGATGGATCCTCCGATCATCAACAACGATGCACTCCAGGTGAGACTTTTCTCCCGGACAGATCTTCGTATTCGGTGGCTTTGCATCGCGGGCAATTCGCAGCCATCCGGAGCAGATTGAAAGCTCGCCCGCCATCAGGTCAGATTTGAAGTTTGAACTACACGGCCGACATCCGCGGAGACTTGATCTTCGACGGGTTCGAGCCACAGCCAAGCGCGCCGCACTGTCACGAGGGGCATGATCTAGCTCTACCGCCGAACAGTGTCCTGGAGGCCGCACCAGAGTCCGCTCCGACCTTTAGCTCAGAACCGACCGTGCCAATCGAGGACGGGTGGCTGGATACCGCCTCGGGGGCTGCGATCTCTACGGTGATCGGGCCGTACATCTACCCCGTCCTTTGCGAAGCTCGTAACTCCAAGGTGCCAGACTCCTCTCCGGACTCCGAGCCTTCCGTGCCCCTGCGAATCGAATCCGATTGGGCGCCGATCATGGAATTCACTGCCGCGGACATCTTTCAGCACTTGCCCTTTGGCGACATTCTGAATTCACTAAAGTCTCTCTCTTTATCAGGAGAGCCCTGGCCAGATTATGGTCAGGAAGTCTGGGATGCGGACGACGAAGAAAATCAAAGCCCATCCACCACCCACTTCGTAGCCACTGTCGATGATTTAACCGACATTCTCGACTATGACTCCGAAGACATCGACGGTATGGACAACGATGCAGGAGACGACCAAGAACCAGCGCCCACAGGGCACTAGAAGGCCACCTCGTCATACGACATATACATGGTGGACATCCCAAAAGATGGGAATGGCGATGGAACAGCGGAGTATGACCCCTCCAAGAAACAGCCTAAGCGCCGGCGTCAGCGGCGCCGCTCTAAATCCCGCCACAGCAAAAACGATGATTCCAGCACGGGAGACAATAACACCCCGGACAGTGCCGAAGAGAACCCCTCCAAAGAAGATTCAGCGGGGAGGATGGAGAAGCCGGCCCTCATGAGAGAGCGGCAGAAAAAGAGGTAGAGGACGATAATTACATGCCTCCCTCCGAAGATGTGGCAAGCCTCGACGACGACGAATTCGTCGTGCCCGAGGATCCCGTCGAACAAGAGCATTTCAAACGCAGGCTCATGGCCACGGCAGGCAGCCTCAAGAAAAAGCAGCAACAGCTTAGAGCTGACCAAGACTTGCTAGCTGACAGATGGACTGAAGTCCTTGCGGCCGAAGAGTATGAACTCGAGCGCCCCTCCAAGAGCTACCCAAGACGCAGGCTGCTACCCCGATTAGAGGAGGAAGCACCCAAACATACATCACCAGTGCATGATATGGCTGACCGGCCACCTCGTGGCCGCGACAGAGAGGCCTCTCGGCCCTCAACTCAAGCCGCACCCCGTTGCCGCTCAAAAAATACAAAGGCGCGGGGAAATGCGCCAGACCTGCGAGATATATTGGAGGACAAGGCAAGGCAAATAAGATTGATCTACGGATCGTGTGGGCGCCCCACGACACGTGACGATAATCGTCACGCCGGATATGGCAACTCCGGCCGAGCTGAACACAGTAGATAAAGCTCATTTGAGCTGCGTCGTGATATAGCCCAATACAGAGGCGCCGCACACCCACTATGCTTCACAGATGAAGTGATGGATCATCAAATCCCTGAGGGTTTCAAACCCGTAAACATTGAATCATACGATGGCACAACAGATCCTGCGGTTTGGATCGGGGACTATCTCCTTCACATCCACATGGCCCGCGGTGATGATCTACACGCCATCAAATACCTCCCACTCAAGCTTAAAGGACCAGCCCGGCATTGGCTTAACAGCTTGCCAACAGAGTCAATTGGTTGTTGGGAAGACCTGGAAGCCGCATTCCTCGACAATTTCCAGGGCACATATGTGCGACCACCAGACGCCGATGACCTAAGCCGCATAATTCAGCAGCCAGAGGAATCGGCCAGACAATTCTGGACACGGTTCCTAACCAAGAAAAATCAAATCGTCGATTTTCCGGATGCCGAGGCCCTTGCAGCCTTCAAACACAACATCCGCGACGAGTGGCTTGCCCGACACCTAGGACAGGAAAAGCCGAAATCCATGGCAGCCCTCACAACACTCATGACCCGCTTTTGCGCGGGAGAGGACAGCTGGCTAGCTCGTAGTAACAACATGACCAAGAGCCCTGGTAATTCGGATACCAAGGACAGCAATGGCAGGTCGCGTCGCAACAAGCACAAGCGCCGCATTAACGGCAATAATGCTGAGGATACGGCAGTCAATGCTGGATTCAGAGGCTCTAAACCCGGTTAGCAGAAAAAGCCATTTAAAAGAAATACTCCGGGCCCGTCCAATTTGGACCGAATACTCGATCGCTCGTGCCAGATACATGGCACCCCGAAAAGCCAGCCAATCACACCAACAGGGATTGTTGGGTGTTCAAGCAGGCAGGCAAGTTAAATGCCGAAAACAATGACAAGGGGCTGCATAGCGATGACGAGGAGGAGCCCCGGCCGCCGAACAATAGAGGACAGAAGGGCTTCCCCCCGCAAGTGCGGACGGTGAACATGATATACGCAACCCACATACCCAAAAGGAAGCGGAAGCGTGCACTAAGGGACGTATATGCAATGGAGCCAGTCGCCCCAAAGCCAAAGTTCAACTTGTGGTCTTCCTGCCCGATCACTTTTGATCGAAGGGACCACCCCACTAGCATCCGTCATGGCGGATTCGTCGCATTGGTTCTAGACCCAATCATTGACGGATTTCACCTCACTAGAGTCCTAATGGACGGCGGCAGTAGCCTGAACCTGCTTTATCAGGATACGGTGTGCAAAATGGGCATAGACCCATCAAGGATTAAACCCATGAAGACGACCTTCCAAGGCGTCATACCAGGTGTAGAGGCCAACTGTACAGGCTCAGTTACACTTGAAGTGGTCTTCGGATCCCCAGATAACTTCCGAAGCGAGGAGTTAATCTTCGACATAGTCCCGTTCATGCTGGCTATCATGCATCGCTTTCGGACGAACCGCATTTGCAAAGTTCAATGCGGTGCCGCACTATGCATATCTCAAGCTCAAGATGCCAGGTCCTCGAGGAGTCATTACGGTCAATGGAAACACTGAACGCTCTCTCCGGACGGAGGAGCATACGACGGCCCTCGCGGCGGAAATACAAAGCAGCCTCTTATGGCAATTCTCGAGCCCGGCTATTAAACGTCCGGACACCGTCAAACGCGCCCGGAGTAACCTACAACAAGACCGCCTGGCACGTTCCGAGCATGCATAGCAATGCGGCCCAAGCCCCAACCCTCGCGAAATTGCGAAACCAGTACTACGTGTACATAATTACGCTCTGGAAATACCATGGGCATAGGGGAAGGGGCACGACCACGGCATGCCCAGAATGCGGCTCAACCGCACCAAGGGCTCCCGATTGTGTCATTCTTTTCTTCTTTCTTTTTACTTTCAGGACTCCGTTCTGATGAAGCCCTGTCCGCATTAGAATCGCCAACACATGATGCAACAGCCGGGAAGCGTAAAGCTACGTTGAGTGTCCAGGTGGTCTCTCATTACGAGCAATATATCTGTTTTACACACCATCCCGCTGCTTACCCCTGGAGGGACACATGTTAAAAAGTCCCGTCCCTTGCTTATCGCACTATTTGTATCGTTCTGCTCTTACCGCAGCCCTTTTGAATAAACAATATATAGCTTCTGCCTATTATTGAATTCCTTTTCTCTCTCTCTCTCTCTCTCTCTCTCTCTCTCTCTCTCTCTATATATATATATATATATATATATATATATATATATATATATATATATATGTTCATTTATGACATTGTGCAACCGTACACTTGATGCACGGCAATACACCAGGGGCTTAAGTACCCCATAACATGGTGTGATAAGTCCGAACACTTTCACAAGTGCGGCACCCCGAACTTATAGCATTATATGCATCGGCTCCGAATCATGTCTTGGGTCAATAGTTGGGTTTTCCCGGCTCCCATGTTTTGGTACCTTACATTCTGTTATATCGGCTAAGGTAGCGCTGGGAGAACCACTACGATTGTGCCCCGGTTGAGCTGGGTTAAGCACCTCAGTGGAGAAAGCTAAAACTGACCATCATGATAGGGCGAGAGCCGGTCGCTGTTCGAGAGGTTTTCGAGTCCCTAAAGACTTATGCCGCTTAGAGCGAGGAGTCGGCATTGTCCGGCCTAAGGCGTGGATAGCGCCCCCAACTCGGTCTTCCGAATACTAGGGGCTTCGCCGAAATTTAAAATTATAGAATTCTATGGCTAAGTGAGAGTGTTCAAGCATTATAGTCTGGTTGCCTTGTTCGTTGCGTTGAGCGCCTCCCTCAAAGGACCCAAGAACGGGAACAAGAGCGCTCAAGTTTATCCCGAACACCCCAGCACTCATGGCATGGGGGCTGAAGCCGACGACTCGCCATCTCTCAAATTTAATAAACGGCCACACAGAAGGTAATATTTTAAATTCAAAAGTGTTGTTTTGCTCATATGAACAAGTTTTCAGCGCACAGGATAACAAATGCGAGTCTACTAAAAAATTATATCTTTGGAGCATTCATCCGCTATAAGGCAGGCACCCTTCAGGACGCCCTCATAATACATTTCTGGCTTGCGATGCTCCTTCTTTGGTGGTGGTCCGTCCGTCACAAGCTTCTCGGCGTCCATCTTGCCCAAAGCACCTTAGCAGGGCAAGGGCCCTCGGCACCTTCGATGTAGACGGAGCGCTTGATGACTTCAACCAATGGACAAAGGCCCACCAGCCGCCTCACCAGCCAAGTAGCTCCTGTGCATGGCTTCCTTAGGCCACACCAACTATGAGGCCTTTCATGGCCTGTTCGCCACCTTATGGAGCTTGACCAGCTGCTTCAACTGGTCGCTAAGGGCACCGGTGTCCGACCTCAGATACCGAGACCGAACACCTTCTCCGTCGAGCTTCCTCCTCGGCTCGGTAGAATGCGGCAGCATCAGCCACATCATGGGCAGATCTGCGAATGCTCCCGGAGAGCTCCGGATTCGGGTAAGTAATGAGATAATTCACTTTCACATGCTTGCTTTGCATATAGAATGCCTTACCCGCCGCTATCTTCTTCATCGCCTCAATCTCCGGAGGGCTTTTGGGCTTCGACCTTAGCGGCCTTGGCGCTCTCAAGGCCGAGGCAAGCTCGACTCTCGAGTCTTTGAGTCACGCCCAAGCTCTCGTGTTTTTCCACGAGCCTGGAGCTCTTGCCGCACCTCCGCCACCCGCCTCCTGCTTCTCTCGCCAGGCGCCTCGGCGGCCGCATTGCTTTCGGCCTTGACACCGCTTCCTTCGTGGTCGCCACCTCGCTCGTGGCCCCGCAATATTCACGTTATTCCTGTCATTTTTGAAAACACATCTTTAAATACTCCCATAAGGTATTACTTACCTTCCTTGTCCTCGAGCTGCTTTTTGGCAAGTCCGAGCTCGTTCTCGGACCGCCGAGGCTCGCTTAATGCATCAACCTCCGCAATCGGTCAAAGCAGAGGTCAAGAGCGCAGCCTGCATTCCCATATTGACATACTTATGTTAGACTCCTGCGTATATCTTTTTAGATCCTCGGTTCGGCTATTTCTTTCCGAACACCAAACTGAGCATCAGGGGTACTGTCTATGCGGTAATATTATTACATATCTTAAATACATACCTCAAAGCCTGTTAGAAGGCTGGCACAGGCTTCAGTCAGCCCGCTCTTGGCGGACTAAACTTTCTGGATCACCGCACTCATAACAGTGCGGTGCTCCTCGTAGATGGAAGCGCCGTTAAGCGCCTACATCAAATCATCTGGTGCCTCCGGTTGGACGGAGGTCACCGGCGTCGCAGTCTTGCCCTTCTTATGAAGGGGTCGCCTGTCGGACTCCGGAACCACTGAAGGTTCCGGTACGGAGTCCGGCGCAGGGTCGGACTTGAAGCCCTTCGGGGTTTTATCCCCTTTGAGCCCAGGTTCCGGGAGGTCGCCTTGCGGCGCCTCCAGGGCCACCTCCTCCTGGCTGGGCCCCTTTTGGGACTCCACCCCGGCGTCATCCGCGGCGGGAGGAGACGAGGCGGTCGGAAGTGAGGTGCTATTCACCTCCGACGAATCCAGGAGCCGCCGACGACCGTCGAGCCCGTCCTTAGGCGGGCTGCACGTTATACTTGGCATTAGAAGATGTTGTGCGACAAATGGAACGCCGTGAGTTATTCTCGTGTCCGGACACTTACAATTTTGCTGTGGGCTTGGTCCATGGTGCCCACCCTCTTCGCCGTCGTCGGCATTGGCGGTGTAGTCCGAGCAAGGGTCCTTCCTTCTTGATCCTCCGCCTCCCGGTTAGGCGGCCTTCCTTTTCTTCTCTCCCCGGCCGGGAGAGGCCTCTTTCCTCCTCCTCGTCTTCACGGGGAGTCCGCCGAGTCATCGGACGATCAGTCCGACAGCACTGGCGCGCCGAACTCTTCGAGTTCCCGTGGCCTTCTTCTTAGTTTTCTTCTCCGCACCACGGAGGTGCCGGAACCAGCAGCCACGCCAATCGGGCGCCCACGGGTCTTCGCAAGGGAGCCGGACAATCAATCTGTCCGGACGCCTTCAGCCAGTCCCGTCAAAGGTGAGGGAGTTTTAGATCCCGCAAAGAGTCAAACTATGAAAAAAGAGTCCCGTAAAGGGGAAAATAACTTACCTCGCTGGCTTGATGCTGCGAGCTGAATCCGCGATCTTCGCTAGCGGATGCGGGAGCTTTGGCGCCCTTGAACAGCACCTTCCAGGCATCTTCGTACGTAGTGTCGAAGAGCCGGCTCAAGGTTCGGTGCTGTGCCGGATCAAACTACCACAAGTTGAAGGCCCGTTGTTGGCATGGGAGAATCCGCGATGAGCATCACCGGATTACGTTGACAAGCTTGAGATTCTTGTCCACCAGGTTTCGGACGCAGGTTTGGAGTCCGGTCAGCTCTTCCGAATTACCCCACGTCAGGCCCGTCTCTTTCCATGAGGTAAGCCGTGTAGGGAAGCTAGATCGGAATTCGGGGGCCGCCGCCCATTGAGAGTCGCGTGGCTCGGTGATGTAGAACCACCCCGATTGCCACCCCTTTATGGTCTCCACAAAGGAGCCCTCGAGCCATAGGACGTTGGCCATCTTGCCCACCATGGCACCTCCGCACTCCGCTTGGCGGCCGCCCACTACCTTCGGCTTGACATTGAAGACCTTCAGCCATAAGCCGAAGTGGGGCTGGATGCAAAGGAAGGCCTCGCACACGAAGATAAACGCCGAGATGTTGAGGATGAAATTCGGGGCCAGATCATGGAAATCTAGGCCGTAGTAGAACATGAGCCCCCGGATGAATGGATGAAGTGGAAACCCTAGTCCGCAGAGTAAGTGGGGGAGGAACACCACCCTCTCATGGGGCCTGGGGGTGGGGATGAACTGCCCCTTGTTGGGGAGCCTACGCACGATGTCGCCGGACAAGTATCCGGCCTTCCGCAGCTTTTTGATGTGCCCCTCCGTGACGAAGGAGGCCATCCACTTGCCTCCCACTCCGGACATAGTTGGAGAAGGTTGAGGTGGGATGTGCGGACTTGGGCGCTGGAGCTCAAGTGTGCGGAAATGGATAAGCAAAGGAGGAAGAAGGCGTGTGTGAAAAAGTGGATCCTTATCCCCTTATATGGACGGACAAAGCTATGCGTCCCCACTGGCCTAATAAAACTCGCTTATCTCCCAAGCGCCGTAATCAATGGCGCGGTTGGGTTACCCACGCCCGTATTGATGAGAATCCCGAAATAAGGGGACACGATCTCTGCTTTGACAAGACGTGCCAAGGAAACCGCCTCGCTAAACGCGCTGAGGTGGGACAGTGAAAACGATTCGAATAAAGGCTTAGCCGTGGTGTGATGTCACGCCACGAAATCACGCCACGGAATACGTCAGCAGATTGAACTTGTGTAAATGTTATTCTCTCTACGGTGGTATGTGGAACTTATTTTGCAGAGCCGGACACTATCCTTGTGTTCAAAATCTTCTATGAAGTATTCGAAGGAGGAACCCGCCTTGCAATGTCGAAGACAATATGCACGCCGGACTCGTCGTCATTGAAGCCTGGTTCAGGGGCTACTGAGGGAGTCCTGGATTAGGGGGTGTCCGGATAGCCGGACTATGACCTTTGGTCGGACTCCTGGACTATGAAGATACAAGATTTAAGACTTCGTCCCGTGTCCGGATGGGACTTTCCTTGGCGTGGAAGGCAAGCTTGGCGATACGGATATGTAGATCTCCTACCATTGTAACCGACTCTGTGTAACCCTAACCCTATTCGGTGTCTATATAAACCGGAGGGTTTTAGTCCGTAGGACGAACAACAATCATACCATAGGCTAGCTTCTAGGGTTTAGCCTCTCTGATCTCGTGGTAGATCTACTCTTGTACTACCCATATCATCAATATTAGTCAAGCAGGAGTAGGGTTTTACCTCCATCGAGAGGGCCCGAACCTGGGTAAAAACATCGTGTCCCTTGTCTCCTATTACCATCCGCCTAGACGCACAGTTCGGGACCCCTTACCCGAGATCCGCCGGTTTTGAGACCGACACCAATTTTGGTAATTAGCTAACCAGAGAGTTGGTCAGGTAAACTCGGTGGGACCGATTTGCTCTTTTCGGTGAGACGGAAATGTTAAAATGTTTCAAAAGGGAAACAGAGAGTTTACATTGTAATCTCGGTGGGACCGATTCGCTCTTTTGGTTTGACCGAAACGTTACGAAGGGGAAACAAAGAGATTACAATCCCATCTCGGTGAGACCGAGATCCCTATCGGTGAGACCGATTTGCCTAGGGTTTGTGGCAGTGGCTATGACATCTGAACTCGGTGGCGCCGGATAGAAAGAATCGATAGGGCCGAGTTTGACTTTACGTTTAGGTCATATGTGGATGTGAGAAAGTAGTTGAGGGTTTTGGAGCATATCACTAAGCACATGAAGCAAAAGGCTCATTAAGCAACACCTTATCCCTCCTTGATAGTATTGGCTTTTCCTATAGACTCAATATGATCTTGGATCACTAAAATGTAAAATGTAGAGTCTTGAGCTTTTGAGCTTGAGCCAATCCTTTGTCCTTGATATTTTGAGGGATCCACTTTCATCATCCATGCCATGCCATTCATTGAGCTTTCCTGAAATATTTGTCTTGGAATAGCATTAGCTCAATGAGCTATATGTTGTTATGAATTACCAAAACCACCTAGGGATAGTTGCACTTTCTGTATTTGCAACATGTCTGATCAGAGTGACAGCCAAAACAAGTCAGAGGAGCAGATTCAGAGGAGTGAGGGCACTAGTCCCTCTAGCAGCTTAGATGAGGGTAGCAGAAGCACCCCAAGCAACTTGCCCAAAGCTGCCACCAGTACAAGGAAGAAGAGAACCTCAGAATCTGAGGATGAAGACTATGTGGCTGTAGAGGATGAGGCCATTTCCAAGAAAAAGGTGCTCAAGAAGCAGTATAGCTCAGCTGCAGTTAAGCCAGGTCTGAAGATCAAAAGGCCAGCAGGAAGACAACCCATGTCTAAAGCTAGAGCCTCCACTCAAGCATCTTTGGAATCTCAACCCAAAGAGGTTGTTGCAGAAGGGAAGAAGAGAAAGGAAAGGGTCAAGAAGACCATGGCCAGAGTTATTGAAAAGCCTTCCATGATGGAAGAGGAGGAAGAAGAAGAGGTTGCTGCACCAGCACCCAAGGCTCAGAAGCTAATGGGTGATGCTATTAAGTCAGGGGCTGCATCATCAAAGCCCAAAGAAGCACCCAAATCTGCCTCCAAACCAAAGATTGCACCAAAGAGGAATACCAGGAACATATCTGCTGCTGAGAAGAACAAGGCCCTAGTGCCTGAGACTGTTGCTGAAGAAGAAGAAGATGAAGAGCAAATCCTGAGAAAGTTGAAGCCAAAGATTCCAGACCACAATGATGCTCATCCTGTGGCTGAGAACATGAAGATCAGGAGAGACTCAAGGTTGAGGCTATGGAGAGAGTCAGATCCATATGCCACCAGAAGGAGGACTGCTGTTGATTACAGGTTCCACACAAAGGAACAACAGGACTTATATAAGTCAATCTTGTTGGACAAGAAGCCAATAGTGTGTGACATGAGGTGGGTCGACTGGACCTACATAAAGGAGAATGAGGAACACTATCCTAGTGTGTATGATAGTTTCAGTGCTTGTGGAGTTGCAGACTTTGTTGGGCAGAAGCTCACAAAGTGGAATGAGGAGCTCATAATGCAATTCTACTCCACAGCCCACTTCTATCCAGATGGCAGGATAGTATGGATGTCTGAAGGTACAAGGTACCAATCAACTATTGAGGAATGGGCCAATCTGATCAATGCACCTAAGGAGGAACAGGATGACTTAGATGTCTATGCCAAGAAAAAGATGGATCATAACACTATGGCACGTATGTACAAAGAGATTCCTGAAGCAGATCTTGAGACTCACCAGTTTGGATCAGTGAAACACTTGTCGTCGTGTCCGCCACAATCAATTGGATCCTCGCACACTCTCTTGCCCAAGTTTGGTGATCACAGAATGATCAGAGGCCATGCAATAAACTTGCTACATATATTTGATGCGCCACAGAAGTTCAAGGTCATAGCCATATAGTTGAGACTATCAAAAGGACAGCTGCTGACCAGAAAAGAAGTTGTGGATATGACCCACAGATCCAGGAGCTGATAAACTCCAAGATGGGCACAGGCACATACCTGTTGGATAAGGAGCACATGCCTATCTATCCAGACTTCAAGGACAACCAAGTGGTTATGGATGAAGATGAACCATCCTCAGTGCAAGCACAAGCTAAAAAGGAGAAGGCAAGCGCAGAGAAGGCTGCCAAGATGCCAACAATGGAAGAAGCATCTCAGTACCTTCTGAAGAGCAAACAGGATCAACTTGGCTACCTGATTGCATCCACTCTAAGGATTGAGAAGGGGCTGGCCACCTTGACTCGAAACCAGGAGAGCTTGGAGAGGATCATGGAGCAGAAGTTATATGACATGGATATAAAGGTAACTGAGATCCAGTCTGTTGTTGAGCAGCTTCAGGATGACATGCAGGTGAGGAAGGGCAAGACAACCACAGATGCATTTGCCAGAGTGACTAGAGCTCACAGATCAGCTGCAAGGCAAGTGATGATACCGTGAGCCACTTCATCTGCACCAGCTACAGCTTCAGTGCCACCAGCTCCAGCACCTACTCCACCAGCTCCATCTACATCAACAACTGCTTTCGTCCTTGGCGTCCTGTCTACACCACCACCTGAAGATCAAGCCTGAGAGACGATCTAGTGCTATGCATTTTCTATGAACTTTTTGGTAACTTGTTGCCAAAGGGGGAGAAAAATATATAGATCATAGGCTTGGGGAGGGAGTGTTGCTTTTTGTTCTCTCTTGCTTTGGTGGTTGAACTTTATTTGCTTGTTTGAGATACATTATGTCTGTATGATACCTGGATGATCATGTGTTTGATCATATGCTAAAATTATGCTTGTTGGATGACATTATCCTTTTATCCCTATATGATCATTCATTTTGCTTGGTGATGAGTGCATGTATTTAGTCATTATCATTTTGAGCGCTCCACCAAGATGTATGTGACATGGAAGATTTACCCATGAGCCTAACTCCTTGTGCATTTGCAGTCCAAAGCAAATCTTAAACTATGCAAAAATTTAGGGGGAGCTCTTGCTTATCACATACTTCTCAAAGCGACAATGTTTTTTCACTCTTATTATCGTTTGTCGAAGCTTTGATCTATATGTTGTCATCGATTACCAAAAAGGGGGAGATTGAAAGTGCAACTATCCCTAGGTGGGTTTGGTAATTCCTAACAACATATAGCTCATTGAGCTAACATCATTCCAAGATGAATATTTAAGGAAAAGCTCAATGGATGGCATGGAATGGATGAGAAAAGTGGATCCCTCCAATTTCTAAGGATAAAAGGATTGGCTCAAGCTCAAAAGCTCAAGACTCTACATTTTATATTTTAGTGATCCAAGATCACTTTGAGTCTATAGGAAAAGCCAATACTATCAAGGAGGGATGAGGCGTTGCTTAATGAGTTTCTTGCTCCACAGTGCTTAGTGATATGCTCCAAAACCCTCAGCTACTTTCTCATATCCACATATGACCTAAACCCAAAGTCAAACTCGGCCCTACCGATTCTTTCTACCCGGCGCCACCGACTTCAGATGTCATAGCCACTGCCACAAACCCTAGGCAAATCGGTCTCACCGATAGGGATCTCGGTCTCACCGAGATGGGATTGTAATATCTCTGTTTCCCTTCATAACGTTTCGGTCTACCGAGATGAGCGATCGGTCCCACCGAGATTGCAATGTGAACTCTCTGTTTCCCTTTTGTAACATTTCGGTCTCACCGAAAAGAGCGAATCTGTCCCACCGAGTTTACCTGACCAACTCTCTGGTTAGCTTATTACCAAAATCGATCTCACCGAGTTTGTGTAATCGGTCTCACCGAGATAACGTTATGCCCTAACCCTAACCATGTAGGTCCTACCGAGTTGCATGTCGGTCCCACCGAAAATCCTAACGGTCACTAGATTTGCTGAATCGGTCCGACCGAGTTTAACAGTTCGGTCCCACCGAGTTTAGCAAGTTGTGTGTAACGGTTAGATTTTGTGTGGAGGCTATATATACCCCTCCACCTCCTCTTCATTCGTGGATAGAGCCATCAGAACAAACCTACACTTCCAACTTGCTGTTTCTGAGAAGGAACCACCTACTCATGTGTTGAGGCCAAGATATTCCATTCCTACCTGAATCTTGATCTCTAGCCTTCCCCAAGTTGCTTTCCACTCAAATCTTCTTTCCACCAAATCCAAATCCTGTGAGAGAGAGTTGAGTGTTGGGGAGACTATCATTTGAAGCACAAGAGGAGGGAGTTCATCATCAACACACCATTTGTTACTTCTTGGAGAGTGGTGTCTCCTAGATTGGCTAGGTGTCACTTGGGAGCCTCCGACAAGATTGTGGAGTTGAACCAAGGAGTTTGTAAGGGCAAGGAGATTGCTTACTTCGTGAAGATCTACCGCTAGTGAGGCAAGTCCTTCATGGGCGACGGCCATGGTGGGATAGACAAGGTTGCTTCTTCGTGGACCCTTCGTGGGTGGAGCCTCCGTGGACTCACAAGCAACTGCTACCCTTCGTGGGTTGAAGTCTCCATCAACGTGGATGTACGATAGCACCACCTATGGGAACCATGACAAAAACATCCGTGTCTCCAATTGCGTTTGAATTCTCCAAACCCTTCCCTTTACATTCTTGCAAGTTGCATGCTTTACTTTCCGCTGCTCATATACTCTTTGCATGCTTGCTTGAATTGTGTTAAGATTGCTTGACTTGTGCTAAGATAGCTAAAATCTGCCAAAGACGAAAATTGGGAAAAGGATAAGATTTTAGTTGGTCAAGTAGTCTAATCACCCCCCCCCCCTCTAGACATACTTTCGATCCTACAATCGGCACGGCGATGCTACGCCTACCACAGTGGCTCCATACAAGCAGCAGAACAACACGATGCAGCGGAATGACTACTGGTAGCGGAAAAGCGACGACGGTGGTGAACTCCACTCCGCAGGGACTCTGGCTGGAACGCTTATCCTAGCGCGCAAACAAGGGATCCACGGCAAACAAGCAATCAAATCCGGCACGACCTGCAAACTGGCATGACACGCCAGTCAGTACACTGAATGTACTTGCAAGCTCACAGCAACCAAATCAATCAAGACAAACAATAGCATGGCAATTACAGGTTAACAAGGATTAACATGCTACTATCAGATCAATCATAGCCTAAACAAGACGATACAGCTAGAACAATATGAGCATGGCATAAACATATGAACAATGATGATACTAGCATGCAAGATGATGAAACTATCGTGCACCAACTTACTCTGTTCGGGTTACTTCGTAACCATCACCTGTATCACTTACCATCACGGATATCACACAATCATCTCAGGATCCAATCAAGCTTGGTATTAACAATACCGTAGTAATCATTTATTACCACAAGGACCTTGACCTTTACCTTTGACTCTTGCATAACATCCCCAAATATCCAACAAGTTGGTATTCACGATACCACAGTGATCCTCTCACGATCACATAAATATCAACCAACTTCTTTCGTCATCGAACCAGGGTTGTTATTAATCAAGTTATTATTATTACTGTTGACCCATAGTGTGACCAACTACGAACTGGGCCCATATCCGCGGGCGCGGCTATCGATAGATTTAAAACACACACTCTCCAGAGGTTAGCACACTGTACCCACACCATGGAACCCTGGCCTCGCACTCCCATTCAGGTGGACCAAAGCGTTCCGACGAAACCGTCCTACTACCATGACACTCTCCCGGCCACTATGACCAACTCCCTTTTGGGCTAAGTCATGGGTGGCCCCATGCCTACCATAGGCACCAACGGCCACCGTCGTGGCAAAACGGTCCCAAACAGGGACAAGGATCCATAAAACAACAACGGGCACACAAGGCTATGCCGTCCTACCTGGCCAAGGTAGCGCCCGCGCATAACCTTCCCTCACGGGAGGCACCGGCGAGAGGCATGACAATAGACCCAGTTAGGGCCCTCCCATAGGGCAAGCGTGGTTGCACTGGTCAGTTTCGATATGGTGGCACCATGACTCAGCCAACAGTTGTTCAAGTTCAATTTAATCCAATTAAACTTGAATGCAAAATGCTGAGCCATGACAAAAATAACATGATGCAACTACAATGCATGAACATGATATCAACATAAGCATGGGGGTGCAACACAATCTATGAGCATAACAACAACATTTAACAATTTATCCAGATGAGCATGGCATAGCTGAAGGAAATATGCCCTAGAGGCAATAATAAAGTTATTATTTATTTCCTTATTTCATGATAAATGTTTATTATTCATGCTAGAATTGTATTAACCGGAAACATAATACATGTGTGAATACATAGACAAACATAGTGTCACTAGTATGCCTCTACTTGACTAGCTTGTTGATCAAAGATGGTTGTGTTTCCTAACCATAGACATGAGTTGTCATTTGATTAACGGGATCACATCATTAGGAGAATGATGTGATTGACTTGACCCATTCCGTTAGCTTAGCACTTGATCGTTTAGTATGTTGCTATTGCTTTCTTCATGACTTATATATGTTCCTACAACTATGAGATTATGCAACTCCCGTTTACCGGAGGAACACTTTGTGTGCTACCAAACTTCACAACGTAACTGGGTGATTATAAAGGAGCTCTACAGGTGTATCCAAAGGTACATGTTGAGTTGGCGTATTTTGAGATTAGGATTTGTCACTCCGATTGTCGAAGAGGTATCTCTGGGCCCTCTCGGTAATGCACATCACTATAAGCCTTGCAAGCAATGTGACTAATGAGTTTGTTGCGGGATGATGCATTACATAACGAGTAAAGAGACTTGCTGGTAACGAGATTGAACTAGGTATTGGGATACCGACGATCGAATCTCGGGCAAGTAACATACCGATGACAAAGGGAACAACGTATGCTGTTATGCGGTTTGACCGATAAAGATCTTCGTAGAATATGTGGGAGCCAATATGAGCATCCAGGTTCCGCTATTGGTTATTGACCGGAAACGTGTTTTGGTCATGTCTACATAGTTCTCGAACCCGTAGGGTTCGCACGCTTAAGGTTTCGATGACAGTTTTATTATGAGTTTATGAGTTTTGATGTACCGAAGGAGTTAGGAGTCCCGGATGAGATCGGGGACATGACGAGGAGTCTCGAAATGGTCGAGATGTAAAGATCGATATATTGGACGACTATATTCGGACTTCGGAAAGGTTCCGTGTGATTCGGGTATTTTTCGGAGTACCGGAGAGTTACGGGAATTCGTCGGGGAGTACATGGGCCTTATTGGGCCATACGGGAATAGAGGAGAGAGGCCAAAAGGAAGGAGGCCTGTGCCCCCCCTCTGGTCCGAATTGGACAAGGGGTGCAGCCCCCTTTTCCTTCTCCCTCTCCTCCTCTTTCCTTCTCTCCTTCTCCAACAAGGAAGGAGGGAGTCCTACTCCCGGTGGGAGTAGGATTCCCCATGGTACGCCCCCTCCTAGGCCGGCCACCCCCTCCCCCCTTGCTCCTTTATATACGGGGGCCAGGGGGCACCTCTAGACACAACAATTGATCTCTTGATCTCTTAGCCGTGTGCGGTGCCCCCCTCCACCATAGGCCTTGATTATATTGTAGCGGTGCTTAGGCGAAGCCCTGCGACGGTAGAACATCAAGATCGTCACCACGCCGTCGTGCTGATGGAACTCTTCCCCGACATTCTGCTCGATCGGAGTCCGGGGATCATCATCGAGCTGAACGTGTGCTAGAACTAGGAGGTGCCGTAGTTTCGTGCTTGATCGGTCGGGCCGTGAAGACGCATTTACTACATCAACCGCGTTGTTCTAACGCTCGCTTTCGGTCTCACGAGGGTACGTGGACAACACTCTCCCTCTTGTTGCTATGCATCACCATGATCTTGCGTGTGCGAGGAAATTTTGAAATTACTACGCTCCCCAACAAAGGCATCCGAGCCTGGTTTTATGCGAGGTGTCGATGCACGAGTAGAACACAAGTGAGTTGTGGACGATATAAGTCATACTGCTACCAAAGATGTCATACTTTGGTTCGGTGGTATTGTGAGATGAAGCGCCCGGACCGACATTACGCGTATGCTTATGCAAGACTGGTTTCACCGCTACGAGCACTCGTTGCTTAGAGGTGACCGGCGGTGTCCGCTCTCTCACTTTAGTTGAATCAAGTATGGCTACGCCTGCCTTGCGAAGGTTAAAACAGCACTAACTTGACAAACTATCGCTGTGGTTTTGATGCGAGGTAAGAACGGTTCTTGCTCAGCCCGTAGCAGCCACGTAAAATTTGCAACAACAAAGTAGAGGACGCCTAACTTGTTTTTGCAGGCATGTTGTGATGTGATATGGTCAAGACGTGATGCTATATTTTATTGTATGAGATGATCGTGTTTTGTAACCGAAGTTATCGGCAATCGCGTGAGCCATATGGTTGTCGCTTATTGTATAAAATGCAACGCTTCAGTAATTGCTTTACTTTATCACTAAGCGGTAGTGATAGTCGAGAAGCAATAGATGGCGAACGACAACGATGCTACGATGGAGATCAAGGTGTCGCGCCGGTGACGATGGTGATCACGACGGTGCTTCGAGATGGAGATCACAAGCACAAGATGATGATGGCCATATCATATCACTTATATTGATTGCATGTGATGTTTATCCTTTATGCATCTTATCTTGCTTTGATTGACGGTAGCATTCTAAGATGATCTCTCACTAATTATCCGAAGTGTTCTCCCGAGTATGCACCGCTTTGAAAGTTCTTCGTGCGAGACACCACGTGATGATCGGGTGTGATAGGCTCTACGCTCAAATACAACAGTGCAAAACAGTTGCACACGCGAATACTCAAAGTTAAACTTGACGAGCCTAGCATATACAGATATGGCCTTGGAACACGGAGACCGAAAGGTCGAACGTGAATCATATAGTAGATATGATCAACATAGTGATGTTCACCATTGAAAACTACTCCATCTCACGTGATGATCGGACATGGTTTAGTTGATTTGGATCACGTGATCACTTAGAGGACTAGAGAGATGTCTGTCAAAGTGGGAGTTCTTAAGTAATATGATTAATTGAAATTAATTTATCATGAACTTAGTCCTGGTTGTATTTTGCAAATTATGTTGTAGATCAATAGCTCGCGTTGTTGCTTTCATATGTTTATTTTGATATGTTCCAAGAGAAAACTGTGTTGAAAGATGTTAGTAGCAATGATGCAGATTGGATCCGTGATCTGAGGTTTATCCTCATTGATGCACAAAAGAATTATGTCCTTGATGCACCGCTAGGTGACAAACCTATTGCAGGAGCAGATGCAGACGTTATGAACGTTTGTCTAGCTCAAAATGGTGACTACTTGATAGTTTAGTGCACCATGCTTAAACGGCTTAGAATCGGGACTTCAAAGACGTTTTGAACGTCATGGACCATATGAGATGTTCCAGGAGTTGAAGTTAATATTTCCAGCAAATACCCGAGTAGAGAGATATGAAGTCTCCAACAAGTTCTATAGCTAAAAGATGGAGGAGAATCGCTCAACTAGTCAGCATGTGCTCAGATTGTCTAAGTACTTCAATCGCTTGAATCAAGTGGGAGTTAATCTTCCAGATAAGATAGTGATTGACAGAATTCTCTAGTCACCATCACTAAGTTACTAGAACTTCGTGATGAACTATAGTATGCAAGAGATGACGAAAACGATTCCCGAGCACTTCGTGATGTTGAAATCGACGAAGGTAGAAATCAAGAAAAAGCATCAAGTGTTGATGATTGACAAGACCACCAGTTTCAAGAAAAGGGCAAAGGGAAAGAAAGGGAAACTTCAAGTAGAATGGCAAACAAGTTGTCACTCCCGTGAAGAAGACCAAAGCTGGACCAAAGCCTGAAACCGAGTGCTTACACGCAAAGGAAATGGTCACCGAAGCGGAAATGCCCTGAATATTTGGTGGATAAGAAGGATGACAAAGTGAACAAGGGTATATTTGATATACAGGTTATTGATGTGTGCCTTACTAGTGTTTATAGTAGCCCCGAGTATTTGATACTTGTTCGGTTGCTAAGATTAGTAACTCAAACAGGAGTTACGAATAAACAGAGACTAGTTGAAGGGGAAGTGACGATGAGTGTTGGAAGTAGTTCCAAGATTAATATGATTATCATCGCACACTCCCTATACTTTCGAGATTAGTGTTAAACCTAAATAAATGTTATTTAGCATTTGCGTTGAGCAGGAATATGATTTGATCATGTTTATTGCAATACGGTTATTCATTTAAAGTCAGAGAATAATTATTGTTCTGTTTACATGAATAAAACCTTCAAATGGTCATACACCCAATGAAATTAGTTTGTTGGATCTCAATCATAGTGATACACATATTCATAATATTGATGCCAAAAGATGCAAAGTTAATAATGATAAGTGCAACTTATTTGTGGCACTGCCGTTTGGGTCATATCGGTGTAAAACGCATGAAGAAACTCCATAAAGATGGATTTTCGGAATCACTTGGTTATGAATCATTTGATGCTTGCGAACCGTGCCTTTTGGGCAGGATGACTAAAAATCCGTTCCCCGAAACAATGAAACGAGCTACTGACTTATTGGAAATAATACATACCGATGTATGCGATCCAATGTGTGTTAAGGCTCGCGGCATGTATCATTATTTTCTGACCTTCACAGATAATTTGAGCAGATATGGGTATATCTACTTGATGAAACATAAGTCTGAAACATTTGAAAAGTTCATAGAATTTCAGAGTGAAGTGGAAAATCATCGTAACAAGAAAAATAAAGTTTCTACTATCTGATTGTGGAGACGAATATTTGAGTTACGAGTTTGGTCTTCATTTGAAACAATGTGAAATAGTTTCGCAACTCACGCCACCTGGAAAACCACAATGTAATGGTGTGTCCGAACATCGTAATCGTACTTTACTAGAAATGGTGCGATCTATGATGTTTCTTATCGGTTTACCACTATCGTTTTGGGGTTATGCATTAGAGACAGCTGCATTCACGTTTAATAGGGCACCATCTAAATCTGTTGAGACGACACCGTATGAACTATGGTTTAGCAGTAAACCTAAGCTGTCGTTTCTTAAAGTTTGGAGCTGTGATGCTTATATGAAAAAGGTTTTCAACCTGATAAGATCGAACCCAAATCGGAGAAGTGCGTCTTCATAGAATACCCAAAGGAAACTGTTGGGTACACCTTCTATCACAGATTTGAAGGCAAAACATTCGTTGCTAAGAATGGATCATTTCTAGAGGAGTTTCTCTCGAAAGAAGTGAGTGGGAGGAAAGTAGATCTTGATAAGGTAATTTGTACCTTCTCCCGAATTGGAAAGTAGTTCATCACAAAAATCAGTTCCAGTGATTCCTACACCAATTAGTGAGGAAGCTAATGATGATGATCATGAAACTTCAGATCAAGTTACTACAAAACCTCGTAGGTCTTCCAAAGTACAGTCCGCATCAGAGTGGTATGGTAATCCTGTTCTGGAAGTCATGTTACTAGACCATGATGAACCTACGAACTATGAGGAAGCGATGATGAGCCCAGATTCATGAAATGGCTTGAGGCCATGAAATCTGAGATGGGATCCATGTATGAGAACAAAGTGTGGACTTTGGTGGAGTTGCCCGATGATCGGCAAGCCATATTGTATAAATGGATCTTCAAGAGGAAGACAGATGCTGATAGTAGTGTTACTATCTACAAAGCTCGACTTGTCGCAAAAGGGTTTTCGACAAGTTCAAGGTGTTGACTACAATGATATTTTCTCAACTGTAGCGATGCTTAAGTCTGTCCGAATCATGTTAGCAATTGCCACATTTTATGAAATCTGGCAAATGGATGTCAAAACTGCATTCCTTAATGGTTTTCTTAAAGAAGAGTTGTATATGATGCAACCAGAAGGTTTTGTCAATCTTAAAAGTGCTAACAAAATGTGCAAGCTCCAGCGATCCATCAATGGACTGGTGCAAGCATCTCAGAGTTGGAATATACGCTTTGATAAGTTGATCAAAGCATATAATTTTATACAGACTTGCGGTGAAGCATGTATTTACAATAAAGTGAGTGGGAGCACTACCGCCTTTCTGATAAATATATGCGAGTAACATATTGTTGATCAGAAATGATGTAGAATTTTTCTGGAAAGCATAAAGGAGTATTTGAAAGGAGTTCTTTAAAAGAAAGACCTCAATAAATCTACTTACATATTGAGCATCAAGATCTATTGAGATAGATCAAGAAGCTTGATAAGTTTTTCAATAAGTACATACCTTGTCAAGATTTTGAAATAGTTCAAAATGGAACAGTCAAAGAAAGAGTTCTTGCCTGTGTTGCAAAGGTGTGAAATTGAGTAAGACTCAAATCCCGACCACGGCAGAAAATAGAAAAGAGAATGAAAGTCATTCCCTATGCCTCAGCCATAGGTTCTATAAAGTATGCTATGCTATGTACCAGACCTATTGTATACCTTGCTCTGAATTTGGCAAGGGAGTACAATAGTGATCTAGGAGTAGATCACTGGACATTGGTCAAGAATATCCTTAGTGAGGACTAAGGAAATATTTCTCGATTATGGAGGTGATAAAAGAGCCCGTCGTAAAGAGTTACATCGATGCAAGCTTTCACACCGATCCAGATGACTCTAAGTCTCAATCTGGATACATATTGAAAGTGGGAGCAATTAACTAGAGTAGCTCCGTGCAGAGCATTCTAGACATAGAATATTTGCAAAATACATACGGCTCGAATGTGATGTAATCTGCTGACTAAAATTCTCTCACAAGCAAAACATGATCATACCTTAGTACTCTTTGGGTGTTAATCACATAGCGATGTGAACTAGATTATTGACTCTAGTAAACCCTTTGGGTATTGATCACATGATGATGTGAACTATGGGTATTAATCACATACATATGTGAATGTTGGTGTTAAATCACATGGCGATGTGAACTAGATTATTGACTCTAGTGCAAGTGGGAGACTGAAGGAAATATGCCCTAGAGGCAATAATAAAGTTATTATTTATTTCCTTATTTCATGATAAATGTTTATTATTCATGCTAGAATTGTATTAACCGGAAACATAATACATTTGTGAATACATAGACAAACATAGTGTCACTAGTATGCCTCTACTTGACTAGCTTGTTGATCAAAGATGGTTGTGTTTCCTAACCATAGACATGAGTTGTCATTTGATTAACGGGATCACATCATTAGGAGAATGATGTGATTGACTTGACCCATTCCATTAGCTTAGCACTTGATCGTTTAGTATGTTGCTATTGCTTTCTTCATGACTTATACATGTTCCTACAACTATGAGATTATGCAACTCCGCCATACGGAGGAACACTTTGTGTGCTACCAAACGTCACAACGTAATCGGGTGATTATAAAGGAGATCTACAGTGTATCCAAAGGTACATGTTGAGTTGGCGATTTCGAGATTAGGATTTGTCACTCCGATTGTCGGAGAGGTATCTCTGGGCCCTCTCGGTAATGCACATCACTATAAGCCTTGCAAGCAATGTGACTAATGAGTTAGTTGCGGCATGATGCATTACACAACGAGTAAAGAGACTTGCCGGTAACGAGATTGAACTAGGTATTGGGATACCGACGATCGAATCTCGGGCAAGTAACATACCGATGACAAAGGAAACAACGTATGTTCTTATGCGGTTTGACCGATAAAGATCTTCGTAGAATATGTGGGAGCCAATATGAGCATCTAGGTTCCGCTTATTGGTTATTGACCGAAACGTGTTTCGGTCATGTCTACATAGTTCTCGAACCCGTAGGGTCCGCACGCTTAAGGTTTCGGCGACAGCTTTATTATGAGTTTATGAGTTTTGATGTACCGAAGGAGTTCGGAGTCCCGGATAAGATCGGAGACATGATGAGGAGTCTCGAAATGGTCGAGAAATAAAGATCGATATATTGGACGACTATATTCGGACTTCGGAAAGGTTCCGAGTGATTCGGGTATTTTTCGGAGTACCGGAGAGTTACGGGAATTCGCCGGGGAGTACATGGGCCTTATTGGGCCATACGGGAATAGAGGAGAGAGGCCAAAAGGAAGGAGGCCTGCGCCCCCCTCTGGTCCGAATTGGACAAGGGGTGCAGCCCCCTTTTCCTTCTCCCTCTCCTCCTCTTTCCTTCTCTCCTACTCCAACAAGGAAGGAGGGAGTCCTACTCCCGGTGGGAGTAGGACTCCCCATGGCGCGCCCCTTCCTAGGCCGGCCGCCCCCTCCCCCCTTGCTCCTTTGTATACGGGGGCAGGAGGGCACCTCTAGACACAACAATTGATCTCTTGATCTCTTAGCCATGTGCGGTGCCCCCCTCCACCATAGTCCTCGATAATATTGTAGCGGTGCTTAGGCGAAGCCCTGCGGCGGTAGAACATCAAGATCGTCACCACGCCGTCGTACTGACGGAACTCTTCCCGAACATTCTGCTGGATCGGAGTCTGGGGATCGTCATCGAGATGAACGTGTGCTAGAACTCGGAGGTGTCGTAGTTTCGGTGCTTGATTGGTCGGGACGTGAAGACGTACGACTACATCAACCGCGTTGTTCTAACGCTTCCGCTTTCGGTCTACGAGGGTACGCGGACAACACTCTCCCCTCTTGTTGCTATGCATGACCATGATCTTGCGTGTGCGTAGGAAATTTTTGAAATTACTACGTTCCCCAACAATACCTACGATCATGAATAACACAACTAGAACATTACTCATAGCATAACATGACTACTAGCATTAGCAATAACTACCATGCAATAACATAACGATAAACTACCATGCAAGCATTTAACCAACTGGGTGCAAAAGAACATGCTTAACAACGATACTCGGAACAGACGATAATCATGCACCGAAGACCATCACCAGCATGTACTACTACCAAGAATGGTAATAAGAAAGTACTACTAGCAAGTAGTTCATGATAATAGAGTGCAAGAAAACATAGCATGACGGTAAACACCGATCCATAAGCATAACCGAAATAACGACATCAGTAGCAAAACAATCAAACAGTTATTAAAGATTCAAGTTCAAAACCAATGCTTCTGCATGACTATCATGCAAATGGTGGCTGTGGCTTGCCTGGGGATGAAAAAGGCTTCGGGGAGAAGTGCGGTGAAGCCGCGGAAAGATTTGCCGGAAAACGTTCTCTCTCGGAGGGGGCTGATTAGGGGCAAGGGCAAAATGGTCATTTTCAGTATGTTAAAAACATTGTGAAAATGGTGGGGACAGAACGGGCTCGACGAGACGAAGACGTGGGCGTTGGAATCACCTCGATCGGAGCTACGGTTGAAAAGTTGTGAAGGGTTGAAGTTCAGGGACTATTCTGCAAAATATCACCAGAAATAGGTCCCTGAGTGGATAAGGCAGAAACGGATTATAGAAAATACGCTTTCCGGAGAGGAAAGCGTATTTGCGTGCAAAGAACAAAGGAAATCCGCTTTCGGGAAACGGAAATGTATTCCTGCGAATACGATTCCACTTACGTGACTAGGAAGAGGCGGGGTCAAAGCACGGTCGCTAACAGGTGGGTCCCACGGGGCGGGGCCCGTCACTTATCCACGTTGGCAGCCCGGGTCAACGCGGGGCTGGCGGCTGGTTCACTGACTCGCGGGGCCCGCGGCTAGCTGGAAGGGAGGGGCGTGGGCGTCGTCTTCCTCCTCACTCCTGCCCGCGAGGCAGAGATAGGGCGTTGCTCCGGCGACACAGGCCACCTCCGGCGATGCTCCGGCCACTGGAGAGCTTGGGGCGACTAGGCGCATCCATCCCGCGGTGGCGCAGTCCTCTGGGAGGGCGAGGTTGAGAGCAGCTTTGACCGCGGCGGCAGAGGGCAACGGCGGCGGCCAAAGTTGGGCACACGTGGCCACGGTAGTCCCAGAAACATATTAAGGGGTTGGGGAGGCTCGTGGTGGTCCGGGGAGTGCTATGGTAGCGACAGAAAGGAGGGGGAGGCTCGGCTTCGACCGAATTTAGCCGAGGCCGTGCCGCGGCCATGGGAGGGGCAGAGAGGTTCGCGAGCTCGGGTGAGTGGTCGGGGCGGTCTAGTGGAGTGCTGTGAGGAGACTGCTGAGCCTGGGCAACGCGGGTGGGCTTATATAGCCGGGAAAGGCGGTTAGGCGAGCACGGCGGGTGACGCGGTGCCAGCCAATGGGCGCGAGCAGAGGCACGGGAGGGCTCGGGAAGGAGACGAGGAGAGAAGGCGACGAGCAGCAGAAAGGCCACAGAGACGAGGCAGAGCTTGGGGACAAGGGAGGAAGAAGCCACAGCCATTAATGCCTTGCCGGCCTTGCAGGTGACGATGGGCGAACGGCGACGAGCGCTAGCGAGGAGGCTTTGGGAGGGGAGAGAGGTCCGGGGGATGGCGACGACGCGTGCTAGCTGTTAGACACGCTCACGCGCTCGAAGACGACGAGAGGAAGAGGGGCCCGAAGCAAACGACGCTCAGCTCGCGTCCATTGCTGCCAGAGCGCGTGCAAACGAGGCGGTCACCACTATGACCGGCAAGGAGGGGACGCAAGAGGCAGGGCAACGTTGTCTAGTGTTTAGTCCTTACATACTAGAGGCCGAGGAAGTTGATGGATCGACAAAAGGAGACAAGGTGATGCGTGAGTGATCGACTGAAGTTTGATGTATCAGTATTGGCTGAGTACCGCTGAGCAACAGGGAACTAATTGGGTCAAATGGTGTTGTCTGGAAGGTTCAGATTAGGAAGGACTATGGTTCTGGAAAAGTGGAGGTGATTTGGACCAGTATTTTATATAGTTGCTTCAAAACTGCTTAACTTGATCCAGAATAGAAATCAAGATGATGCACTCAAATGGTGAAGCCACTTGAGCTGAAATTTGACATGCCGGGATGATTTGGGCATATGAGAGTGCCATACAAATTTCATACCATTTGGAAAAGCCAAAGTGGTACTACCTTCATGATGGTATTCTCTGAACGGAAGCTTAGGAAAATTCCTAAGGGAAAATGGCCAAACAAAATATGCCCAAATTTGGTGAAGATAGGTTATATGGGTAGGAGAAGTTCTAGAAAAATTTACAACCATAATGGAGCAAGATAAAATACACTTGCTTCACAAACTAAAATTTTGGACAAAATCAAAGAATTGAAGATGAGCTCACATGGAGGCATTACATGAGCTCAACTTTGGTGGAGGGCGATGATATGATGATATTGAGGTCATGCATAAATTGCAACTCATTTGGATATGCCTAGCTTGTACCTCCTTCACAAAATTTCTTTCTGGACAGAAACTTTGGAAAAACCATAATTAAATGACTACTAGGCAAATGAGGTTGCATTTTGGCATTTGGAAATTATATGGACATGAAAAGTTGTCCAAGTAGTTTGAGGCCACTTGGGAATTTGAAAATAGCACTTGCTTCACAATGTGCCATTTAGGACAGAATAGGAAATGAATTATTTAAGCATGATGATAAACATGGAAAATGAAATATTTTGCCATATTTGAGGAAGATATGACCCAAACAATTTATGAGAATTATTTGGGAATTTTAGGAGTGATGGAAATATAGGTTGCTTCACAACCTAGGGCAAATTGAGTTATTCCTTTAATAGAAAAGGAGTATCCCCAATAAAAAGAATATTGGGATTTGGGCTAGGATGAAAATGGGAAGGTCTAGGGAAGGATTTGAGGTTGAAAAGCCACTCTAGAAGAAAAGAAGAGGTCATCTTCTTGAGTTTCCAGACCACAAAGCCACGGAGAAAGAAAACTCAAGCAAAAATCTTAGAAATACAAATGAAAAAGAAAGGCCCAAAAATCAGGTTGTGACACTCTGCGCCCGCTATCGGGGTGCCTCTCCCTCCCGCATAGAAAGGCACACCCGGTGCCTCCCTCATGACGGGCTCGGGGGCTTCCGTCTGGAGTGCCTCTGACCTGACCAGCGCAAGGAGGGAGGTGTTCGGGCACCACTTGGAGGCGTGCCTCGGTGCGCGCCCCACAAGCAAGGAGCATGGTGCGAGGCGCCAGGAGCACGAGAGTTCATCGTCAAGGCAATCGAGGAGCTTCAGGAGGTGCAAGCCATGCGCGGCAAGCGTCGCCCAGCGCCCCCTATGGGCGCGGAAGCTGCTCCCGATGTGGACGATGGGCTGCGCATCTACGTCGACATCTCGGGCCTCAACAGGGCCGCTTCGCAGGGCCTCTTCTAGCCATCGCATGTCGGTCGAAACGGGGGCTACCCCTGCACCTACTTCTGTATGCCGTTCGGCCTGCTGAACATGGGCGCCTCGTACTAGTGCCTCGCATAGCATGCCTTGGCGTCTCATGATGCCAGGCGCTTGGCGATCGCGTCTCAGGAGGCCCTGGACCCTCGTGAGCCCCATGGGCCTCCCGAGCCTGCCAGGCCTCCGGATCCGCCTCGCTTATGAGGAGCGATCTCCACAACACGCTTCTTCAGCTACCTCGACGCTTCTACAACACCGGTGCCAAGTGACTTTTTGGTTTGTTCAGTTGAGGGCGCCCCTCGGGCTACATTACCCTCAAGCTATGAGGGTCCACTCCCTGCGGCTATGTTGTTTCATTCATGTACTGTGAACCAGTTGCGCTCTCATGAGTTGCTATGCTTGTTAGCCCTACACATGATGATGTGTCACTTCTAGAGTCACCTCTGCAGGCTTCGCGCGTTGCCAGCTCTCCTTGTGAGCATCCCATGAGAGGGGGCTACCGGCACGGCGCCTGTGCTCGGGTCCGTCCCTGTGGCACTGATAAATCTAAGAGACTGACCTCTTACTCTCGGGCCGACCCCGTACACGTCACCTCACTAGGTCCTTAGTGCCTTCGTCTTCTCACAGAACGATCATGAGAAGATTGGCAAGCACGCGTCGCTTCTCGTGTTGTGTAGCTGTCTAATTCACAGGAACCTCAAGAGGGCCGGCTCCGGTTGGTCAGCAGTTCAACTCGCAAAGGCTAAGTAAATCAGTCTGCTTGTCTCGTCTGCTGGGCAAGGCCCTATTTCCTAGCAAGCCCCGCAAAGCGGAACCGCTCCTCTTCTGCGCAGACCACTTGCACGTTAAAAGGGGGGCTCTTGAGCATCACGCCTCAGGAGCTCCTACTGGCACTCGAGCCCTCACCCCCTGGCCTTGTCCACGGCATCGCAACCTGGCATACCAGTGGTGGCTGAGTTTCGCTCGAGGGCCGGTTCCTGAGGACGTAGAGCATCAAGGTGGGCGAAGAAAGGGGGTGGTGCACCTTGCGAGGGTATACGGAGAAAGAGGTACGGTCCGGTGGTGCAGGCGTTTTTTCTAAATATAATGGGCGTCAAATTTCTCACGCACCCCTAGCGGGAATTGTTCTAGTTCATTTCAGAGCAGGAGACGCACACAGGATAAAAAGCTCTAGAGAAGCGTGCCGTCACGACGTAAGAGCCCGCCACGGGCAGCGAGTGCACTAAGCTAAGTTATCCTACTCACACCGGGCATGAACCTTACCACTAAAGCCTTATTTTCTCGCGACCTCGCTTGGGCAAGGCCCCCCCCCTTTAATCTTTCAGGAGCCGCTTGCGCGCCAAAGGGGACCTTGTGAGCATCGCGCCTCAGGAGCTCTCACCGGACCTTGGGTCGCTCACCTTCTGGCCTTGCACACGACATCGCGACCTAGCATGCCAGCGACGACTGAAGCTCACCTGGGGACTAGGTCCTATCGATGCAGAGCAACATGGTACCATAAGAGCAAAAAGGGGGACCCGTGCCCAAGCGAGAAACACAAACACAACCCGAGAACATAAGCTAGAAACGCTAATGGTAAAGGCGCAAGCGCCGTGGTTCTTACACGCCCCCACGGGGCCTTTCACGACTTCAATGCACGAAATAAAACAAGAGAAGAGGCCTCCCGAGGGCCGCCGCTCAAGAGGCGCCGACCCCAGCGTGGCGGCGTCTAGACGGTGTCCTCCTCCTCCTTGACCTGGGCGCGGTGGTGTGGCGACGCGTCATAGTCGTCGTCGCTCGAGCTCCCTCCGAAGGGGGTGCAGTCGCTGCTGAAGGAGTTGCAGCAGTTGCCAAGGGCAAGTTCACCGCCGAGGACATTGCCGCAGCGATCAACATCGTCGTCGGAGAGGTGGTCGCCGCCAGTGCCATCGTCCTCTGGGCAGCACTCCAGGCTCCAGCCGTCTCCTCCAAAGACCTTCAAGAAGAGCGTCGTTGCACCGTCGTACTTGAAGTGAAGAGCGTGCCTCCCCTTTGAGCCGCAGGCGCAGGCAATCGACTGCCATCCCCGGGTAAGGTAAATGTAACCGGAGGGGGAGACTAGTTGGAGCAGCCATCATGCTGCAGCCACAACCCGACAGGACCTTTTGCCAGCAACTCCTCCGCCAAGGACTGCGGGAGCCGAATCCAGGTGCCCGACGGCCTCTCTACCCACACCACGAACTCGCGGGCCGTGGTATCCACATGAGACTATGGGCGGAGTGCTCGGGCCGCTATCGTGTGCCTCGCCCCTCGGCCTCGACCTCCACGGCTTCCTTGGCCACTTCTGCAGGAAGGACCCTCCCCGCGACTGTTGGAGCTGGCGCGGACCCCTAGCAAAGCGCGCTTGTGCCGGAAAGGGGATGCCATAGGCGCAGTGGTGATCTTGCGGGGGCGGCCCCGTCCTCTCTTCGGCGGGGGAAACTCCGGCTCCTCCTGTGGTGCCTTCCCCATCTCAGCGGCGGAGAACCTCCTCACTAGCAGTATGGCGGCTATGGCGGAGGTGTGGAATGGATAAGCAAGAACATGAAGATGGGCTGGGGGCTCCACTCCCCTCGCCCTCTTATAGATGATCGAAAGAAGCCAACTGGCGTCCCTTCTCATTCGAGAAATGATGGCCCTGCGGCACACGCCAGTCTTTTGTCAGCCTGGGCAGTTGTCGAGGAAACGCGGGGAAGTGGAGGCGTTTGCGCCCCGTCGCGCGCCACGCGTTGAGGGTGGCCCACAAGCAGTGAGGGCCCGTGTCGCTTCACCCTTCGCTCCTTGGCTTCGCCTAGAAACCAGCCCGAGTGTGCCTTGGGCCCGGGGGCTACTCTCGGCGTTCTGGGATCGGGGGTACCCAGACTTGCCTGCCTGCGGCCCAGCACGCGGACTCATCGACAGCCCGGTACGACCCAACTACAAGACCCCCATTACAAGATGGACGACGCCAAGACCTCCCGAGGAGCAGTGCCCCGGGCCTTCCTCCAGAGGAGCAGAGACTTCTATGCGGGTACCCAGCCTCACGAGGCCCTTGATGGTGTGAGCCATGAAGACCAAGGCCAGGCGGGCGCCAGCGGGCGCAGGAGAGGACAGTTTCCTCTTTGGTGATAAGGAGGCAAGGACCAACGCGGGTTCCAGAGGGATCCTCCAAAGGTTTCCATTCTGGTGCAACAAGACCAGGACCACGTGCTCGGCAGGATGGATGTCATCGCCGAGCCCACCTCTGCGTCACGACCAGAGGCTTTGCAGGAGAAGACCACCTTTGGTCAGGATAAGATGTACTTCCTGTCCCCTTTCAAATTGGCCGTTGTGGTATCCCTCCCGCCTAAGCTATGTGGGAAGAGGACCGGGCCTAGTATAAATAGAGGCTAGTCTCCACCATAGAGAGGGGTCAATCCATTCTCACTCCCCGAGCCCTCACGAGGCAGCTCATCCACTATACTAGTTCATCCTCAAACCTCCTCGGGAGGCTAATCCACCACAAAGCAGGAGTAGGGTTTTCCACCGCAAGGTGGCCCGAACCAGGGTAAATCTCCGTGTTCATCTTCTTCCCCGCTCTCACGAACTCGACAAGGCCAAGCCATGAGGTGACAAGCTTGTGATTGTAGCTTGGGTAGATCTTCACACATGCCCCAGAGTTCGAACCTTGTGGAGTCCGCGGAGCCCCGATTCTGACACTTTTGATCGACCATGTCTCCCTTTTGCGGTATTTTGTGACGACACGCATATCTGTGGGCTCCCCGGGGTCTATATACACTACAAAAAAAAGACACATCTGTGACATTATGGCATGCACGAAAAAAATTATGTCATGGTTATGACACTTCTATGACGATAATTGTGACAACACACTTATCATCGTAGATGTGATGGGCTCCTACTTCTATGACAAAAAATCATGACAGAAAATGGGCTTTTCATCCTGGGCGAGCCGAGGACGCACCTACATGACATTCTTTGGGACATCCATGACATAAAAAATTGTGGTAAAAGTGAGGGCAAGGAAATTTTCGTGGACTTCCCGGTTACAGTGGGTGGTTGAGGCCGAGCGATGCAGTGTGGTTTGCGTGTTTCTCCCTTGTACGCGCACGTGGTGCAAGCTGTGTCGCTATAACTAAACCCGAGCAAGAGGTGTTCGCTTACTGAACCCGAGCGATCGCACTGCTAGCACTACATACTGAAGCCGATCGATCGATCCCTTCGTTGCTAACTGAACCCGATCGATCACTACTGCTGCTTACTGAAGTCGATCGAACCCCCATGCGAGACGTAGCTAGCTAGTCGGTTGGGTTGCCTCTGGATGAACAGTGCCTGTTGTTGCCCCGCGCGCGATACATAGAATGAGCCGAGACGTGGTGAGTCCAGTCGGTTGGTTGGCTGTGGATGAACAGTTCCCAGTGGAGATTGCATGAAGAGGACCCCGACCGTGTGTAGGCGGTTACTACTGGATGACCAGGACCCAGTGGTAGTAGTAGGCGGTTGCCTCTAGATGAACAGGACTCCGAGGAGGCCGCCACACACCCCAGCCGGTGTTGGGAGTGGATGAATAGGACCCCGTGGAGGCTTGTTAAACAGTAGCCGATGGAGGCTTGATGAACAGTAGCTCGTGGATGAATTGTGGCTGGTGGAGGTTGGAGGAGGTCGATGGTGGATGAATACTAGTAGGTGAAGGCTGGGGGAATTCGATGGTGAATGAATAGTAGCCCATGGAGGCTAGAGCGAGGCAATAGATGGTGGATGAACAGTAGCCTGTGGAGTACCGTTTGGTGGTACGCCAGAGCCCTCCTGATGATCAGGACCCCGTTCGACCATAGGTGCTCCAACAAAAGTCTGTTTCCTCTATTTCCCCTCTAAGGGAGTCCTGGACTAGGGGGTCCTCGGGCGTCCGGCCTGTTAGCCATGGGCCGGACTGATGGGCTGTGAAGATACGAAGATCAAGATCGCACTCGTCACGCCTAATATGCACCCAATCCAAAGGAACTCGACGGTCCCACCAAGGATAGACCCGATATTGAAACGCTTTTGCAAGGTGGATATCATTACATCAACATTACATAATAGTGGGATACATACATAAGGAACAAATGCCACAAGGATACATCAACATCATATACAAGATCAACATCCGACTACGGATGAAACATAAACAAAACTCAAACGACATCCACCTCGCTAGCCAAAGGGCTGCCGACCGAACCTATCCCCGATCAAGAAGAAGCAGAAAAACTCCAACACAAGCAAACATCGCCTCGCGTCAAGCTCATCGCAAGAACCTGTACCGCAACTGGTGGTGTAGTAATCAGTGAGCCACGAGGACTCAAAGAATCCCATTACCATGGGTATCAAGACTAGCAAAGCTTAAAGGGAAAGGAAGGGGTAAAGTGGTGAGGTTGCAGCAGCGCTAAGCATATATGGTGGCTAACATACGCAAATGAGAGCAAGGAGAGAAACAAAGGAACGGTCGTCAACTAGTAATGATCAAGAAGTGATCCTGAACTCCTACTTACGCCGACATAACCCGAAACCGTGTTCTCCTCTCGATCAACCCCAAAAGAGACACTCACGGTTACACACACGGTTGGTGTATTTTAGAAGAGTTTGCTTCAAGTTTACTACAACCGGATATTAACAAATTCCCATCTGCCACATAACCGCGGCACGGCTCTCGAAAGTTTATACCTGCAGGGTGTCCCAACTTAGCCCATGATAAGCTCTCGCGATCAACGAAGGATATTCTTCTCCCGGAAGACCCGATCAGTCTCGAATCCGGCCACAAGACATTTCGACAAAGAATAAAACAAGACCAGAAGACCTCCCAACAGCATCGACACCTCGATAGTAGCCGCAGATCTCTCGCCTCGTGCCACGACCGGATGAGCAGTACATACGACAACCGACGATACCCCAAGTTGCCTCGGGCGGCACCGCAAGTGGTTCTAGTTTGGACCAACACTTAGACAAGCATTGGCCCGGGGCTAAATAAAGATGACCTCAAGAGAGCGACTCAAGGAAAAAGTAGGTGGTGGTGAGGCAAATTGTAAAACCAATGTTGGGCCTTGCCGAAAAGTCTTATTCAAAGCGAACTGTCAAGGGGTCCCATAAATCACCCGACCGCGTTAGGGACGCAAAATCCGGGAACATAATACCGATATGACGGAAACTAGGGCGGCAAGAGTGGAACAAAACACCAGCATAAGGCCGAGCCTTCCACCCTTTACCAAGTATATAGATGCATTAATTAAATAAGATATATTGTGATATCCCAACAAGTAAACATGTTCCAACAAGGAACAACATCTCCATGTTCCAACAAGGAACAAACTTCATCTTCACCTGCAACTAACAACGCTATAAGAGGGGCTGAGCAAAGCGGTAACATAGCCAAACAACGGTTTGCTAGGAAGGGTGCAAAAGGTTAGAGGTTGACATGGCAATTTGGGATGGCTTGATAACAGGTAATAGGTAGCGCAGCATAGCGATAGAACGAAGCAACTAGCATAGCAATGATAGTAGTGAGATCCAAGGTGACGGTCATCTTGCCTGAAATCCCGCAAGGTAGAAGAACGAGTCCATGAAGAAGACGAACGGATGAAGCCGAACCAAGCGTAGACGAACGAATCCTCACGATCGCAACGAAACAGGAACTAACAAGAAGAAGCACACAACATAGGTAAACACACCACACACGAACAAGACATGATGCACAACAAGCATGATGCATGACAAAGCTACATGAAGCTACTCATGGCAAGAGATGATGCAAACAAGAGCAACACATCAAAGCAAGTTTAAATGAGGCCGGAAGCAACATATAACAATTCCGGTAAGTCCTCATATGCAAATTTCGAAATTGGTCCAGATCTGAATAAACCTTATGTTCAAGTGGTTAAACAGCAAGTTAAGATGCACCATGATGATCTACACGAAATTCTAGTCAAGTTACATATAAAGTTCATTAAATTTGGAGCTACGGCCTAGAAGATATGAGCAAAACAAGATAAACATGGCATTGATGCAAAATGCACCCAAACATCAAGAAAACACCTCAAAACAAGGATGCAACATGATAATATGAAACTACATGCAAAATCAAGCAAGTTTCATATAGAGCACACTCAAAACGGAGCAACGGTGCAACACATACACACTATACAAGTTATAGCAACATCTGTCCAAAACAGCAACTAGGCATATTGCAAGCAGCAAAACAACATGCTACAACATCTCAATGTAATACCAAAAGGCATGGGCATGATGTACAGGTAAAGCATGACAAAACATGAACACTGAGCTATCTCCAGAAACAACTAGAACATGCTCAAACACACATGGCAAGATTGCAAATAATAACAGTTTCAGGCATTGGCAGAAATAACATCAGGTTGCAATGTTTAGAGCTATCAAACAACATGCTACAGGAACTTATCATGGCAAACAAAGGCATGGCATGAATCTACTAATTTCATAAAACAAAAGTCCTTTACTGACCATAAGCCAAAAAGGATCAGAAGATATGATGGCACCCATGTAAACATAGCAAGTTATATTACAGATTCATACATGGCAGAAACAACAAGAAGTGGGCATGTTGGTGAGCTTGAACCACTCACCACAGAGCAATAAATGGCATGGCAAGGCAACTCACAGTAAGAAGACATGGCATAGAAGCTATACATGGCAAGAACAACATCATAGCATACACGGATCAACTACAACCACCTTGGCAAAATTGAATAACATGTAAACAATCTGCCAGGAAACATTTTATAGCAAAAGTAGAGCTCGATTGACTCAAGCTATGCCACTCCATAATTGCAAACAAGGGCATGGATGGATAGAGCAAAACATGTATAACAAAACATCCTTACTGAAGTATCTCAAAATAAGCATGGATCTCTCTGTAGCATCAAGTTAACATGGCATTAAAATATCAGCAAAACAGGGCTGAAATCGGCAACATCATGAAGCCTAGTTTGCATGGTTGTGCTAGTCACCACAGAGATCACAAAAATACATGGCATACACCCCTGTAAAGATGGCATGGCACATTACAAAGCACCCGTAGGACTCAAGTTCATAGGGTGCACACATCAATCATGGCAAAAATGACAAAAGTGCATGTTCTGATAAGAATCTGAAACTAACATCACATAGCACTCTTCTAACAGCATTACGGGCATCAAGATGAGCTCAAATGAAAATGATGCAATGAGATGAAATGATGTACTCGTCGAGGCGAACATTTTGACACATTACACGCGCAAAACGGAGCTACAGATGCAGAGTTATGGTGCGATGAAAATGCATGAAAATTACTGCAGATTTCGGGACTTGGTGGATTTTCACCTCCGGGGAAAGTCAACCCGGGACGGAGGGATCCGGGACGGCGCGGTACACGACGGGACGAGGGCGTTGGTTCAACGAGCGGTGGATCTCATCCACCAGGGCGGATCCGCTCCGCGAAGCTCCGGCGAGCTCCGACCGGCGCCATGTCGGAGAGAGAGAGATCGGTTAGAGAGAGAGAGAGGCCGGTGAGCCAACGGAGAAGGAGGGCGGCGAGGTCGGGCGGCTCACCGGGGCGCGAAGGCGAGGTCCGCCGGCGGTGGCGAGGGACGGCACGGCCGCGGGCGGTCGCCGCGCGGGTGGTCGCGGAGGCGACGGGCGAGGCAACGGGCGGGCCGGAGGCGGCGCGGCGCCGCGTGGAGGTGGGCGGGCGAGGGGAGGAAGGCGCGGCGGGGCCGAGGCCGGGCGGCGAGGCGCTGCGGGTGGCCGGGCGGGCGAAGGCCCGGGCGCCCGAGGGCGGCTACCGCGAGGGCGGCGGGAGCACGGGCGGCGCGCGGGCACGGGAGGTCGGTGGCCTCGCTGGCTCGCCTGGCTCGGGCGGCTGCTGGCGGCGCTGGAACGGCGGCGCCACGTGGCGGCTCCTGGTAGGGCGGGCGGCGGCGCTGACGGGCGGACACGTCCGGCGGGGTCCGGACGTGTCCGGCTGCGGGAGGAGGACGAAGGCTAGGGTTTCATCTGCGATTTTTCGGGGGGAGGCACCTATAAATAGGTAGAGGGAGCTAGGAGAATCCAAATGAGGTGCGGTTTTCGGCCACGCGATCGTGATCGAACGACCGAGAGCATGGAGGGGAGTTTTCTGGGTGTTGGGCCACTTTGGAGGGGGTGTTGGGCTGCACACAAAAGAGGCCTTTGCGGTTACCCGGTTAACCGTTGGAGTATCAAACGACCTCCAAATGGCACGAAACTTGATAGGCGGTCTACCGGTGCTATACCAAGGCCGCTTGACAAACCTCGGTCCATTCCGAGACCGTTTAACACCCGCACACGAAAAGAGGCAAAAGGGGGCGCCGGGAGACATAGGAGCGCCGGATTGCAAAACGGACAACGGGGAAAATGCTCGGATGCATGAGACGAACACGTATGCAAATGCGATGCCCATGATGACATGATATGAAATGCAGATGAAGACATGGCAAAATGCAACACGCAAGCAAATGACATGGCAACGACGACGAATAATCAAGCGGACACCGGCGATCGAATCCGTATGCTACAACACTCCTCCACTAACAAGAGATCTCGTCCCGAGATCTTAGGACCGAGACGGAAGAGAAAAGGGATGAGGTGAAACATAAACTCAAGAGAATAAGCAAAGAATTGAGAGCACTCGAGAAGAAGAGAGGAACGACGAGAATGGCGAGAATCGAAAGCTCACGGAATCAAGATAGACTCTG